>VZSE01010761.1:336571-406851 GCA_013398275.1 Promerops cafer | reverse complement strand
CTCTGGCAGGGCAGGGGAGACGAAGAAAACCCCATCTCAATGTCTCTCCACCCCTTGGTCCTGCAGGGGCTGGCCCAGTTCCATTCCCTTCCACCTTCTCTCTCTCTCTTCAGGGCTCCAGCCTACCTCAGCCTGGGCCTTCATGGCTCCCCTCCCCCACCCAGCCTCTGGGGAGGATATGTGCACCTCCAGGCTACTGGGACAAAAAAGAATGAACTCTGGGAAATCTCTGCTTTTAACTCCATGTGTCCTCAGAGGTGACTCGTCTTCAGTGGTCACACCAGGTGTCAATATTCAAATCTGACCACTGATTGGTTTGACTAAAACTTCCCAAAAAATTCACTTGCTCTCAAACTGAGACACCAGGTCACCTCTTTCTGCTATCACTGTCTGTGCATTTCTTACTGCTCAGTTTGAGGAGCAGATCCTTGCCCAACCATGACAGTTTCAGGTCTGCCTCGCTCTATTTCCTGCACACCAGGACACAGAGCTTTTGCGCTCTAAGAAATGTGGCCTTAAAGAGCTGCCAGCCCTTTGTCCTTAAGGATAGTTTCACAGAGAATTTCATTCACCAACTCCTTAAACAGCTGGAAGCTTGCTCTTGCAAAGTTCAGGGTTTTGACTTCACTCCTCATTATTTAACACTTCTGAGGGCTGGGGGTGTTCCTCAGTTTTGTCTTCATTCTTTCTTTCAGTAGTGACACCCAGTAAGGGAACACCGACAAGATTGCTCTGAACAAATCCTGGCAAAGCCAGCACTACTTTCATATGGATCAGGTATACCTGAAAAATGCTTTATGAATTATTTCTAATGGTGGAAAAGAAACAACATCATCTTCTTTACCTCATGATAGAATGTGAATGTCCTCATTTACCCTAAACCCTCTCTGACAGCAGATAAGCTCTCCAAATTTTATTTACAAAGATTATGTTAGTCTTCATGGTGGTTAAAAGTACAGAATTTAAGCCTGAGATTTTAATCTTGTTGCCTTCCTCCTCAGGACAAAGGGGAACTGGAAAACAGCCTTTTTATTTAGCAAAGTAATAATTCAGCTACCGATTGAACAGTTTAAGGATGATCATATTTCTAAAAATTCCTTAATTCTAATTAAAACTAAATCTAAAAAATTAATTGCTCTTCATTTAAATATTTACAATATAATTTAATCTCTGGCAGCATTAAATACTTTGCAATATTCATTTTGTATTTACATGAATATATATTATTCGGGGAAGTTTTGAGATGTTCTGCACTGCAGCTTACCACAGCAGTGGTTTGAAATTGCCTCAGAATGTGAATTTTAAAGTCTCTGCATGCAGTATGTGGTCTTTAGAGTCAATTAAGTTGAGAGAGAGAATTCTGGAACTGCCAGTCAAGACTTTTCAAGGTTGGTAATATTCTTTGCTAATGTCTGTCAGTTGTCCTCAGGTCTTTCCTCCCTCATTCCCCCCCGTGAAATATGTCTATTTTGCTTCACCAGGTAAGGAAAATTTAATGCGCTTTCTGTAATTTTTGATTTTACTTTCTATTTCACATTTTCTTCAGGGGTGCCTATACTATTTATACGGAATGCAAATCTCAGCTGTAGTTACAACAGTCATTTAGAAATTACTCTTTTCTATAATGTCAGCAATTATCTACTGAGTTTAATTGTGGGTATAGAGAAGACAAGGATCAAAAATATAATAATCCACACATACAAAAGAAAACATGAGATATTTCTTAGAAGAAACCTGTAATTCTTTTTGCACACCTGTGAATAAAGTAACTTTTCATCCAGCTGACAGTTCTAGAACAAAATAAAGTTAATGTAAATATTTGAACATAAGGCATTGTATGCCATGCATGACACTTGGTCAGCCTCTCTCTCTCTTCAGACATGGGAATCCTTTGTTGTGTTTATGTTTTTGTCGGAATGTTCTTCTAAGGAATAGAGATGCAAAAGTCATTTTCTGGAAGATCCACTAGGTCAATCCAACTATTTTACCTTCCCCTCAAAACCTATCAAACGTCTTGTAAAGTTTCATGGCAAGATACAATGAACCCAGCCTAGTTCATTCTCTTTCCACCATATGTTTTATATAGGAAAGAGGTTTTGGTTTTTTGATCTCTCTGTTCCAGACATCTGATAATTTATAGCTATAGGATTTTGTAGGGTGGACACTAGAATGTATTTAAGGCAAGAATCTGCAGGGCCAGCCAGCTTTGTGTTGATCTGGCAGGGGCTTGCACAGCTGTGATTAAAGTTAGGGATGGGGTTAAAGGTGTGGTTAAAGTTAGGATTGAGTCAACAGACACTTTTGGGTTTAGGGATGTTTACTTCTACAGGCTACTGTGCTTGAAACCAAACAAGTTTTAGGCTCTGTCCAGGCAAGGTTTCCTGTTCAAATTTTTATTTGAAGCTCTCATTGCCTCTTGACTCAAGTGTTTCCATGTGATAAACACCGTAGGACTTGATGCCATTGTGTAAGTTGAATAGAAAATTTATCTTGGCAAACTGGAGACTTGAAGTTCACTGTAAGGAGGAGGCATTGTAAGGCTGCTAAGGAAGCAGCAGCAGCTAACCATGTGTTTTTCTTCACTTGTACAACCCAATAACTTAAACATTGGAGACTGTCCATGCACTCCTTCCTTTCATAATGCAAAAGTCCAGCATATTTTATGCAAGTTTATAACTCCATGGGATTTTTATAAAGATTGTAGGCTGTTAGTCTTTGCCTATTTCCGTTCTCTTTATTGTACCCAGGAATCACATCATTTCAACATTTCACCTCAATTGTATTGCTGTGATTTTGGTGTGCTTGATGCCAGCCAAGTAGCATTTCCTTAGCAAGGCAGGTATTCCAACTGTGTCGAGTTTCAGGTACTGTCTATATCTGCTTTATGTGTGAACCTGATGTGCTTGTTTGAATTTGATCTTTGTCTCCTAATGGGCAGGAGAAATCTGATTTTTAGTTGTCAATTGATTTACATTTGCATGACAGTTTTACAAGGGAGACAGAGGAAATGGGTGGTTCCCTTTCAATCTTTTTCTTTTCTTTTTAAGAAAACTGTCAGAACATATTCTTTCACCTCTTTCGACTGTCTTGGCTTGTATCAATCCTATCCAATGAAGTTGAAGTTTGGTAAAGCACTATATTTTGGTTGTGTTATCTTTTTAAATAAATCAAAACCATATTTCTCTCACCACTAACCAAGCATTATTGCTGTGATATTTGTACAGAAGACAAGAAATAGATTTTAAAATTAGAATTGATTGCTTGGAGGTGAGAACTTTGAATGAAATTAGCAATTAGGGAACAGCTGTCATCAGCTACTTTCCAGTGCATAAATTCCTGTCCTTTCTGCATTCATTTATATTACATCCAAACTAGAATATCAAAAGGAAAATTCGGTTTGGCACATAACTCACATTATCCCGAATTTCTCAGAAAGGAGTGTTTTGTCCATGATTGTGTTTAAACAAGTTCCTTTTCTTTGCCATTAGGTGTCTCTGTTATCCTTTATAAAACACCAAATACCACAGGACTTTTTCAGTGTTTCCTGACTTTAAGTACAAGTCAGGATTCTTTTTAACCCTGTCTCTTATGCTCTTATTTGTGACCTTTAAAGAAAACAACTAACTAGGAAAAATTCTGCAGTGTTGCATCCCAACACAGAGAAGTAAGAAATTTCTTAATGCATCTTTGTCAGAATACGAATAAAATTAAAAACATCACTAGAAAGGTCTTGCCTCAGTATACCTCTTGCTCAAGTCAAGGAAAACTGAGAGATAAGGTCTTACAAAGATAAGGTATCCATTGTCTATTGAAATCGCTATGTCCTCACAACCTCTATACCATCATGTAATTATTGACTGGTTTTCTAATCAAAATATATCAAATTTTATTTTATCTGCATTACAGCTATCCATAATTTAAATGTTTTTCTAGAATGTAAACCATCCAGCTAAGTTTATGCAAGATGCATCTGTACCACCATGCTATTCTAGAAAAGGAGTTAGGAAAACAAAAAGAGCTATGAGATAGCATCTCTCAGCAACTCCTGTTACTTTTAATAGGAGATTAATCAAATCTGCCCAATCAAAACAGAAATCTTAGAAAATAATCCTACATAGGTAGCAATGAGGAACAAGAGTTTTTCATCATAAGCTGTATTATCTTGGCACAAGGAAACCACATCTGCCAGATTAGTCAAAGACACATGATCTGCCTAAGTATTAGATACCTCAGAAGCAAACGTCAGCAGCCCACGGTGCTTTCTGAGGACTGACAGACAGTGTGACAGCAATTCCAGCTGTGGGCTGGTGTACACCCAATTAAGCTGTCAGAGGTACTTCCAGAGTTTAGGTGGCTGGTCTAAGAGGAAATCTAGTCATATTCTGGTTTGCATATTTTTATTTTGGTGTGGCTTTTTTTGGTAAAGCTGATATAGATCTGGGGATTGGGCTAGAACCTGTGCCTGACTGTATAATATGAACAAAATTGGTGCATACATCCTCATTGCAAATCCTTTTTCCTTTAAGGATTCTAGTACCATTAAAACCGGGTTTATTCTTACAAAACACCCAAACTTGCAAGCAGTTGCAAAATCCAACGTATAAGTTCTAAAAAGAGTTTATTTCATTCAAAACTCATCAAGAAGTGATAAATTTGAATTCCAAAAAGTGCATTTTATGAAAGCCACTTTTCAGAACAGAAACACATTTTAATGTCAATTGAGTAGATGCTTTATGTTAGAAACAGTTGATGCTTTATTAGAAAAAACAGTTTAGTGTACCATCTGTTACTTTTAATAGGAAATGAACAACATGAATTCTAGTTAATACTGTTGATGTAAAATATAAGGGGGATGTTATCAAAACTGCTCACTGACAGATATAAACGTTTTGAAATATGAATGAGCTCAATAAATTCAGTATGCAACTTTTGCAAGCCAGCTGTTCTCAAAAGATAAGGCAGTAAAAGATTTTTGATGAACCCCAAGCCAGGCAAATGCAAGCTCATTTCTCTGGCCCACATGATGGTGGGAGAAGCATGTCCTATCTAAAGTACACATAGAGTGACTGTAAATAATGCATAATCTGTTTAGTCTGATCTGGTTCCTTTGATTCCCTTTACAATATTTCCCTTTATAATATTTACTTTTGTTGTTTATTTAAACTTGTTTGAAAGTATGGGTGTAAATTGATAAATTAGGACAATGGTGGTAATAGTAGATTGACATGTGGCACTTGAATTTACTCCTCTGGGAGTAGGGTGTGGGGAGGTTTGTGAAAGTCTAGTGCATACAAATTTATCTAATTTCCTCTGACTTAAACATACCCTGCATTTTGACTGCTCAACCTAAACTGCAAATTTGCCCATTTGAAGATGTTTATCTCAAGAGAACTGATCTTGAAACTTCAGTTTTTTCTTTTCATGTGGCAGGTGTGCTTTGTCCTGCTTTGCCTTATTTTCATAGAGCCTTCAACTTCCACAATATTGATCAAATTGACATTTCTTTGACAGAATTTCAGGGAGTCCTGTAATGTTCTTGGCAGTTCCAACACTAATAAAATTGTTTCTTTTCAGATGGCAAGGACTAACTTTATATCTTCAGTAGGAGGCATAGCGAGACAAGTAATAAAATGGTTTTCAATAACGTAGGTCAGTATTGAAAGTTACAGCTCCATATCCATGGACAGGCCATCATAGAGACAATAGCTTTAAATAATTAACAACAGGGTAACAATATTGATGCTCAAATGTCCCATCTTAAATCCTGTTATTAGTAATGACAATGACCATACTCTACTAGCTCTTTTCAGGATTTTATTACTGTAGATGATCACACTGTATCAAAAGGAAAATGAGTAACTAAAGGAAACCAACCTGCTCAGATTTCTATTAACATTACTCTGATTTCATGTTTATATTCAGGTATATAGATTCCTTCCAGGAGCTGTTGCTTTATATGACAAAAATTATGCCCATAATTTTTCAGATCTAAATCCATTTCTTTACCTGATAGCTGCGGGAAATTTTAAATTTCACTATTACGCAGATACAATTGACTGAGTGCGGGTGAGTGTTCATTTGTTCAATAAGCTTTTAAAAATCATACTGAGAGAGCTTTCCATAAATTCACAGTTTTTAGATATGCACAAGGTTTTCTTATTTCTCTCCTGGCCAGGGTGCTGTACCCAAACATGTATCTCACTAAAGCAGTAGTTACAACAGAGGCAACAGAGAAATTCTGTAAAAAACTAGCTTAATAATGTATGCACACACATATTAAATTCTGCTGGGAAGGGTTTCCTTAAAGCAAATGAAATCATCCTTCAGCTTTGAAAGAGGCTTTGGATTTACTGAACAATGCTATAAAGCAAAAATGTTTATTATTTTAATTATATAAGACAGTAGCAATTGTTTCTGATGCAAAACAAGTCCGGAAGTCAATGGCATTTGAATGAATAAATGAATTAGACTGTGGTCTGCTTGTTGGTTAATTTACACACCAGTCATACCCTTTTATACTTTGTATAGAGACATAGTTCTTTCTGCATTAAAGAAAGAATGTGGTATTGCTCCACTTGTTAACAGAAATTCCCAAAATTTAGAAAGAATTGACTGATAAGTAAAAAAAAAAAAGAAAAAGATAACGACAAATCAAGTTCAGGTATGCTGATGTAATAAAATTGAAATTAATAGATTCCACTGATAACATTGCTTAGTTTTATTTTAAAAAGCAAAATACTTCTCATAGCTATTTTGTACATAGCGATTTTCATACTGCTCTCATATTCAGGAGTATTGAGAATACTGCATTTGCTTGATCTAATTTAATATCAACTCCAAGCAGTGCCAAGGATTGCCTTTTTACTGTTTTTAAGCTTCAAGTCAAACAGTTGTCTTACCCAGTTAGTTTCTCAGGATTTACAGATCCTTATATATTCTAATGTGGATCAGAGGCAAAAAATTACCACGAATTACATTAGGAATGTATAAATCTGTGCAGCCAGTCATGTTATTTCAGAAACATATGACACCTCAAAAATATTTGACATGTATTGGTCCATTTCATAAAAATCTAGAAATATATTCTGCATATTTCTGTAATATTTTTCTGTATGAGAAAGAAATATATATAAAGGTATCAAAAGCAGATGTTTCTAGACTTTTGTAGTGAGGAAGACATGAACCTGAACCCTCATTTTGTCTTCCATTAATAAAGGTTGTGCTTAAAGCTGAGATAACAACCATTCTCTTCCATTAATTATTTCTTTTAAGCTTTAAATACAAATTAATTTTTTTTTATTTCAAGGCTTAAGATAATTTTTATTAAGCTAAAAATTCTCTGAAGATTCTGCTAGCATTGTGTGTTGGTGTTCTTGACTGGTTAAATGTCAAAACTCTGAAAATTTATAAACTAATGTTTCAGAGACTGTGGAATGGACCAGCCATCTGGGAAAGTAAACAAATCAAATAAAGAGGAAATAACAAAAACACAGGTAAGCAACAAAACTCCTACAAAATGGAAAATTTCTGTTCTTGTCCATGCAACTGAGGTTAAGTCATTTAGGACTTAGTTTTGCTAAAGACTGTCCAGAAGTTTGGGTTTTTTCCCCAGATATGCTTTACAGTTCTCAAAATCTGAAACATTCCTGCCTAACTGGCATGTTGTCTTATGACTGATGAATTCATGTAACTTTTAATTGAATTGGTCTGATGTGACCAGGAGTAATAGTCTAGAGGAAACAGATTTTATATGGTCAAAAAGTACAGAGGCAAATGTCCCTTTAAAAATTTACAGAACATCCCATTTAGAAGACTTATTAGAGATCTAATTATTTGACTTGTCTATATTAGTCATGTTTTTCATTCCCCTCCATGTGGATGGCAGGAAATACTTCAGGTGCATCACCTTCCACACACTTCTTCACACGTGACCTTGGAGAGAATGCAAATGAAAATGGGCCTCAGCAGGACACAAGCCTAATTTGTGGAAAGGATTGTTTAATTCTGGTTCTCTTGCAGCAGAACAACCCCAGTGAATGCTCTTCTTTGCTGTGAGTTGCAAAGAGAAGAACTGATCCACTCATCTGAATGCCTCTGAGCCCTGCACCAAGCCCTGCCAAGGCTGTCTGCAGATGAAAGGTGTATGTTGAATTTAGGTTACTGGACAGAGATATTTTCCTGATGCAGGACCTGGATATGTAGCTTTTCTTTTCTCTATTTACTTATCATCACACACTTACCTACAAGTCCTCTACTTTCCAGGGGCCGGGTCTTTGCAACAGCACTGGAATCTAGGTGTAGCCTTTAGTCAGGATCAATTACAAATATTTTCTACTACAGCATTGCTATAGAAGTGTGTGTCCCCAAAGGCAGCCATCACAGTACTGACAAGAAAATTATTTTTTTATTAGAACCGAGCAAATCACACCAACATTTTAAGTAAGCCATGATTTTATGTATATTTTGAGGCCTGTTGGCTCCACAGACAGCAGGAGGGCTAATGCTTGCATTTATATCCCCCCAGCAGTACAGAGCATATGCTTGCCCAGCTTGTCTGGTAGACACCAGTGGAGTTTTGCCCTTGACAGCTCCTGTTTATACAGATGGTTTTAAAAATGTTACTGGAAGAGAAAACAGCCTGCACTGTAGGAATCACCTAACATAGGAGCCAAGACTTAACAAGGAAAACCATTTTCATAATTCTCTCCTGTTCATCTGGAAAATTTGAAGAAAATTTGAAGGTTGGCCTTAAAACTAAATTTAAACTTTTTTTTTCTGTTATATTTAGACATGTCAAGATTTTTTTTTAACATGATACTTTGAAGATCCTGTTTAAGCAGTTTATTAGAGATCTGGTTATTTGACTTGTCTGTATTAGTCAGGTTTTTCATTCTTCTCCAAGTGGATGGAAGGAAATAGTTCAGGTGAATCACCCTCCACATCTTCACCCTTGCCTTTGGATGGAATGAATCACTCTCTAGAGAAGCCTATACCTTCTTGCAGGCTGCAAGGGGAACCAAGCAAAACCAGATATAGATAAACTGTACGTAGGACCAGTATTTAATTCCAGAATCACACTGAAGATAGAGAAAAAACTCCCATCACTGTCAGGTGCTATAGGGCCTCCATCCTTTGTCATGGGAACTGACAACTATAGGACTACTGCCACCAACCCTACAACAATAATGTGCCTCTGAAAAATACACATTCTTTTAAAAGGTGCGGGTGGTGGAAATTCTGGTAGCTGGTTTTCCGGCTCCAGAATATGATTCATTCTCATACATTCATAAAAACAGTCCTGTCCCAGCTGTCTGCATTCATATTTGGCTAATTTCAAACCCCTACCCTCAAAACAAGCAGAGAAACATAGAAGAGCTGTCACTAACTTTTACCTTTCCATCTGCGGTGAATGAAGGTCCCTGGGATGAAATCTGAGCTTTGTGAGGCCTTTAACATTGACTTTAGCAAGTCAAAGAAAGTCTGAGTATGTCCCAGAAAAGCTCCCCATTCTGTGGGCTAAAAGCCTAAACTAAAAAAAAAAAAAAGTATATAGTATAAAAATAAAATATATGCAAATAATTAATTACCCATCTTACAATTCCTTTAATATCAGAACATGCTCATCTCCTCTGCAGTTCATGAAAACTGTTCATAGTACATCTTGCCATTGCATTTGAGGTGATGATAATACAACACTGCTGTTTGCTGACAATAGTTTTTCAACAGCAACAATACGTAAGTCAGCTATAACAAGATAGACAGATACATGGCTGGTGACTGAAACAGAAATTAAAAGAAAGAGCTTTCAGAAATTGATAGGACATGCCATTATCTGGGATAATGGAACTAAAAAGACTTAATATTTTTCTCATCTTTATGAATTCTAACGATAAAATTAAATACTTCAAAAACCCTGACAGTAAATTTGTAAACAAATGAAATGTCTGTATTTGGAAAAGTTTTAAGGATTGTTTTTGTATGAATATCATAAAGTCATGTAAACACACTATCACGTTCATTAAGTCATAAAAATCAGGAAAAAAAAATGTCTAACCTTAGAATAGTCAAATTCAGACCATAAACCTTGAAACAATATCCAAAGAAAGTTTTCCATAGGTCAGTGATCAGCAGTGTACAAGTTTGAGGAGAACACAGTTATCTAATGTTTAGTATATCTTTTTCTTCTACATTACACATATCCTCCAAACAAATTTTTGTTTGGAGGATATGTATAATGTAGAAGAATGTGTTGTGTTGTGTTTCAACCTGTGCAGGTTTCACAGCAACACAACACAGCAACACAAACACCTTTAAAGTAAAGTGCAGTTTTATGCAACCTATTCTATGAAGTCGATCTGCCCTGCTTAGAATTCATTTTTGGACCATAGTTCAGTTGATGATGAAATGGAGTAATGACTCTGCTTTGGCAATACTGTGATGAAAGCTTTACTAAAACAAATGGATTTTTGTCTTTGTTTTAAGTAGATTTTTAGTCATAAACCCTGTAGTACTTGGAAGTAATTCACTTCATTACGGAAGACTGCATTAGCCCAGGGAAAATTATAATGAAAGACATGTAAGAGGTTGTCATGTTAAAGATAGAGATTTGTTTATTGGGGGAGGGGGAAAAGCCCTGTTCTGATGAGAGAAGTAAAAGGTAACCAGACATCACTAGAGCCCCAGTGCGTTCTATTTATGCACAGACATCTGGCCAGTAGCTGCTTCGGTGAAGGTGCTGTATGGAATTGTAGTTGTGTCCCTACCGACAGTGTATTGAAAGCTATTGGATACATCTGAGAGCCATTTAAATGCAAATATAATGTGAGTTTGTCAGTGGCTAAAAACAATCTTCCAGGCAATGACATTAGTAATTAGAAACCATCTGGTACCATGAAAGCTTACAATGCTTTCAGTATTTCCACAGGCCAAAAGGATGTAATTTATCTCCTACAAAAACAGAAACACCTATGCTTTATGTTAGTGCTGTGACAATTAATATGCGAAATCAGATCCATCTTGATGTATTTTCCTCTGGGCCAGTCCTGGAAAATAAATAAATAAATGAGAAGTCTGGAACAGAGAGTGCCATAAACTTCACAAAGGAAATTTAAAGAGAAAACACAGACAGAGATGAGTACCTGAAAAGATGAAGGAGCTGTATTGAAAAGTTTGCCTCCTTTTCACCTGATAAAATTATGAAGGACATAAAGCAAAATATGTTTGATAACTCACCTGTCAGATCTCCTTAAAATATTATGTTCTGTATTTTCAGTGTGTGGTATGTAGAAGTGGATTCAAAATAAATTAATTAATGTAAACTCTTTCTCTTTTCTGGCCATTAGTAGTTTGGGGATTAGAATTTTCATGCTGTAGAGACCAAAACGGAAATGTTCTATTCTGTCCATCAAAACCTAAACTGCCCTTCATCATCTTTGTTTTCAAGCTAATATACCCTAAAGAATGTACAGGAAGGTTAATCTCTATTAAAAGTAATTCAATAACATCACACCTTCAGTCTTCATCTGAGAGATTAAGTGAAGACTGAAAAAAGATAATTTTAAATTTAAATAGGTAATTGCAGTAATTGTCTTCTTCAAAACCATATTCACATGACATTTACAATTGTCAACTTCACTTGGTAGCTTGCATGAGTTGAAAACAATACAGAAATTCAGCTTCAAAGTTGATTAGTGGTAACCAGTTATTCAGGATATGGAAGAAAGAAAAAATTAAGATATTTCATTTTGAGAATTTCAATAGCTAGAAAAATAACAGGAGAGGCCCACTGTAAGCACAAAAAATTGCAGTTTTTATGCACAGTTAAACTGTTGAAACATCCCAGTGTGTGGCTATCAAAGTAAAGAGGTCATGGTTGATCCACTGTAGTTCTGATCTAAATAATGCAGGCTTCAAGGCTGAACAATCAACATCTGCAGACCATCTTAGAGCCTTTGTTTCTCAGACACAGCTGTGCTTCTCAGACTATAGTCTATAGAAACTGAACCTATTCCTAAGCCTTATCCTTACATGTGCCAAAATCATACCTCTATTTGCTGCTCTTTTAATTCATGGAATATTTCCTTTCAAAAACTTCTCTCAGAAATAAGATATGCCAGAAATAATGAAACTGAGCCATCAAAATAGTGAATAGCAAATGTATTGACTGTGTGTGAAGAGGGTGTTTGAGTCTGTGTATGTCTGTGTCTGTGTGTAGCACATTTCCACATCTCAGTTCAGGAGCAGTATTTTTCCCTTGAGTATGTGAGTATGTGTATGGTGAGTATGGCAACTGAGACTTTCAAGTTCTCAAGACACAGGATTTCCTGCGTACTACTTGTACTTTGAAATATATCAGCTCTGAGCAGTGAAACTGATTTCCAAGGACAAATCAATTTGATACTCTCACTGTGAATCAAAATAATTTTCTATTTCTGGGTATAAATTGTCAGGTTAAGAGGTCTTGATATGTTTTTTCTTCTAACATGCACTGCTCCTATACAAAATCAAAATTATCTCTCTAGTATTTATAAAAGATGTCACAACACATTGACGGATTATTACTTCAATAGTTACACAATGTATAAAAAAATCAAAACCATTTGCCAACGACAATGCTTCGTTCGATATCCCTGTAATAGCTACTTAAGTAACTAATTTTCATATTAGAATCCATTTGTTCTTTTTTTCGTACATGAGAGGAATTATTTTCCTATGTGCTTTTGACTTTTGGTAGTAAGTAAACCTTAATCAATGAGACAAACCTATATAAATATTCAGTTCCCTTTCATTTTCAGTTCATTTTCTATGCCACGTTGTCCATCAGCATGGTTTTCTAATGTTCAGCCATTTCACCTCTATTCTCAGCTAATGCATACACATTATTTCAAAAAGAGAAACTAGCAATAAAGTATTCCAGATATATATGAAACAGTGATAATTTCATAGATAACTACAGAGCTAACATAATTTCAAAAATTCTTAAAAGTAAGAGTGCAGCTCTTAAATGGTTTGCAGATAATACAGATTCCTAGAGATAACACATAAATTTTCTGCAGAACACTGTCTGAACCAGGATAATATACAATTTGCCACACAACAGTGACATATTGAATGAATTCTTGCATTTCATGTTTCTGTATTCTTCAAAAAGACTCAAAACCAAACCAGAAGTAAAGGAAAAAAAGGAGATTTGTCTTAGGTAGACAACTGAAAAGGAAGTTTAGTGACAACCCTGTAATTTGGTCACTTTGAATTAACACACTCTGTAAAACACATGCAGATTCTTTTTCAAGCTGAAGATGTCTCATCATCCATAAAGTTCTTACTTTATAACATCACTCGATCAGTGATGAACTGATCCTCCAAATCCCCATTCATACTTTTCTCATGACTTTTCTTGCCAAAGCTGTTGAGAGGTTTATAGTTTGTGCCCTTCGCAGTTTGTTAGCTTATTTTTATTGAATTAAAATATATTAACATAAATGACAGAAATGATTTACAGAGCTTAAAGGAAAACAATTCCAAAATATTTTGGCAGTATTATCATAGATTTTTTTGCAAGAATATAAGAGGCATATTATAAACATTCTCTTGCAAGTTAGGAAAACAGATTAATTACAGAGGGAAATCTATAAACAGTTTTAATCAGTGTTATTGCTGAAGTCTAAGAACTAGCAATAAGAAAATAATACAATGAAGTAAAGAGACTCTACAAAAAACAAGCTTAAGATTTATTAAGAAATTATACCATATAAGAGCAAATTTCAAAAACCAGTAGCCTAAAGTCAACCTCAAGACTGTATCTGTAATTTACATATAGAGATTTACAGTTCAATTGCATTATAATCTGCAGTCATATCAATCTGACAGAATATAACAGGAAAATGTAATGGTGAACCTTCTCAGTGTTCAAATAGAATTTTTGACCTATACAGCATTTTAAACTGCAAAAATGGAGTCAAATAGGATCACATCAGTCAAGGGAGATACGAATATGAGGGTGACAAGAGTCACCTAGTAAGACATTGAACTTTTTATAAGAAAATAAAGTATAGGGTGGAATAATGAACCTAATTATAATACATGCTTTGATCATAAAGTTTCCCCAAAATTTATGTAAACCAACAAGATTAATGCATTTAATTTCTAGTGGGAAAAGTAATTTGGATTAAATATAAAAGCAAGAATTCTTGAGGAGTTTAACTGTATCATTATATCTCCCAAACAGAGTTTTCAAGCAGGTCCATTTCCATTTAAGTTCTCTTTCAGACAACTAAGAAACTCTGCCTTTATGGAGTTACTGTAAAAGATGTAATTATCTCAGAAGCACAAATACTCTGTACCATATTATTTATTTCTTAGTTTTGACAAAAAAAAAATGTTAACTAAACATTACAAATAACTCTTTCAAAGGTGCCACATAAAACAAAAATTTTCTTTCTCTCTATGCGTGTCATTATGTCAAGGAAATGAGGAACAAAATGCTCTGTTAAAAAATATCAAATTTTGACAGAATTTTCTACAAGTACAAGGCAACAATCACTTCAGAGTGTTGGCAAAAAATGGAAAATATGAGCATCTTCACATAGGAGGAAAAGAAGAATGTATCAAGGATGTCTGAATTTAAGATGTCCCTGAACATCTGGCAAAAATCTTTCAAGTTCTTTTTTCTTCCCTTTGCAAATCACTTGCTTCAAAGTTGTGAAAATTACAATTGGCAGAGTCTAAATTGTCTCTACTTCTACAATAAGGATTTCTGGAAGTCCAAAGGGTATATCAACCACTTCACTGTTGAACCTCTAGATTTTTGTTGGTCCTGATAGCAATGTTTTAAGGTTCTCAGTTTGTATCTGAGGATGGAGGTGAAAGTAAAATATGTGCTCAAATATATACATGTATTTTTTAGTTCTCATATTTCTTTTATAATGATTATAGAGGTAGAGGTAATTTTGGGACATAATTCATCAGATCAATATTGAACAACTGCAGTCACTTGACAAGATTTCTGCCACAAAAGTGTTATCTTTAAAGGCAATTTTGAGCATCTCAGACACAGAGACAGTCCTGCAGATGCCCAAGTCAGATATCATGAAACTAATCAAGACTATGAAGACAAAAGCCCTGAAGCCATTGCTTTGCCTGTATTGTCAGGAATTCAGGATTTCAGACATTTACATGACTTAATTAGAACTTTTTATTTGGAAAGTACACAGGTTCAAGAATTAGGGGAGACTTAAATTTTTTTTCTAAAAAACCCACAACAACTACTAAACAGGAACTTTACAAATCCCTTCTATTTTTTATTTTTAAATAAATCCTTTAATTGCCTTCAAATTTGTACCATACTGACATCTCTTTATAGAAACTTGTAAGTCATCACTCTTCATAGACAAATTGGTGATTTTGTGTTAGTACTATCATTACAGTTTTTGTGACAGAAAGTAAAGTCTCTGTTGACATCATTGCTTTTTACTTCTGAACATCAAGAATTTCTATAGAGTTCTGGGAGTTTTAAACTTAAATAACCCCCTTTCCCTTGGAAACTAAGAAATATTCAGAAATGTATCAGCTTTGCTTCTCATAATTTACCAATTTATTTTATGAACATAAATCCCTATTTTCTAGACCAAATATTCTGAATGTGACCAGCAATGCTTAGACTTTAAAGGGTTTTCTTTGCTTTTAAGATACACTGGGTGCTCCCCATGAGCAGTGAGCCACACACACAGCCATACTCATGGGTGAAGTATGAGTATTATTGTCTTCAATATCTTCTAAGATCTCAGGAAAGGATGCCACTTGCTTATAGCAGATTTTGCTGGGAGATTATTCACTTTAGGTAGTAAAGGCCTGATCCAAACCCCGATGAAGTCAATGGAAAAAGTCTCCCATTGACTCCAATGGGCTCTGGATCATGCCCTAAGTCCATTCTCTTCATTAATCCAGGATTGATAATATGATGTCTTTCCAGTAGCCTGGAGTACCTAAGATCCCGGCAATTTCAGCTGAACAAGTTCACTTTAGATTGTCATTCCATTTGGAACTTGAAATACGAAGTCACGGTCTTTTTCAGTGAGAAGAAAACTTTAAATGAGGGCATTTTCAGTTCTTGGTTACAGTCAGTCCCACCAGTTCAGTGAAAATCCTTGGGCATCCTAATGAGAAAACAGTAAGAACAAATGCAGCCAAAGAAATTTATATTGTTCAGGGCACACTTCAGAAATACAGTGTAGACTCTGGTTTGACCAATGAGTAGATGCATGTTGATGCTTTTGGAGAGATCAGTGTAGAGCCTGACTACAAAGGACAAATTAAAAGATTATAGCACACTTAAATATATAAGGTTTTTGCTGTACTTCTTTTTAAATTAACAGGGAAGGAGAGAGATGATGTTTTTCAGTGTTTTCTCAGTTTGCACAACAAAGCACCATCGGTTCATAAATAATGAAAAATGACAGAAAGACATTACAAATAGCAATAATACCATTAAGTTCTCTGAACTTGCAGATGTGAATTGTGAATGTTATACTAGTACAAACTTTGACAGACAGACAGTAAGTGGATAGAATAAGAATAGTGTTATTAAATCAGATATAAAATATATCTGTATTTGGATCTGTTTTATATAAAAATAAAAATCTGAAACAAATACAGTTTGTTATATTACTGTTTAAAAATTGCATGTCTGATAAAGTAATGGATAGGTCAGCCATTCCAAAAGATCTCTAGTGTTATTCACAACTCACATTTCATTAAATTGCTATTAGCATTATTTATTATTTTACCTTGATTATTCATACTGACTAGAATGGCTCAAAAGTTGAAGCATGTTTTTTAACCCACTTACTGATTATTCTGCTAAACAATATCATCCAGGTTGTCATGTACCTTATGATAAGAATATTTCTAAAGTTATATTCTAGGACTTAAAAAATCAATTGGAATTTGCCATAATTTCAATGGTATTTGCTATTAAAATATCAGCACATTCACTGACCTATAAATTCTTGCAGACATGCCACCATCCTCCCACTAAGCCAGTGAAACACATTAAAGTTTTGTACTTTCAGCTTTACTTCTTTTTTCAGAGACATTTCTGCAATACTGTGACCACTCACATTTATTTTAAACAATTTAAAAACCTGCTGACAACTCTTATACTCATTAATTTTAGAGATAAAGGAAGGAGATCTTAAATCTTTACATCAAAATATGGCAGTTTTCCAGAGGAATAGGTTTATTTTGCATATACATAAATAAAAACTTTCTCAGCCAAGAACACTCCCAAAATACAGAAAAAAACTCATGTTTGGTTCCATGGTATGAATCATCATGGACTCATATATTTCTCTCCAAAATATCTGAATATTATAATAAAATTATGTCATTTTTTATCTCTTTCTTTGCCTTGATGAATTAAAAAAAAAAGTAATCTTATTACTTTGCTGTAAAATAAACATGTAATTTTTCAAATCTTGCCAGTTCCTGTCAAAGGAAAAGTTGCTTGTAATATAAGATAACTTTAATGACATTTGAAACTCAAATAGTCATGACCAACATCAAGGAACACCTGATTTGAACATGTACTCCTAACAAGTCCTTTTTCTCCTCCATCTAAAAATTCTGGCCAGATACACTACTTTAGTTTAGAATATAGTATTTAGTTGCAGAGAAACTACCCCAACTGCAACTCTGTTGAACAAATCCAAGGACTGATTTCATTTTAACTCAGTATCTTTTTTCCATCCCTTCATTCTTGTTGAAATTCATTTTGTTCAACATTGCTTCATCCAAGTCATAGTCTGAAAGGGAAAATGAAAACATCCCACCATCTGGATCAGGTGAAAAAAGGAGAAAATTAATGTAGTTTAAATGCTGTTGTCTGGAGCTAATATGGACAAAATAGTTTCCCATCTATTTGTTTAAATAAGAAGCATTAATCTGCTTTCATGTGGTTTTCAATTTATCCATTTATCACTTTCAGTTGAAAGGTATGGCTACAATCAGCAAGATCAATAGACATCAGAGCTCTTTAAGCAAGGTTTAGCAACTGCTTCCTTGACACTTCCTTCCTTCCTTATATAGCTTGACTACTAAAATTAGCCCGTGCCATTGGATTATAAATAATATCTTGATCTGTGGTTCCGATTTGATTTAACTAAACAAATATTACATTCCTGCTCCTAGAGTCTTACAGTAAGATTGGCAAGATTTCAAACCCTGGAAGCTGTTCAGGATGTACAGTGCATAGAAAAGACTGTACATTTATTTTCAGACAAAAGAAAAAATATTAGACAAGTTGAAATGCTTTACTGGAGAGGTCTTCACAGCAAAAGGCTGAATTGAAAAAAATTCTTTCTTACCCTTACTACATTTAGAGAAAGGAACTTAAAGTGTGCAGGAAAACACTCAAGAACCCTCATCAGAGGGAAAAGTTAATGACTTGATAACATCCAATATATTCTTTAAGCTAATGTTAAAGTCAACAACTAGACAAAGTTATTTAGACATCAAAGAGGTTGTTTTCAGCAGTTTTAAGTCTTTTCAATATACATGAGGCAGACATTTCAGATCAGTCTGTAATATTCCTTAGAGACCTAGATAAATCAATAAACAAGGCCATAATGAATTTGCAAGACAGTTTTGTCATTAGAAAACCTTGTAAGTAGCCAATAGTTTAATTCTTACAAGGAGTGGGAATTGCCCTCATGCATCTGACACCCTACACTACACCCTGTAATTTAGGTTTTAAAATAAAAAAGTAGACTTAATTACACAATTAGAAATAATGTTTTACTGACTTGGCACATCAATAAATTGGGTGGGATTTTACTTTCTCCCCTTCTATCCCCCTGCTGTTATTAAACCCAAGTAAAAATTTATATTTTCCTTAATTTCAGATGCTCTAGAAAGGCCTTCAGTTACCATCCTGCATATACCAATATGCTGTGTGTACTTTTCACAGAAAAGCTGTAAGTAGCATGTTTCTGGCCTTGCACACAAGGCCCAAATTGGTAACTGTAGTGCAAAACCTTTGCTTAGACCAAAGTTACAATTTTCAAATACTTGCCTGAATGGAGGGTAATACAGCTTTGTTCAAGGATTAGCCAGGCAGTGCTACTGGTACGTTCACTGGTACATACCACCCAACAAGTACACGGTCACCAGAACAAATCTGAAGGAAAATCAAGCCAGAGTCACACAGAATCATAAATACAGTAAGAGACTTTCAAGATCATCCAGTCCAGCCATCAGCCTCACACTGCCTAAACCATAATCACCCCTAAACCGTATCCCCGAGTGAGAAACCTGGACTCCTCTTGAACACTTCCAGAGAGGGTGACTCCACAACCTCCCTGGGCAACTTATTTCAACAATTAACCATCATTCTCAGGGATAAACATTTTTCTAACATCTAATTTGAACCTTCCCTGGTACAACTGAAGGCCATTTAATCACATTCTTTTGACTAAAAAATGACAGAAGTGATTGACTCCCACCTCACTACAACCTCCTTTCAGGTAGTTTTAGAGAGCAATGAGGTCCCCTCTCAGCCTCCTCATTCCCTTTCTCTTTCCCTTCTTCTCTCCACCACTGAAATAGCTTCCTTCTTTGTATAAGAATATACCAACATTCAAGAATGTTTTAGAGGTGTTGCTTTGCCCACGTCTCCTGCTTCAAGCTCTTATCTTAATCTTTAGTCCCTGATATCACATTCCTTTTACCTGTATTGTCAGGCATAGCAACCAATGACACAAATTGGATCAAAAGGCCTTATTTTCAGTTGTCCCTGGTGTAAGCATTGATCTGACAGATTTAAAAAGAATGAATGGATAAATGTAATGAGGCTTCAGAAATTAATCCAACTATCAGTAATAATAATCTTGTTTTCACAATGGACATTTTGTTAAATATAAAGGAGGTTTATTTTTTCTGGAGAGTCTGATGAACTAGGATTCTTAGTAATCAAATACATTCTTTTCCTTTTTTCTTTTTTAAATTAAAAGAGGAGAGAGAGAGTGTGTATGTTTGCTCTCATACCCCTTATTCATCATCTCATTTCCCAGTTCATCCTCAAGCAAGCATATTTGGTAGATTAGGTCTCCACTAGAAAAAAATGATGTTCCTGCTTTTTCTCTCTTTAGAAACCATCAAAGCTAAAGCACATCCTGAAAAGTTTTAAAATAAAATACCCTCCCTTTACCTACACACAAAGGAACTCTTAATTAAAACTTAGGACTGAAGAAAAAGCAATAACACAATATCAAAGAACATGTGGACAAGAAGGAAGCGTTCACCCTGAGATATTTAATATTTTAATTGGTTATCTGGAAGAAATAAGAAACTGCATCTTATGAGTCTGATTCTAACCTTATTAAATTCAGTGGCAAAAAGCCCAGTGAGTTCAATGGGGCCAAGATGAAGCTCTAATTGAATTAGAAACTGACTTCAGATAAAATATGTTACCTTCTTCCTCTCATCTTCCCATTTTAGCAAAAAGAAATAGGAAAGATTTATTGAAATTCGTCACAGATGCAGCCAATTGAGTTTGTTTTGACCTGGATCAAAAGAAATAAGTATTCATGAGGAGAGTAGTTTTGACTATGAATTCATTTAAATAACAATACTGGACACTGAGCTTTCCAAGAGAAGCTGACTACTCTACTAAAGTGTTTAAAACCTGTCCTGCACTAAAACCTGAGTTGTCTAAACACCTTAGAGACACAGTGACTCTATTTAAACACAAAAAAATGCTGATTTTTTTCCTAAAAAATAAGTGAAAATGTAAAATTAGTTGATATGAAAACACCCTTGTCTTTATAATCCCCTCTGCCAGTCAGGATTTGCTGTAAGCTCAGATAAGGCGTAAATTCACATAGGGAGGGGCTGACAAATGAAAACTTGTCTCCCTTTTACTGTTTGCAAGATGACTTATCAGTTGTTACTGGTAAAGCAGCAGCAATAGTAACTAGGAAAAGACCTCAGTTTCCATTTTCCAACACCCTCTCAGGGTCTTTTTCTTCCAACTGCTACTGGTTACTGCCACCCCTGTGACCTTGGTCATCTGTGAGAGAGACTGTGCTGAGAGGAAAGGAGGCTGCTATGTAAGGCGTGTGTTGTGAAGCATCTCTTCTTCTGTAGGGATTTTCTTCCAGCCCTCAGAAAGAGGAGTTTCCAAATTCTGCTGGAATAGCAGAATTGAAACATGGAAAAACAGAAGCAATATCAAAGCCTAACTTCAACTGGAAGGTTTCAGATACTGTTACCTGAAGCTGTGAATTCAGCTTATTGGAAACAATTCTAAAACTAATTGCCTGCAAGTGCAACACTCTTGTTGTTCTTGCATAGTTCTCTGTTAAATTACTCATATGGGAATTATTCCTTTTCTTTCTAAAGACAAACATTCATTAGATTAATAGGGAAAGTGAAAGAAGAGGAGTAAAGAGGAATCCCATTCCTTGGCCGGCTGGCTAGAGGCTGTATTCTTTCATGTGGCAGGCTAAGCTTGAAACCTCCCAGATCAGTTTCAGAGTTTCATGAAAACTAATGCAGATGAGCAATCACCTACTAATAAATTAGAAGAATGTCAGACAGCCTTAACCTGCCCCTCATGTTTTTGGGGGTTTTCTTTATGACAGCAAAAGAAGCACTTTTACAGAAGTGGGACTTTATTTACAGTACTTTGGTTTCCGATGGGTTGAAGAGTCTAAAAAACTTTTGAAGTTTTTCCGATGAGACTATCCCTGCAGTGGCACAAGCTTGGGGAAATGACAGGTACCCATCTTTCCTTTGGCTTCTGTTGTGCTTAAGCCAGAAAAGGTCTAACCATCCAAGATTTTAACCAAGATTCAGCTTTGAGACATTACATACCTTTGACTAACAGCTTTTAACATTCATGAAGGGGGATTTAAAAGAAACCAACAACAGAATACATATAAAGTTAGGGTGGAGTTTCCTTAGTCATGAGCTGGTTGAACAGATATTTCCTAAGCATTGTGGCATTTTAGCTGCATCTTTTCCTCCCCTACCAGCACCTTCAGAAAGTGAACTGATAAGTCTTTTTAATATATGTTGGTCATCATATAAATTGAAATACATTTTGTAATGCCAAGCATAAAATATTCTGGAAACAGATGAAAGCCTTCCTTTGTATTTCTCTGTCCAATTTCTTTGTGTAATATCAGTCTAAGTACTTGGCAGCATTAGCTTGGGCACATTTGCAGTTTTCAGCAAGCTGATGACTGCTCATTGCTGTCTGGGGACATACAAGCTCCTGTGTTCATACTAGAGTACCCATGTACCTGGGAGATATGCATATTAAGTGATGGAAAGCATGCCACATTAGAAAATTGATTGCATATGTCAGCATAAGCACCACATTTTAATAAATTAGTCAGTATTAAACTCCACAATATGCATGACTTGGAGTGGGGAGAGATTCATGACTTTTGTTCAGACTTGAGCTTTCTGCAGATTTTTTAATCTAGAATGAATTTCCTGCTGAAACCAACAAAGGCAAAATGCTGTAATATTCTCCTTTCATGTTTATCGGATTTATGAATTTTATGAAACTTCAATAACAATCTTGGGGAAGGCTTGCATAAGCATCATCCTTGCATGTTATGATTGAAAGCCTGTATCAGCACAGAATTCTCCCCAAACAATGCATTACCCAAGCAGTAGATGTAGGGATAAGCATTACTATTATCATGAAAGAAAAAAAATCTGGTTTATGCTTTTGTTCCCCCTTTCTCCTTCACAATGTTTGCTATTATTATAGAAATCAGCATATGAAAAAGGACAAAGGAAAGCTCCTTAGAGGTGACTCTGTGCTGCCTTTTCTCTAAAAGTTCCTTTTCTAGGGCTCTGTGGGCTGTGTCCTTGAATGTGGCAGTATAATGCATCATTGTATGTTGCCCCGTTTTTCAAACACCGCGCTGTGATTATGATACTGACTAGATGTCACAGATATGCAAGGTTTTGCTAGGCTCAACTGGAGTTCCGTATTGTAGTTCCTGTGATCTACATATGATCTAAAAAATAAGTGAAGTAGTGGAAATTGTTGGAACTGTCTTTCTAACACCTTTAAAAAGCATTTAGGAATGTAGAGTCCATACATCTTAGAAGTAGAGGAAGACAACTAAAGTGTTAGCAGACAGTGCCTGATCCGGGTCTAAAAACCATCTCCATAAACTCATCAGAGGATTTGCAAATTATTCAAAAGGAAAAGAAGTGGCTCCATCCCATATTATGCTGTACATTAATTTTAGGCACAAGTGTACAATTATTTTTTTACTTACCACTGCTGGGTTTTTGCATGATTTTTTTTTTCCTTATCATCCTCCTTTGATTTCCACTTTCTCCTGAATATTCTTTGAAATTGAAGACAAGGAGTGTTTTCACATAGCAAAAATACAATCTGGCAAATGGAAATGTTAGAGTTTTTTTCCACCTATCAGTAGAAGACACCACATGGCTCTAGTACTCAGATTGTTCTTCTCATTGAGAAAATGGATTAGTTATCTTCTGATGAAGTTTTTCTTCTTTTTTCTGACATGGCTGGTATTCAGCATGGACAAAAGTCAGCTTCAAACTGGATAGAAGATCCTGAGAGGCTGGAGAGCTTTGAAATGTTAATAAATGTCAAGGGGTGAGGTAAGATAACAAAATTTAAATCTTCAGAACTTCATGCTCAAGCTAAATGTCATCTGAGCCATGGTGTAAAATAAGAAACATTTGATAGGTGCTTATCAGCAAACAGGTTTCAAGAATGCTAAAGAAAATCCGGACAGAGTGATAGAAAGTATTTTAAATTAAATTAGCTACCCTCTATTTTCTACTTTAATTGGTAAAATATAAAGACAAATAAAAGGCAATACAGATATATAGTTAAGGGTTAACTGAATCAAATTTTTCATCACCCACTAACTTCTGTTACTACCGTCATAGCTGGAGGTGGGTTTTGTAGTCCTAACAAAATCGGCAAGAGCTCTGTCACAAGGAGCCTTCTGAATTATCATCTCATTTAGTGTCACCAGCAACAGAGTGCTGAGCCTCAGAGGCTGGAGCACAAGATTCTGATTCAGGAACTCTAAGGGAAAAACTTCCTATTTACTTAATTGGCTATTATGCCCTTGGTACGTCACAGCTTTAAATCGTATGCTTTATAGTAAGGAAAACAAAGGGACTAAAATTTTGCAGTATTTCAAGGTATATTCACTAGGTTCAGAATCACACACCATACTTCTAAACACTTTCACTACCATGACCTACTTCTGTTTCTTCTTAAATATTACATTTTATACCTCCCATTTAAATGGATTGTTCATCACTATGCACAGATTCTATAGAAAGGAGCCTGCAGAAAATCTGTTTGATTAATTCCAAGACAGAAGAAACACTCATTTTCTCAAAGCATTAAAAAAAATTCTAAATGTTCCCTTACATTTCTCCATACATTCCAAACAGATGTGTGTTTAAAACTTCATGCTGTATAAAGTTTATGTCCCTGTTGAGATTTCCATAAAAGTTTATGCCTGATGAGATTTCTCTTTTGATCAAATCCAGATGAATAATAAAATCTGACAACTGAAATCTTGCAGAACTTCTAGAGTAATTTCCTATTTTTATTTTTATGCATCTCTAATCTAATAATTTTCTAGCAGCACACTGTGATCCAGCTAAACTCTAATGACATTTGATAGACTTTTTTATAAATCTGTATACTATATGCCAGCACAGGAAATAGTTTTTTCTTTTTGAGTCCCTGTAATCTACTGAATTGCAAAAGAGATGCTAATCTGATAGACATATAAAGACTACAAAGTTTGCATCACAAAAGGAAGGAGTAAAACTAAGAATTCTAGCTGATATAAAGGAAAAAAAAAAATCACAGACCTGTAGCAGAAAATCACAGAAAACTGTAGAATATTTAATAAAAATTTCACAAAATCTTTGCTGCCTTCTGCTATGAACTCTAAGTTTTCCACGTTAACATCACTCTCTTTTTCAATCATCAAAGAGATGGCGATATTAACAAATGGAGATGTCATGTTGACATTTAAAAAATGTAAGATATAAGTTATTTCTAGTGAAATATTTGCCTAGATTAGTGTAGACTTTCTACCAAGATACTAAAAGCTAACAAGATACTTTATGTCACTAAAGTTATTCTCAAATGACAGCACAAGTCTCCAAGCCTGGATCTTGGCCATGCAACTTAGATAACCGTTGAAGAAATTCTTCCTGCAGGCAGAGCTGTAATGTACTGTTTCATTACTAAAGAGGTGCCAGATATGCTCAGAATATCAAACAAAATCACCCCATGGATGTTTTCTGCACCAAAACTAGTCAGTAGAATGTGGGAGTGAAAATGTTGGAAAGGAATTAAAAATGTCTCCTATTTGGCAAGGAAAACTCAAAATGCAGAGACTTGTCTCAGAAAAAAAGACAGTAATTCTTTCTGACCAGAAAAATCAGTTGTGTTTAAAATAAAAGATATCAGCACCTTACAGATTTTTAAATGTTAAATTTGTAATTTTAAATTTGTACATAAATATAAAATCCCTCATATTCCTCAGCTGAATTTTATCTTATATAATATGAAATTTATTAAAAAAATGAAGGCAAGTATTGGGCTTGTATAATAACCAAGGGTCCAACTGTAACTTCTGAAAATATTGTTGCTTTGATCATTTGGAAAATATGCTTACTTTAGATTTCTGGTGTTCTCTTTCATTGTTTTACTTCTCTTTTCAAACTCTCATGGACCACCTAAGTTTAGAGCATTAAATTTGCTTTAAGTCACTGATTTTTAAAACAAAGGGAAAGAGTAGATGGCTTGTGTTGAAAACTCCTCTAGCACTAAGAAATGAGAATGAAGCTCTCCTTCCCCAGTATAAATCATATTTTTGTCTTCAGTGGAGATAGTGAAAGTCATTCACTTTCAACAAACTGATTTTTCCTAATTAAAACTTTCACTGAGCTGAGAAAAAAGCAGGATCTAGAAGGAGGATGTGACTGAAGCATGAATCAGGCACTGCAGTTTTACAAGTAAAATCTCAGATGAAAGGTGTTTTCATTTAGTGGTGCAGTTGATCCATCTGAATGGTTCATTTAACCAGATACATTAATCTAGCATCTGTGCAAAAAAAAAGCACCTATTTTTTTCACAATAGCTGCAGCCAGCCCCACGGGTATTTTCACATCCAACTAAACTAAATACCAAGTAATTGCTTTCCTGTAAAGCCACCATTTTTTTAAGTAGCTGAGAGTGTTTATTGTGTACCTTCCTGGAGCTCAGGAGGACCGACTGAAGAATGGAAAACTTCAAAGATCTAAATAACTAGATGTTGCAGATGCTGCATGTAGCAGCACAAGACTACCCTCAGAGGCCCAGTAAGTCCTTGTCTGCCTACATTAATGCAAGAAGCTTTTAAGTCCTTCCAGAGGTCTGAATAGAATTGGTACTCACAGTTGTAGCATCCTTGTCCTTGGGATAAAGAAGGCTTGAACGGCAGTTTTCCTTTATCTGAGAATGAAGAGATGACATGATGCTGCACAGTGTTGTTCTGTTACTTTGGTAAAGAAATCTAAGCAGTCTTGTTCTTTCCATTTTTCATCATGGGCTTCTTAATTTGGCTCTCTTCTCCCAGTTAGGATTCATTGCTTGAAGGGGATAGCATCTTCCCTTTTTTCCCATAGTGACCTTGTTTGGAGATTGTGGATCAGCACAATTCCTTTTCCTGGGAAAGAAAATGGATGGAAGCAGCAACTCCTGCTTCCTCTGGTAGCTGATGTTCTTACCTTGCTGATGGTAGCTCTGCTACACCATTGGCAGGTGTTTGCCAGGCTGTGCACTGTTTTAATAGGTATGTGAAGGAGGCTAGGACAAGGATTTGTGTTGTGTGGAGATATATTTAAGTACAGCACAGAAGAAAACTTAGAAGTGCTGGACATGTTTTGACAGTGGTGTAAACTAGGAGAAGAAAAACAAAACAGTGGATGAACACTGAGGTGTGGCTATCACAGGAGCAGTCATGCCAACACATGGAGGTAGACAGCCCAGACAACACTGATGCAGTCATTAAAATGCAGACCCGGTATGCCTAATGAGCCCGTCCTCCTGTCCATTCCAGTGCACCTTCATAGCTTTTGTTTGCTACATAAATTGAGGGTGATTAGGATATGCTGAGATTTCATGTTTTCATTTTGCTGTTTTTAGGCAAGGTATGATTAAGATGGCTCTAAAGTGACAGATGGGAAAGAGGTTGGTGGATTCAAGGGTAACACAGAGGCAGGGAGCTGGTACGATTTCAGCATTTTCAGTGAATTTTGAGGTGAGATGGGAACAGAACTAAACTCGAACTAAACTCACTGTGGACAGAAATGAAAGGCAGCAAGTGATAAAGATGTAAAGTGATCATTAAAGAGAGATGATCCTAAGGTAATGATGAAGAGCAGTGGAGTCGTGAGTGTAAGACTTCACATCAAGGGCTGAATCACAAATGAGGAGATATTTTTCAGATCAGATAGAGACTTCTATGTTCAAAAGAGTTTTGAATGGTGCAGCTTTTGTCCTTTGTACTTGCCTTAGTACTTCAGCTGTGCTCCCTCAGCTGAAATATCTTTGTGATATCAGGGAGATTTATACATAAAGTAGAAGGCATTAAAAAAATCCAGTTTTTTGTTTGTAGGACAGTATTTTGTGAAGTATTACTTCTGTCTTTTGGAACTGAACATGAACAGAATGTTTTTATTTGGTGGTTACAGAATTTATCTGTCCTAAATATGTTTGCAAATTTGGAATAAGTATGAGCAAAAGTCCTTTATACTCTTCTTCTAATGCCTTTTTTGTGTTTCTTTTCTTTGTCTGATTTTTTGGGGGGGTGTGGGAGGATGTGGGGGCTAACAATTTCTCTTTAACAAGAAACCTTCCTACTTTCTCTTATTCCCTCTCACTGGTTACATTGTTGATAGGTTCAAGAGAATATCTCCAGCATAAAAATTGCGAAAAATTTAAGGATAAGGTGCTGACATTTATCAGAATCTCTTTTTTTTTTTTTTTTTCCAAGCTGTTTTTAGAGTTGTGAAGATAGAAAAAGTTTAAATGAGGATGATTTACAATATGAACTTCCTGAGATTTTTAAATGATGATGCAGAGAGTCCTTGACAAATTGCAAAGACCATATTTGCTGGAGCAGAGAAAAAAGGTTGGGTGTGGCTGTTCAACTATCATGCAAAAAGAAAAGTATATACATAACACTATATCCATGGAGGGGAAAAAAAACCAAACCACAAAACTATAAACAATATTTCAATGCACTATGATAACAAAACCTTTTTAAAAATTATGTAAGAAATAAGCATACTGTCAACATGGCTGTAGATCACACTCATTGCAGCAAACCAAAATTATCTAGTAAACATCAGTCTTAGTTTTAGTTTAAGGCAAACATGAGGTAAAATGCATGAAGCAAGGACTAGCAGCTTAGCTAATCCACAGTAACTTACTGTGTTATACAATATTAACACATATAGCTGTGTTAATTTAACCCAAACTTCCTTTCCATAAAAATGAAAGCTTGTTTGAACTTACTTCTGGTTTTAAACAAGTGGATTCATAATATTGAAAAATACTGATGGGAAAGGAAAACTGTTTACTTCCAGCAACAACCCCTTTTATTTTAATATTTTGAGTTTCATAGATCACATGAAATATAATATCCTATTATTGTGTGATATGCAGCAAATGTTATCTTTACTGTTTGTGATATAGAGGACTGGCTATTATTCACATTACTTGAAATTAAATATTTTAATTATAGTATTTTGTCTGTGTTTGAATTCATTTTTGTTTATATTTTTAGTAGATATAATTTGACTTTGTTACCCCAGTATACACATATTTTGTTTAAGGATATACCCAGCTATTAGGCATATGTTTCTAAATGAGTTTCCAGGATCAAGCATTACCATTCTCACTTTGCTTGACTTGTTCAGTTTACACAGCATTTTATGTTTCTCCTTCCTTTTTCCATGGCACAATTAATTATTTTTAAAAGAAAGCAAGGATGCGCATGCAACGTAATTATTAACATCCATGTCTTCTCTAGTTCAGTTGTTTCAGTTAACGCTTCACTGGAAAAATACTAAAATTAATTTTATTGTGTACTTGTCTAGGAGGGACTAGACAAACTCTATGTTACAGTGGGATTTAGGCACTTAAATATAAATATATAGCAACTTTAAAAACCAAGTTCAGTATTTTTCTGTGTGAACAATATAATTCATTCAAAGCTAAATTCATCTTTAGATTCCTCCTTATATATTTATTTATACACTATCTCCAATACTAAATATTTATAAATATACATACAAGTGTCTGCATGTATATGCATTTCTTTTAGCAAGTCTTTAATTCTTTATTTTATAATGGATGCATGGGTGCATCCATTTTAAGCATGGATATGGCAAATATCTTAACATATACTTAAAAAAAGGATGATGAGCTAGGACTTGTAAAGGTTGAGGGAAAAAACAGTGATAAATTGTATGAATTTGTGAAGAGCTACTGATCTGGAAATGAACTGCTAGTGCATGCTGAAAACCCATGTAACTGAGGGATGACTCAATGACTCTCAGTGACTGCAGAGGAGAGAGGACTGCTTTTGCAGCTAATATGTGAAAATAAACAAATTATTCAAGCTACAAAAAAAATTTGTAAAATACATTGTAAATATAAAAGTAGTCAAATACCTGAAACCCTTCTTCTCATGTCACTATTATGTCAGTGGTAGAAATCAGAATTTCTGTATTTTTAAATATGCAAATTATGTATTATATATTTAAATAGCTCATACAGATCACCTTATTTTTTATGTCAGTCTTTTAGGTTTTCTTTTTTCCCATGTACTTATAGTTTAGGAAGATAGATGGAATTCTTTACACTTTTTCTCATAAATCTGGCAACATTTTTATGCAGAAAAACCTAACGACTATGAATGACACAAAATGTTTCAGAAGGAGCTGAGATTTGTTTTGGAAAAGAATTTGGAAGATACACTTTAAATAGATACTGAAACTATGATTTTATGCATGGTCATTGAGTTCTTAGACGAGAGGGCTTTCAACTTTACATAATAGTGGCTCTTCAACCTACAGTAATGCCTTAAGAATGTAACCTCTCAAATTTGATTTTGGTGTTGGTTATTAACACTTACAGCTTGAATTACACATATAATTTTATCTTGCATAAGAAAATAGTTTATGTCTGTATTTCTAAAATTGGAACCCAACCATAAGATTTGTGTAACTGATAAGAATCTTCTACTTTACCGTACTGAAGCAAACTTCTTAATAATTGCCATGGAAATAAATTAGTTAAGAGTACAGAATGGAATACATAGATTATCACAAACCTTTTAACTGAAATTAGGTGATCAACCTATTATGAATTCATTTAAATCTTTAAAAAATAATGTATTCTGTTCAGTAATTGAGGGATGAGAAACAGCTGATTCTCTGCTATATCTGTGCTTCAAGTTCCTAGAATCTACATTTTGAGCTTAATTTCCTGATTTACACAGGATTGGTAAATTAGGTAAAAGAAAACATTGCATTAAACTCAAGGTACGAAATTATTATACATTGTTTTATGTATTTTTATATAAAAGTTACAAGTAGCAAGCATATGACACAGAAATGGAACAGTAACAGCAATAACTGTGAATGCATGCTTTTTACAATGTATCTAATAAAGGGATTTTTTTTGCCAACTCAAATATTCAGTAACATACATGCAGATTAATTTCTCAATGTCAAATTCAGTCATATTGCTAGATGCTTATCCAACAAACATTTCTATTGAAGTGATTATGAATGGCTAAATACCTGATTTCAATAAATTGTTCCTGAAATTGGGAATTTTACTTGCAACAAAAAAAAGAGAGAAAAAGAAAAAGAGAAATGACTGATAAGCATAATAACCAAAGTCTTATTGCCTTCTAGTAATTTTACTCAACACTGCTGAATTTTTTCATGATAAGAGAATAGCTGGTCAGAGTCCATAAAACCTCTAGCTGGTGTTTCCAGGGACGATAGTTTCACATTTCATTGTAGCATGTTCAAAATCACCCAGGAGCGCACTATTCTCAAGCAGTCTATATAATGAAAACAACGTACATATAACAAAAGTTCAATGTAAATCTTCTTCCACATATCACACAACATACAAGTAAATAACAGACATAAAACAGATCAACTTAAAGAAAAAAATGACTTAAAAAAAATAATAATAAGAGGACAGTCTCAGAAACTAATATCTTCCTCAAGTTTTCAGCAAATCTCCAAATATGTTTAATAACTAAGGAGCACTTTGTGGCCAGAAACCAAATAATACATTTTTGTGCAATGGGAATATCTTGCTAAGAAGGTAAGGTATGTCTATACTTCTCAGGTTTGCACAAAGGCAATTAAATTAAATTGGAAAATTGTCCACTCTCTCTTTCAGGCATCTGAGATAGTTCATTATAGATTTTTCCATTCAGAGTTTGCATGACTGCATGAATAGTTCTCTCAAACCAAAATTAAGTTAAAATATTCTCTTTCTGAGGAAAAAAAATGAAGAAAAATATGTATTTAAACTATCTACAGGCAATAAAACCATTAATGGATTATTTCACTGTAAAATTGCTTTATACATATATACAAATAAAAAACGTATATACACATCTCTATGTTTATATTACACATGTATAAACTGACAGACTAGCAGCTATCTACAACTCCATTATAAACATCTGAGATTATGTTAAGTGTTGATAAAAATTATGCAAAATAAAAAGTCTAGGAAAATACTCCAAAAAGTAAGTTTAATTTGAAAATATTAACCTTAGTGCTACAGAATCTCTAAATTTATCAATACTAACACACATTCTTCCCCCAACCCTTCACGAGACTGGATGAAAAAGATGAACTGAAAACACATAGTTCCACATCTTACAGACTTGAATTAAATTGTCAAGTTTTATATTCTATTTCACATGCTGGGGCTCTAAATTTTATTTCCATAAATAATAATTAATAAATAAATAAATGAAATGCAAGAGCCATGCAAAGCACATGACTTTATAATGCAGTTGGAATGAAGATAGTTTTTGCTGGGGGCTGACTGTAATTCTGTCAACAACAAGGAATTAACAGATTTTGCTTAGTTTTCAATGCTAAAGTGGTCATCTGGCTTTTAGTTTTTTTAACATTCAAACCTGACTCCATACAAGATGACGTACAATTTGAGACCTAATACACATTTTAGCAATATAACAAATAAAATGGAAAGCAACAGATGCTTCAATTGCTGTATAGGTATGTTTACTTACCTCAGGTTTTCTCTTAGACCCTAGTTGTGTTGTACTCAGACTCATGTTTGCTTAGAGACCCAATGAGGCAGAACCTGGAATGTTATGGCTATTTCATTCAAAATAATAGTGTTTGCATAGAAAAAAAGAAATATATGCATATAGATACTTAATAAACAGTACACTTTGATAATCTGATCTATATTCATGAGGTAATTTACACAGACATGCAATTGGATTAAAATAACCAAATAACTATTTTTTTAAAGAGAAAGAAATTCCTTTATGTGCAAAGAAAATATGGTGGGCATGTAAACAGAAAGAAATGCATAAATAATGCATGCAAGAGAAAACATAAATATATTTTAAAAAGCTTTATGTGTTCTTTTTCAAATAAATAGTTCATAAATTTTTTGTTTCCTTTTTCTTTTACTTGCAAATGTTTAATCATTCATATTTACTGTGATTCAAAGTGCAATATACAGAAGAAATAGCTCTTTTATTAAAAAATATTATGTTTGATTTTGCTTTTTTCATTGATTAGAAAGATTCCCTTTAAATTAATTCTTATATGTAAATATGTATGAGTTCACTATGTTGTCTCATGTTCTAATCTCTCTATGTTTATTTGACAAACCAAAATACTGTGATCAATAATGTAACAGATACAGTTGCTGTCATTCATTACACATAAGGTAATGTTCCATGAGGAATGGGGTTTCCTTACCCCAGGACTGTGTTCCTCATTCTTGTGCCATGCATCAAAATGGATACGTGTATCTTTTATTTATTGATGAATTTATTTGGAGCTGGTTAGACCAACAGTGGATGATATTCAAGGCCACCTCAGTTACAAGGAAACCACATGTATCTGGCTGTTCCAAAAGCTAAATTCATACAATCTTCTTTGGTTTTTAAAAATTGTACCTATTATCTGTTGACCTGTGTGTGTATGCACCTGGGTATATGTAAAACAGTAAAAGAAAAAGCAAGAAAGAAAGCAGAAGGGTAAAACAGAGATACAGGATCTTTCAGGAAAGAGGAGCAGAGATGAGAAAGAGAGACAGAAAGATAATATAATGGCATGTGCTCTCAGGAAACAGAAATTTAAATAATAATTAAAGAGAGAAAGAAAATATGTCTTTACTGAACAAAGAGTGATTATGTTTGGGCAATCAAGTCTTTAGACAATAGTCTTCTTCAAAAATGTATTGATACTGACCGCTGAACAGCTTTATCATGTCTGGACAGCCTGTGACTTGTGGTTGGCACCTCTTCAATTTCGTCTATCTCGCACGCATCAGCAGCATCTTGTGAGTAGCTATGCTTCATGACAAGGATATTTCTCCTGTTCATGGGCTGAACAAGTGGTTTTACAGGCTGGGGTTGTATTTCTGTCAAGACAGAAGCATCTCTTGTGCTGAGGTTACTACGGCTGCCCTTAATACTAGACACTTGTGATCCACAGTGATGGTCATGAATGCATTTTGAAGAGGATCTCCGCAGTTTATGATAATTTTCAAAGTCATCTGCAACATCAGCAAGGTCAGCTGTAGTCCCTGTCCCTCTAAGGGTGCATAACTCATAATGAGGAGGCTCAAACACCTCCTGGAACACTGTTTGATCAAAGTCTGTTTTCCTTTGGACAAATTTTTTACGAGGCTGCTTGATCTGTACTATAATAGAGATAACAATGAGGATGATCACAATGCAAGAAGTCACCCCAATTATAGTCCCACTGGTATTGGTAAGTTGGTCCAATAGGTTTGCTTTTCTTTTTTCTGTGCAACAGGAAATAAAAAAAGAAAAAGCACAGCATTAATTGCAGTTCAAGAATAAAAACAACACAGATTACTGCAAGGCTGAGCCTAGTCTATTTCTGAGTTCACTTAATCAATCTCACCAACAAAAAAGAAAAGAGGAAGAAATCAGATATTTGTGAAAGCCAAATAAGCAACACACAAATCCTTTGTGTGCCTGTTCACTTGGAAACTTATTTATTCAGGGTATATTGCAAGTTTAATTAAATGAAAGAATTATGTAATTTTTTTTTATAAAAAAACAACCAACATAACAAGCAGATGGCTTCAGTGTCACCTCTGAACTCCACTTGGCTGCTAAAGCCCCCAAGACTTTTACAGATGTTCTCTTCATTATTTTCTCTCTCTTCCAGTAAGTATATGCAGCTAGGACATTAGGTCCTATGAAAGAACAAGATTTTACAGGATTTAAGGTCTAGCATTTGTGACCTGAATGGGAACTTTGACAGCGTTCAACGGAAAAGCTAAATCAGGAGAAAATAGAAAAGTTATTCAAATTTAGATTTCAGAAAGGAAAAAAAAAATTGTGCAAGTTATTTCTGGTTTTTATTTTTTCTATTAATTACCAAAACTTTTCTAAACATCCATAAATATCCAAAAGCTGATCATACCTAATACCCTTTACTCAGGAGCCTCTAATAAGTTAGTCAGCAAATTCTGCATTGTGAATAAAGCAGAAAAATGCAGTAAAATAATGAAGTAAAACCAGTTTCCCCCTTCTCTTGTGTATCTTTCTCAAGCTTTCACAAGGCTGCAGGTACGAGATGGTGACTGAGCCTTGTAGAAATTCAAGTTGGTAGTGTTTTCATCAGTCTCTCTCAGGCATAGCAAGACAACTGTGGTTAAGTTTCAACACCCAGTTTAGTGTAATTTTTCCTGGCAACCTAAAACATATAAAAGGAATTAACAAAAAGCCTTTTAAATTGAAGTTATTGGCTCCAAAACAGTAACATTCATTTCTTCATAATCTCCTAGATACCAAAACTTAACTCTTCAGTTGCCTAAACTTGTAGATTCACTAAGTGTTTCTCCAACTGACTGACATAGATTCTGGAGAAAAAGCAGAGTTAGAAAAAGCAACACTGCAGCAAACAATGTTTTGCTGGAATCAGCAAACCTCCTTTTTGTAGTCAGAGAAACAAGTGAGGATAAATGCACAAGACCTGATAAAAGATACTTGACGAAGGAAAGATGAAAATCATTCTGGAAATTGTAGAGTGGTGAAGGTTTTCTCTTTTCCTCTATTGTGAAGAACTAGAGAATGAATAATCATTTCCCAATCATCTATTTAGTTTCTTTGAAGAATATTATGCTATGCTACAGTTTAGCTGTGTTTTTTTGAAGTATATGTTTTCATTTGTGTTTTACCCTATTGCACTGCTTGTCAGGATTTTACAGGCTTCAGTAGATTTATGGGCTGACTGCTAATCCACCTCATTCTGAATTTTTTCTTGATTGGTTCCTAAATTTGGCATATCCCATGTTTTCAGGAACAAATCTGCAGTAGGGGGGAGACAAGGGGATACAAGACAGAAGCAAACTGTCTTCCTAGCCTGCAGTGTAAGTTGGTTAAGCTCTTTTTCCTGAAGACAACACAGATAGATGCTGGTTTTGGGCTGGTTGGTTTTTTGTTTGTTTGTTTTTTGTTTGTTGGGGGTTTTTTGGGGGTTTTTTTTGGTTTTGTTGTTTTTTAACAGAACCACCGAAATATTTAGAAATAATTGACAGCACATGGGTAGGAACATCACTCCCTGCCCACAAAATAAATATTACATCTGATTTCCAGATGTAATATATACAGGCTTGTTCCTTGTACTTCAATTTCACTTGATTATAGGTAGATTTGATTGCTTTCTTACAGTGTTAATTTCACCTTCCTTTATAAGACTACCTGGGCTATTATGGGCATAGCATGCAGCGAAAAGACACCTGCTACTCATATGTTACTCCACTACAAAGGTAACTATGGCAAAATTATACTTTAGATTGTACGGAAAGCAGAGACCAAGTGATCAGAAAGCCTCCCAGAAGCACATAAACAGACAGCAGGACATAACCAATGCAATGCAACACCAGAGAAAAAAAAAAATGAAAACACTGGAAGTAAAATCCACTGGCATTTTTTTACCTTCCTTCATTTTCTCTATTGCTTATAGTATGCTCTCCCCAAATGACTCTTCTTGAGCTTTCACCCATTTGGCGCATAATTAGCAAGAAACTGAGGATCATATGCTGTATCCCATGCAGTGCAAATGACAACTTTTTCAATTCTACATGTTACCTTTGCAGTGGTTTTCATCCCAGGGATACACACAGTTCTGGAGTCCATTGCAGACCAGTGTATTATTTATACACATATTACTGTGGCAAAAGAATGTGTTGGCTTCACAAGGGGCTAAAAATGAGACAAATGATAAATGATATTAAATTAGCAAATCATTCAGCTCTCCTCTACAAACACATCTAGGAGTGGACATGTATTCTATAATAGGACAAAGCTATACAACACATGTTCCTTGAGCATATTAAATATGTGACATGCAACATGGAGAGCACTCAAGTCACAGACTGTTTATTATTCTGTGGCAAGAGGGTCTCAGTTTCGACTAAAATGACTGAACCTTCCACAAGTATGACTCTCCTGGATGTAGTGGGTTGGCTTCCAAACATTGTTGGGAAGTCACCGATGTGTTATCAACAGTTTAACCACAGATCCAAAACATGTCACCCTATGGGTTGCTACGAAAAGAGTTAACAGTATCCCAGACATCCATCTAATGTATGACATATCATGTCTTTTAAAGTTTTTGCTGAAACCTCAATTTTATAAGAAAACTTGTGTAACTCGAAGAAGATATGTACTTGACAGTGCATATCAATGGTGCCTGTTTATACACAGAGAAAGTAAAATTATTCTAAAAACCTTTTAGTCAAAAAAAAAGGTTACAGTTAAGAAGCACCCTTTTGATCACAAGTATGAAGATAAAGAAGTACAACAGTCTTCAGTGTCCCTGAAGTCCATGGTCTAGAAGAATCGTGCAGATTAAAGTTGCAGGAAAATGGTTTTACTGATGGCCATATATTACTACAGTGAAGAAACCTCTTGAAAGCCTTTGGAAGGTACTGAAGATGCTGCTAAACTGTAGTGTTTATGGAAGTATTGGGAGATCATTAGGTGTTGGGGTTGTGAAGCTGCTACTCCAGAAGTGTGTAATATAGTAGAGATAAATTACTCCTCATATCTCTTCTTCAAATGAGAAAGCCTTCCGTAACTCCTTATGTATTTTTTTTAGTTCAAGCAACCCAAAAGCATTATTATAATTAAGGGAAAGTTAAAAAGTAAACTAAGACCCTTAACTAATAAGGAAGCAGTTATGATGCTCATATTACAGATACTTTGAGTTTGATATTTAATGGAAATTTTTCTCCTCTGCAACTTTAGAAGCAGTTCCTATGACAACATAAATGCACAGCAGAGAGAATGGTTTAGTGGTTTGCAAACAAAGCACAATACAAAAGATTTATATTGTAGAACATAATGACTCAATAGATCATGTCAAGAAATCCACTTACTGATAAGTGTTTAAGTTAAGATATCCATAACTGGCTTATTTGGAGCAGTTATGGTGCATTAAGCAAATAGTAAATGCCATCAAAATCAAAGTGCACACCCCAAATATGCAACCACTCACTCAGATATAACACTATACATATACTGGATCTCCTAGCCAGAAGACATCAACCAGCCTGTCCACTGTTCAATTTTTGTTTTTAAATCTGATATACCATCCCCTGAGGTGCAGGGAACCTGGTCACACTTTAAATTTGTTACAGAAAGGATTCTACTTTATGTTGGGCAGATCAGTAGACCACAGGTACATATTAGAAAGGGAGGATACTTAGGGACACTCCTTATCTATCTGTTGCTGTCATTTGGGGACAGTGAAGGCTGAGCCTGGAGGATATTGTGCCACATCATGACGTGACACATCACGTAGATAACACATCAGAGGCATAATCATCCTTTCACACTCTAGCTGCAATCCCTGTTTCCAGGCAAGGTGAGGATCTTTTGGGATGTTTCCCACATGCAGAAACAGTCTCACTGCCTACTCTGAGCAGAAAGAAGTGAGAAACCTAAGAAGATCTAAAGAGCCACCCATTCAAAATACAAAGTGTACCAAAAAAAGACCCAAATATCAAACAGAGAAACTTCAAGGATTGACATGGGAACAAGGGAGAAATATTAAAAACAAGAGCAAACAAACAAACATTTGCAGGATTAAGATAGGTTATACTATTAAGACCACAAAAAAACACAAACAAACAAACAAACAAACAAACAAAACAAAACAAAACAAAACAAAACAAAAAAAGAAAAAAAAAACACCAACAAAAAACGACCAAAACACCAAAAAACATTGAGTGGCATAAAGGATCTTAGAAGTGAAGTCAGAAGGACAGAGTGCTGTCTGTATTCAGAAGTATAGCAGTGGTAAATAGAAAAGTAGAACTAAAGGAAGGTAGCGAGGAAGTGAAAATAAGAGGAAGAAAGGGAGAACTATACAGGAAAAACCAATGTCAATTGGTTTATTTTGCACTAAAAGAAATAGCAAGATTTTCTATCAAATGAAAAAAATTGGGGAAATGTTTCATAGATGAGATAAAAATAGAGAGCAATAAAAAGGACCTTTTTCTTCAGATTTAAGAAGAAGGAATAATTATGTAAAAAAGTGACAGGGATATCTGAAAATGAAAGGCAAGAGAAAGTAAGAAAAAAGAATGAAAATTTAAGTTTTCTTAAATTGTGTTATTGAATGGTGGAGGAAAAAATGGTATGTGAATAAATGTCAAAACAAGATGAATAATGAAGCAATTTCAGAACCAGTACAGCAAACTTAGCATGAGAGAAACCCAAAAGTAAGATTCAGAAAACTAGTGAAAAACAACCCTCTCTTGTTCATGTTTGTAAAATTAAAATAGCCCTGTTCTTTCTGTGGTCCCACGAACCTGGAGTTATTAAACTGGACAAGAAGTCAATATTATTTCCCCCACTTTAATTAAGGGGTGTTTTTTTTAATGAATGAAAGCATCGAGGGAAGTTGAAAACTTGTCAAGCCTGACGTACATTGGAGGCATTGGCCTTCTTGCCCAAAAAAAGGCACAGAAAAGGAGTCTTGGGATGCTACATCAAGGACATTCTAGTAATAACAAAAAGATAAATGAACTGGTGGTAAACCAGATTTTTTCACAGGAAGATGGATCTGGTCCTGATGCAGTCCTAAATCTGTTACAGAACCCAGGATGACAGTGGAATCAAGCAGGATGTGACAGCAAGCTTGTGGATGTTTTCACAAAAGAAAACTACTGCTATCATTAACTTCAACTAGACAAAGCAGCACGATCTCCACACACCAGAAGCCATACTCTATCACTCCACGGTCTGCCCCATCACTATATAAATGCCCTTTATATGAGAGAAGAGCAGGAATGCAGAGAGCTCCTCTAAGTGAGGAGCCAAGTGACTTTTTGGTCATGATTGGTGGAAAGCCCAGTGGAAAGCTACCAAGATTGTGCTTTGTGTCTGGACTACTTGAGGAGGAAAAAGCAGTCAATGAAATTTTCTTCAGGCAGCTGGAAGTAGCCTCACAATCACAGGTCATATGGGGATTTGAACCACCTGATATCTGTGAAGGGCAACACATCAGGGTACAAGTAAGCCAGGAAGTTTCCAGAGTGCATTGATAACTTCCTGACACGGGTAATCAAGGAGCTGATGAGGGTAGCTCTGCTACCTCATACTTTTATAAACAAGAATCAGTTGGGAAGGTGAATGTCAGGAGCATGAGATGATGGAGTTTGGGATGCTGCAAAGAGGAAATAAACCAAAAAGCACAATCATAATTCTGGGCCTCAGAAAAGCAAAAGTTCACTGTTGAGAGGTCTGGGTGGACAAATGCCATGGGAGGTGGTCCTGGAAAGATACAGGTTCAAAGACGGTTGGTTCTGTAAGATCCTCCTCCAAGCTCAGCAGTTGTCTATCTGGACAGGCCAAAAATCAAGTGAAGGTAGCAGTTGTCCTGCCTGGATGGACAATGAGCCCCTGACTAAGCTCAAACATAGAAAAGATACATATAAGTGGTGGCAGTAGGACAGCATGATCCCAGCAGAAATATGACTTCTCTGAGTGGAAGGGGCTGAGGTTAGGGAATATTTAATCAACTGGACAGACATGAACTCCTGGGTCCTGATGTGATGTCTCCAGTAGGTGCCTCACATCATTGTGAAGCCACTCTTGACTGTCTCTGAAAAGTCCTGCTGATTGAGGCCTCAATGGGCTAGGCAAACAGGATCTTCAAGCAGATCAACAAAAGGAAATGCAAAGTCCTGTGCCTTGGGAGGAATAATTTCATGCACCGGTACACGCTGGGGACTGACCGACTAGAAAGCAAGCTTGCAGAAAAGGTTCTCGTATGCAGTAAGGTCACCTTGAAAATCACCTTGAGCCAGCAATGTGCCCTTGTGGCAAAGAAGGCCACCACTGTCCTGGGCTGCATTAAAAACAGAATTGTCAGCAGGCTGAGAGGTATGATCCTTCCCCTCTGTTTAGCACGGGTGAGACCACATCTGCAGTGTTGTGTCAGGTTCTGGGCTCTTCAGCACAAAAAGTACACAGGCGTACTGCAGTGAGCCCAGCAAGAGGCCATGAAGACCTTTAAAGGTCTGAGATACCAGAGGTGTGAGGAGGGGCTGAGAAAGCTGGAACTGTTTTGAGCAGGCTATTGTCAATGCATCCAAACACCCACTGGGAGGGAGTAAAGAAGAGAGTCAGGCACTTCCCAGCAATACCCAGTGACAAGAAAGGAAGCAATAGGAAATGCAGGAAATTTCCTTTAAATGCAAGAACTAACTTTTACTTTGAGGCTGGTCAAACACTCTGCAAAAGCTGGTTTACAAAGTGAGGTTGTGGTGCTTCCATCACTGAAGATATTCAAAGCCCAACTGGGCACAGCCCTGAGCCACCTGCTGTAGCTGACCCTGCTTAGAGCAAAAGGCTTGGACTGGGCCATGTGCTGGGGTCCCTTCCATCCCTTCTGTGGCTCTCTGAGAACACCCTGACTTCATAACTAGCTTAAAAGTAACAGCTGGGAACACACAATTGTGTTATTTCTCCTGTGTCTCAAAGCTGCCTTAAGTCAAGCTCTACCAAGGTACTGACCTAGAAGTAAGTGAGATAGCATATTCAGCATGATGAACCATTCATAATGATTATAACACAACTGAGAAAATTAGATCTACACATATGATTCAACATTGGAGTATAATGTATATACATGCAATGGAGTGTACATGTATATACAATGTATAATTCTGATATATTTTAAGAAATTTAAGTCTCTAATCAATTCTTTGATTTTTACAGCATGAAAATACTATATTCTAACTTAAATCACTAATTAAAGAAAAACTTTATTAAAGGTTCTTTATCTTTGTAATTGAGCCAATAAATATTTTTATATAAAATAATAGTTTTTATAAAGTCATATATACCATATTAAAAACACCAAAAATTTTCATTCTACATTATTCTTAATAATATTTTCTTTTTATGGCTGTGAGTGCTATGTGTAAAAATACCTTTGTATATTAATATACAAACAAATTTTATAGTTCTTGAATTTATTATAATGCAACACCTCCTGCTTTGCAACAGCTATTTCACTGAACACAAGATGGTGCTCTTATCCTAGATGATATATAAGCAAGTGCTTTAACAGGAATAGACGTGATATCCCAGAGTCTTTTTCAGGTATAGGAAACCTATGTTTAAAAACTCCAACTATAATATTAACAACCCTCTTTCTGTTATTGAGAATGTAAATATGTTCTTTTTCTAGCACAAATTAGGAGATTGTTATGTTATTAATATTTCCAGAAGGTTTCCACCACGATATTCAAAAAAGCTTCTGTTTGGTATTTGAAGGTTACTGCTTTCAAAATTCTTAAAAATTGAACCAATGTAATTGCCTATATTGTCTTACTATAGGAAGGTTTTAGAAAATGTATATGCCCATAATCTACACTTTTTAGTTTATTAACAAAAGATTAATATTTTAATTCTGAATAGCCCTAAGGCAGAGAAACATAAAGTGTTTTGATAGTTCTTCCATATCCCATCTTTACAAAGCAACATGAAATAAAAGCAGTAGTAATTTATATTTAGAAAAAGTTATAGTGGTTTCACTCAGACAATAAAATAATTAGTCACAAGTAAGGTATTCCAAGTTATACTATAAAATTACAGAATTTGTAAAGCAGTATAAAAATTAAATATTCCATGTTATTAATAATTATTATACCATTTTGATGTTATTACATAAGTAACAAAATACATTATCTCTGTGCATTTAGCATAATTTTGTTAGGCATTGCAGGATAGTCTGGATATCAATTGGGCAGGCCAAGATATTTTTACAAGATTGAGCTAAAAACAGATCTGTTATGGAGCAGGTGTGCAGCCTGGCTATTCCCAGTGCAGTGCTTTCTGCAGTGTATTTCTCACTGTTTCTCAGCACCATCCACAGTTAGTTCAACTCCTTTGCTTCCAGGGTGTGAAGTAGCTCTGAGCAAGCCAGCTTGGGTGTCTATGCTGTACTTCATTGAACTGTGTGGATTTACCCTTTGAGCCTGTTTCAAGGCAGGGATTTCAGGCCAGGATGGGATAATCTTAGACAAATGTCCTACCCTACTTGTTATTTTTAGGCTTATCTCCCTCTCTCTCCTTTCTCCCCTTCCTTTCTTGTCATAACACTTTTGAAAGGTCTTGCTTCTTCCTAAGGGTGAATGGGAAAATTCTGAAATCTTAACAATGGTTAGATGTGAGAAACATTTTACACTGAAGTCGTTGGAAATTTCACACCTACTCCTCCTCTACTCAAGATAGCTCATTGCATCATTCTCTGCACACAAATTCTTTAAGTACAGATCTTTTGGATTTTCCCATTGTTCTTTAATGAAAAATAAGGCTTTCTTTCCTTCACAAGAGAAGGCAAATTTAAATTCTTCAGATGTTCCTTGAATCATTATTGAAACAGAGGAAGAAGTTTTCTATCAGTCTCTTCAAGGAAAAATACTTAATGAGAGACAGTTTCACTTGCTTTATTAAAATTATAAAATTATTAATATTGTTATAGTACTGTGCACTACAAGTATATGATTTGCCACTAATGAAAAAAAAGGCTTGTTAAAATACAGCTATTAGAAACTTGAAAATGAGATGGGCTTAATACTGATGCTCTTTCTCAGTCACCTTCAGACAGCTCTGTGCAAGATAAATGTAACTTTTATGGATAGTTAATACCATATACAGATCAATAATCTAGTCTTTCAAAAACACCTATATGTGGTTTCATGTTTTTTCGTTCGGGGCTTTTTTTGATATACAAACTCGCCAGAGAATGGCAGATCAGGAGCCTGAGCTCAGAGCTCCAGCCTGTGTTCTGTTATTACACTCTGGGCTCCACAAACAATTATTTTGTTCAGGGTCAGAGAGTCACTGGGATGCTTAACTTGTGAGCGTTTTTCACTAGAGATAGCTGCAAATAGCGCAGAAGAGAAGAAAATCACAGATGAGTGCTCACCAGTAAGGAGGCAATCCCAATGGTTTCTTTTTTAAATATTAGTGTGGAAGCAGAGAGCAAAATCAGCAAAGCTGCAATCTGTTTGCATTCCTAAGTCCTTGCAAAGAGAAACTGCCTCTTCACAGGTTGCACGAAACAGCTTGCTATTCTCTTTTTCAGTATTTCCCTTAGCTTTACCACAAAAAATACAGTCCCTAGCACTGCATACCTGCAGTCTCTCTTCCCCATTAAAGAACTGCCCATGCTGGGTGATCCTCTTCAAGTCTGTAAACAAGGACTTGAGAGCTGTTACTTGACCAAACTGCACACTACTCTTCTAAGCATGGCCTTAGACTTCTGCCCAAATATGGGTTTTGTTCATAAAAATAAAATAAGAATGATAGAACTTGTGCTCCATTAGGAAAGTTGCATGTGACAGAGCTCTAAAAACAGACTTGGAGCTCAAAGGGACAATAAGAGAAGGAATTAAATTGTTCTGATCTGGGGTTTCTGGTGCAGGGTTATGGGCACAGAAGGAAGCCGTGCTACCAAAGAGCAGTCAGAGGAGAGAAAGTGAGCATCTTGTCTGCTGTGCATACAGAGGTTTTTCTCTTATCCCATATGCCCTGGTTCTACAAATCTGCTTTTAGGCTAAAGCGTAGGTGTGTCTGCTGAGGAGCAGCTCTTCAAAGAAGCTGTAGGTGTAGCATGTCTGTCATTAATCAGGATGGAGATCACTCTTCAATCATGGAAAATTAAATGAACAGTTAGTCAGTGGGTGAGAAAACAAAGACTCATTTTTTAAGTCTTCTTACCAGATGAACAGACACCTTTTGATTATATCAGATTTTTGTTTACCTTTTACTGATTCTTATATTAATTTATTGTATATTTAAAATCTAGTGTAACAGTGACTCCCATGCACAAAAATATGATTATGCTTAGAAGATATCTTAAAGATTAAAAAGATAAGGATATAATGTGTCAAACCTCACAATGATAGTTGGAATAGTTAATAATGCTGACCATGAAATATCAGAGCATCACTATAAACTATGATCCATTAAGAATTAATCAGTTATTAAGTGTTGCTTAGAGCTCAGCTACTACTTTGACAATGATGAGAATCATTCCTGATTTTCTGGTGCAGGAAATTTAACAACCTCTAGCACTGTTTGCATTTCCTTAAGACATAGCACTGCTGCTCTGAAATCATCACTGTGAGAGGTTTGGAAACTTGTAAGACCACTTTTTAAATGCCAACAAAAAAATGCATACATATTTTAAATGGCTTTGGAACACACTGATTGAAACATATGAAAATAATCGTATAAAAAAATCTCTTGAAGATTTCTCTGTTCTACACAAATGTCAAACCCCCAAGAAATGGCTCTGTAAATGGAATAAACACTGAATAGACTTACACTGAAAGAAAACAATGCTCATGCTTAGTAGCTTGTTTCCACAAGATACCACTTCCAGTACACAGAGCCTTGTGTAAGGGAAAACTCACAGTCTCAACAGCCTGACTCCACGCTAAGGAGAGGAACTTGAGGAGCAGCAGATCACAACACCTCCTGGTCATTCCCACAGGAACAGTAAATACAGGAATTCTACTTTGTCACTCTTTCCCATGCACGTTACTGCAACATAAATGTAATCTTCTATTTTGTTCCTTTCTCAGCTCCATATGAACAAAATAGAATTTTTTCCTTTCTTTGTCCCTGAATAGACACACAGGTGTCTGTTCCCTGACGCACATCTCCCTGAATGAGGTCTGACATTCCTCCTCTTCCATGCAGATGATCTCATTATTCCCACACGCTGCCGAACGACGTTGCAGTTTGCATGCCATGAGCTGTGTCTCAGAGTGTGTCTCACTGACATCTGGTCCAGCCGGCTCCTGACAGCCAGCACCAGCATGTGGCATAGGGCAGCACTTACGGACAACTGACGAGACACAGAAAATACCACCTGCACCACCTTTAAATCTTTAAAGTTAATTCTCAACATTAAAATCACAGATGCAGTTTCTTCTACTATTTGTGAGCAGGCTATGTAGACATATTTCAAAGGATTATTTAGCCTTTAATAAATTTTCAGCTTTTAGTGAGCAATGACTCTTCAGAGTAAATTTACAGAAAACACATTATGTTAGTATTTTGAATTTCTCACTCAGAATACTATTCAGTATAAACTCTCATCTGCTTTCAAGAAGGGAGTAGCTCATAAGATGTAGCATGTCAGGTAAATATATTAGGAATACTGTAAGAGAAAAAAACCCACATTTTTTCCTTATTATCCTTTAAAATATGAGAGCTTTGCAAACATATACTTATTCAAACCTTCATTTCAAGTTAGTCATCATAGTGCTTCACTCTTCAGTTCTTTATATGCTGTGAACCTCCAGTGTCTATGCAGTTGTTTCTAAGGTAACAGATCAAGATGCCTTGTGAAAAAAAATGAATCAGATCTTGAATATTCAAGACATCTCCAGTTGCAGAAATGAGAAGAGGGCAGTATCATCTCAACCAAGGGTTCTCAGTGTTTTTTAGACCCCAGCCTGATTTGCAGGCAAGAATAATACAATCCACCCTAAGGCTGCAAGTGTGAGAGTACAGTGGCGCATGCAGTTTCAGGCATGTAAAATGTCAGAAATTTTTAATCAGAGCCATAATTAAGGAATTACGGAGGCTGTTCTCAACAGAGACTCGTTGCCTCATTGCAGGGTACACACACACAGATGAAGAATGTATTTGGTAGGTTGAGCCTTCATTCCAACCACTGACAGCGGCAAAGAAATCTTTCTGTCAGACACACGATGCACAAACCAAAAACACATTAAAAATTAACATGAACCAGCATGTGAAAATAAATGCACCTTTCTAAAGAGGCCAAATATGTATTATTCCTATCAAAGGAAACAAATTGATATCTTTCACAGGTCTTTCACAGGATTATCTGGGTCAATAGTTTTCAGTGAATGAAGCTATTGGGTTTTGTTGAGGGATTTTTGTGATTGGTTTGATTGTTTCTTTTCTTAAACTGTCTAGAACTACATTTTATTTCTTTCACAGGCTATATTGCTTATTATCCAAGTCCAGATTTCATATAAAAATATAAATGCAAGAAAGGCACATAAAGAGAATATTAAACAAAATATGAAAGGCTTTTAGAAAGCTTTTGCTGCTACAAAAAAAACCCTAAACTCTTTGCTTACCAATATCTGACACACATGTTCACTGATATATGCACACACCCACTACCTGTGATAAAATAATCATAAGGTATTTCTCAAATGCATATCATAATGAGATCTGAAAAATCAAATTCAGAGAAAATTATCTGACTTGATCAAAACTTTCATAGCTGTATTATTTTCCATGTTGCCTAAGGAAAAACTTGCATGTAGCTTGGAGATCAGACAAAAGTCACAGTTATATGACTGGACAGGTCGTGACCACCTGTACCTGTTTTCTTGAATCTTGTGGTCTGTCTACTGCATTACAAATTATTGCTCACTAAAAATGCTTGGAACAAAGACTGTTTTGAATATTTACATAGCTTGTTTGGCAACATACTTCAGAGACTGCTCTGCATGAAGAAAATATTAACAGATTTTGGGACTTGTATCATTTAACAAACCGAAAGGCAGATGCATTGATTAGGGTCTTACGTTCTTGGAAAGATGTGAAGAGCATCTGGAATCGGCTGTTTCGACTGCCTTCATCTGCCCACATGCGGATTACACCCAGACCTGTCCTCAGCATTACATCATTAGCAACTGTGCTGCAAAACTTTGCCTTCAAATCCTCCACGGAGCTGCTTCCATCATAGACTGCTACAAAATTCCTTTTGCATTCGTTGGAATTCTGCATCTCGTAGTCCAAGAATCGCAAATAGATCTATAAATCAATCAAACAACAAAGGCAGCATGTACAGACGTTTGAGAATGACTGAAAAAACATTAAGCAACTTTGCTCTACATTGCAGGAGAAAGAGTACACAACAATTCCATCAAAATAATTTTTCTGGAGCTGGTGATCCATAGGGCACTTCCTTAGAAGGCCATTAATATGCAAACTGAGCATTGTTTCTACTTCCTAGTATTTTGTCTTGCTTCCAAGTAGAATCTCTCAGAAGATCTCAATATTTCTTTGTTCCTATCCACAGTAAGGTCCTAATTTCCAAATATATACTTTTTTTCTTTTTTTCAGAAGTATGTACAATGGTTCTTCAAGCTGAAGGACAGATAAGGAGAAATTTCTTCTTTTCCTGCTTGGCACAATATTGCTCTATTACATGACTGACATGTGAAATAATAAGGCAAATCACTGTTGCTCCCTCCCCAGAGTCAATGTGTCATCTTATACATTTCTGCTACATTGATTCAGGAAGTGGGAATTTGAGAGCCAGGCAGGACTCCATCATTAGTCTTTTTAGGTTTCCTCAAGGATCTGGCCACCATCTCAGCTATTCTAAACAACACATTATGGTATACATTTTCAGAATTTAAACTGGTTTGAAATCAAGCATATTGTGTGGAAACTCCTAGAAACCTATGTCTCTTACATACAAGATAAATTGTCTCATAAAATAATAGATATATTGCCCTTTGCAAAGAACTCTTTAAATCTACCTAAAAGAAGCAGGGGTGAGGATAAAAAACTATTATTTGATATTAAAGTGTAATGGACTTTAGAGAAAACCATTAATTTTAAAAGCAATTGATTATAAAAGCAACATCAAATATTCAATTCACAGAGAAGGCAAGTACTATTTTCAATAGGTATATGATGCATAATCAAACTGCCAAGGGTATTTCTGAAATTTCAGGAGAATGATACAGAAAGGTGATATAGGGCAGAAATTGTATAAAAAGGCAGTAAGCATACACAGCATAGAGCTGTATGCATCTTCACCTGAAAAAATTACTAAAAAAGAAACTATTAGCCATCAAATGTACTTATTTCCAAACAGTTTTATTGACTTCAGGTATTTTTTTATATGTACAGAGCAAATGCTTAATAAGCTTCTCTGCTTTTGCAAAAAGTACACAAGCAGTACATATCCTAGTAGCAACAAGACTCATAATTTCACCTCATTAATATATTAAAGCTCTTATGGGTTGAGAATTATGTGCTCTCAAGCAGTCTGCCACAGTTTAATAATAGCTCAGATTTTTTAATGGGCCTTTTCAGGTAGTGTATTATGGTATATTTTCATTCCTTGTTATGCTTTATGTAAGTGTCCCTCTGAGAAGAATATTTGTGAGAAGTTTTTACTAGCGAATGAAATTAGGTATACTAAAGGCATATCTTTTTTCTAATCTGTTATTCTTACAGTGACCTTTGCTCATATTCCATCATTTCCATCTTTTAGAAGAGTTCAGAGGAATGTATTTCAATTAAAGTGCAGTTAAGTGTATTTTACTTTCACCATGTATCCTGGAGTTTGCATACTATAAATTAAGGAATCTGCTTGTATTGGTCTCCACAAAATGGAACAACTAACAGAAATACACAAAGACGTATTAGAAGATGGAAATATCTTGTATCAAGGTATAGTTTTTATAGTGTTTCTCACTTCATTTACTGGTTGTTCAGTGAAAGAGTGAAATGTGCTGACAGAGAAAGATCCCACATGGGGGGACCCCACATGGGAGGAGGGAGGTATGGGAAGAGGCAGAGCCATGATACCAACACCCAGCAACTGTCCTTCTTTGGGATACACCAGAGAGCTGCTTCTGTGTCCCAGACACCAGATCCTCCTTCTCAAGCAAGAGTGTAACAGTCACTGTGCACCCCTGGCACCCAGCCCCTCCTGGGAAGCTGCTGAGACAGTCCATAGCCCATCTTTGAATAACTTAGGGAATTAAATGTGCCCCTTGCTTTTCTTTTCTCAGTTAACTGAAGCAGTCTGATTCAGAAAGGTGTCCCAGTGCTTGCCAGCCTTGTCACAGGTAATGCAATGAAATTTTCCTGCAGGTGGTTACACGCAATATTGCACACATGTGACTGTTTCCCAGGGGGAGAAACGTGTCAGATAGATGGTTCACAGAGAACAGAAGGCTTGCAACATGCTCAGTCATGAATCTTTACTTTTACAGTCTATATATGCCTATCATATGTACACCATTTATATTTATATGCCACATACATACATGTATATATGTATATATGTATATATGTATATATGTATATATGTATATATGTATATATGTATATATGTGTATATATATATAAATGATAGACCACTAAGTTATAGTGTAATGTATCACATCCCATTTTTATCTATTCCCCTCTTCAGGAAAGCTCATATTTACTCCAGAAAAAAGATTACATAAATCTGATGGTAGAACAATAATAAAACTATACCTACTGGGTGAAAGGCCTTGCACACTTGTTCACATGTTCTCTATTTCTATTCTGCTGCCTTTTATATATGATTTATATGTACAATTGCATGTGCATGTATATAAGCACATGTATTTCTTTTAAAGGGTATCCCATTTCAGTACAGAGATGTAATTTTTATGAGTTTTCATTCTTTCAAGAAATGTGTGCTAATCCTCACTGTGGTTACAAAATACCAGCTCTCCCAGCAATTTCCAGCATTCATCAATTATTCCTGATCTGTTCAAAAACACTGTTCATATAGCAGTACAGACAAAATCTTATTTCTATGGGCTTATCGTTTGACATTCTTTAGTTTCTGGAGGCACACTAGCCTTATAAAATAGTAAAATATTTCTTAGAGTAGCAGGCATAAATACTGAAAAGGAATCAAGGGAATAATAACTCAGCATCTTGTTTTGAGTCTTTCAGCGAAGAGGCCAAAACCTTCAGTTTTTCCCAAGCCTGAATTCTGCTGTCAGTCATATCTGTTCATTCTTCTGAGTGAGAAATTCAGCCAACACCATAACATATATAGACCTGATAGGTAGTGGAATGACTGGAAATATATATTTGACTTAAAAATCTATGTCTATCCTGCAGAAGAAAGATGCTGCTTTCTCCAATGGCACGAGGTTTCATAAATTAGAGAAAATAAGTTCCTGATATTCTGAGGTGAGTTGGAGCTTCATTCTCATATTGTCTTTGGAGTTGACTACTCCCAGAACTCTGTATAAAATATTAAGGACTTGATACAACACACCCTAAAATCAGTGGGTATATTTCAATCTATTTATTTGAATCAGACCTTTGGCTTAAAACTGCAGTGCATTTTTAAAAACTGGAAACTGATTACACAAACTGACAACCTGATATTGGATCAGATTTTATTTTAAAGAGCTGGAATAATTTAATTGCATCTGCACGCCTCTGCCAACTTGTATGGTTTCATTGCTATATATTTGCCATTGTTCTTGTCACTGGCTGTAAGACCCACACTGGCAGAAGAAAATGACTAATAATAAATTGAGTTCCCCAGGGAAAGAATAAAACTGATTATATGACAAACTCTTATTTAATGCAAAATGTTCCCTATGCATAGTTTTTTGAAATCAGTGGCAATATTCTCATTACTTCCACTGGTATGTGGATGTCACTAAAACAAATTCATCAGAAAGTGAGAGAAAAATTATCAATATTACTGGTTATTTCATTTACAGAGATCTTAGCCATTACTTCTACCAGCAGTGGATAAGAAACTTTGTTCCCCTGAAAGAAAATTAACTAAAGAAGAGGTCACAGACTCAAATACCACCATCTGCCTTCATTATGCATTTTTTCATTGATGCCAATAGGAGCTTTTGGAATGAACATTTCCATAGATACTGACACATTATATTAGCATAATCGAGGCATTCTTGCTGAAGAGAACATCTTATTTGAAAGAAGCAGCATAACTGCCATATCTTCTTCTTTCACATTTTTGTTGCAAAGTTTTAATAAGACACTTTTGTCAAATCATCAGCTCCACATTACTTAGGAGAGGGGGCTGCTCAAGCATTAGATTAACTGAGTTTTGAGATGTCACTGCAAATGCCAATGTCATTAGCAACAAAACTGATAAAGCCTCACTGCAACTGTGGCATATGTAATTTACACTCAGTCACATAATACTTTAAATCATTCTCTTGTCACCTGTAAGTTTTGTATTGTCACCATAAATAACAATCAAAAAAGGAAATGCTGGGAAAGTTTCATTATTTCTTTTCATTTAAATTTGAAAACAACAAAAATCTCTGACTGAACATTTTTTGGAAAAAAAAACCAAAATTATTATAAACTACAAATAATATATCACCTCAGTAAAATGGTCAGATTATAATCTCCTCATAGTAAATCACTTTTGATGAGTTCTGCTTTTTAATCCATCACTGAAGGTTAGGGATGACAACATGATTGATCAGGCCAGTCAGGAAAAGCTTCAAACCATATCCCAGCATATCAGACTTAATATATCTGCACAGACACTCAGTCGCCTTAAAGCAAACCAAACAAAAAGCCATCGTTCAGCTGCCAAAAGTAATTTAGACATAAGAGAAAAGCTTCCTCTTCATCCAAGCGTAATGTCCAGATTTTACATATTCACCTTCTGGGTTCAGTCAATTCACTTGTAAGCACAGGACTGGGTTAAATTGTCCCATTACTCAGTGATTAGTTACAGCACCTGCTTTATTCTACAACTTTTTCAGCTCTGTGTGATTAACAAAGTACTTTCAAGATGATTCCTCCAGTATTTAGGCCTGGGAAACTCAGTTTTTTTAAAGCAGATAGTGCAACACTAATTAAACTCCTTCAAGGCAACCAGACACAAAGTACACCAGCCTAAAAAGCATATTACCAATGAGGCTTGAATTTGTCATCTGAAATGGTCTCCTCCTGCTTGGATGCTAAATTTTTTTTTTTTCAATCATCATTAATGCAAAAGTGTTAACATTACACAATCTGTTTGGATTTTTGTTTGTTATTTGGGGTGAGTATTCTACATTTTTGGTCCCTCTGTTACTAGTCTGGGACCATGTAGTGCAAACAGAGAGCTCCATATGTCATGTTTTCTTCTGTTTTGGAGCTTGGAGAATATTGTCTGTCAAAGATGACAATTTTATATGGTACTTCTAAGATACTGGGATTCACAGCCAAGGCTCACATATCAGAACACCATTTTTTGAGACAGGTGAAGCTCTTTGGATTTTGTTGCTTTGTCCTATTTGTTTCTTCAAAATTCTCTGACTATCCAATATTCGACACTTACTCTATCCAGTCATCCTCATTTTTTTCTAGTACAGTCCAAAAATGCTCAAAAGTGAGCAACATTTACAGCTCTTTGGTGCTGTTCTGCTTTTTAACAGTGAAAACTGGAGATCAGATCCTGATTCTACTGTTCTCTTTGAAAGACATTTTATTACTTTCTTTAACAGCTTTTTAAAATTACATTTCTTAATAGCTATTTGGTTTGAGGATGCTGAGGTTCATTATATTTCTATACCTGAATGGAATAGATTCATGGTAACTTAAAAGTAAGGTTTTTGACAGTGTTACTCTGGCGTGTGCATTGACATGCCTTCATAGCAGAGATTTTATATACATGATTCCAAACATGTACTTGTCTTGCACCTTCATCTCAGAAAACTATTTCACATAAGGGATTTTAATAGTTTAACATAGGTAAATAATATTTTCAACTTGTTTAAACATAATTTATTCACCTTGAATTCACCATACATACATACGCTGGGCTTTTTTAAATTCATAATATTATTTGCATTATTTGTATGTTAGTAAGCTTCAGAGCTTCTTCAGAGAAGGAGATAATCTGAAGCTTACAAAAGTGTCTCCAGCTGTTAGGTTATTCAGCCTTTAAATTTTATTTTTCTCTAACATTTCAAGAATCACCACTGAAATGGCTCCTATTAAATTTTAGTGCACTACTTAAAGCTTCCCTTCTACAACTGATTAAGAAGCCTCCAAAAATTAGTGTATCTTAGTCTGCCAGCGCCGACAGCTTAAACTGCTTTTCTTGCAGGTCTCATCTAAGAGCACAAATTTCCACTTCACATGGGAGAGCATAAAATGTTTTGGTTTAGTCAGACCAGTTTAAACAGACTCACTCGCAGCTCTGCAATTTTCTCCGCCTCATGTTTCCTCCTGTCTAGGAAATGCACGTGCAACAACCCAGTCTCTCTCCAGGCACTCTCTCTCTCACTATGAAGGCAGGCACCTGGAAGCAGAGAGTCATCCCTCCACTTGGTCAGGAGCACGCCAGGCAGCAGCACAAACCCTCAGTGAACGTACAAGTGCCTTGGTCACACTGGGTCACACCTCCCCGCCCCAGCCCCAGCCCTCACCACCCCAGCCTTGTCCGCTGCCAAGCTGCTGGCCGGCTGGTGCTTGGGCCAGCCCCACTGCCTGGGCAAGTCCAGCCACCATGGCCAGGCCTCTCCAAGTCTCATTAGTCATGTCCTGGCACTGTGGCCTCCCTCATCCTGGCCCCCTCCCATGTGCTGTGTATCCCCTTCCCACTGCTCCCCAATGGCTCTGCTTGAAACAGACACCACCACTTACTGGCAGCTCAGGGTTAAGGATGCTGCCATGATATGTCAAAACTAGATACTCATTAATTGAGACTTTGGGTTTCCTTAGTCTCTTGTGTTAAGTCTTGCATCCTATAACCTTTGTCCAATATCCTGTTTAGGTTGGGCAAGAGAATTAGACATCACTTTGCCTAAATACTTTGTAACTTCATTTTATTTCTCACGGTGCAAATAAACAGGCCACTCCCACTATTTGTTCAGTCTAAATGTACTTATTGCTTATTCCTCCAGAATAGATTATTTCCACTGGACTACATTCAAATTAATTCTTGTTTTGATGCTGCTTTCGGAGGTGCCCAGAGCGTCTGATAATAAATAGTGTTTTTAATAGCACTGCTTATTGTTTTTTTCCCGACATAAGAATCTAATATTTTTAAATATTTTATTATTCTTACTATCCAGTTCTGCTGTGCTATTTTTTCTACAGAGCCTGTCAAAGAACAAGCAGTACAGAAAGGTACCTTGCTGGGCAAGTTACCCACAAAGAGGGCTACCTGAGCACGAACATGGTTCTGTCCTCTTGAGGGGCTTTGTCAAACTATGCTGACCCATCCAACATAGAAAAACAGTGGTTGGTATTATCCTCCAATATTTCACCCTCAACAGAATGTAAGAAAACTATAATTCTCTTCATTTTGTTATTTTCTAGTCCTAAATACAAAATCTTTGATTATTCACTGCTTGCAGCCAATGATGTCTCTGAAATTTTTCAAATCACTGTGCAATAAGGTTATATGCTTCTTTCTTTGGGCTTTGTTCTATACTGAAGAATTTTCAGATGGGGAAGTTCCTCTGGAACTTTACTGTTCTGGGTGGGTTAGCACTTTCAGTCAGCAGCTGTCTTCTTAATTTTCCGTTCTTGCTCTGAACACTAATTGCAGTCACATTCTACATGAAGTGCCCCCAGTGTTACTGAACTGAAAACTCACAGCTATCTTACTCAACAGGAACTGACTTTGAATGATTACAAGAAACACAGACTTTTCAACTGGTCACTTTCATTATACAAGACTCTGGGTCGGCATATAAGTGCCTTTTGCACTTAGAGAATATTTGGGTTCTGCATACATTTCAGATACATTTTTCTCTGCGTGTGTGTGTGTGTGTGTGTGTGTGTGTGTGTGTGTGATATAAGGTAATCAGTGATGGTTCTATTTTAAGTGTGTGCAACAAATTGTCTGCTCTCTGTTCCATTCCAGAGCACTGAGGATAGAAGCATTAGACCCAGACTGTCAGTTTGAAGCTCAGGCTTAGAGACCTCAAGTACACACTTCCTGGCTGATCTCATTGCTCATATATTGAGCTCAGACTTGGCTGGAATCTGGAATTGGAAACCAAGGGAAGGACTTGCATCTTGCTTCTGCAGACAGTTTAGATTGGATGAGCTTACGCCAAATGAAATTGCAAGCAACTCACATTCTGGCACAGTTTAATTAAGAAACTGAAGATGAAAAAGTCCAACACAAATTCTCTCTGAGAAACTCTTGCCTTTTAGGCATAAGTCCCAGCAACAAATTGTGCAGCCCAGAGTACAGGAGCATGTGGGTTTAAAGATGTCTGCTGAGTTCTCACTGTTCTTAGCAGGACAGCTTGTTTTCATAGGTGCAAGCTGACATAAATTAAAATGATGTCACTAAATAATTGTACTGAATATGTCATTAATTCAAGGTTAGACAGGGACAAAGGAAGCTGACTGTAAAAAATGGACAGTAGATTCTAGTTCAATTGAATCAGACCCATAAACAATCTTATCATAAACCTTACTTCATACAAATTTCTTAAAAATTTATCCACTTGTTTCTCCTTCCTTCATATCTGTATATTTTTCAACTTGTCCCAGTATGATGAAACCATAACTGTATGTGTGTGCATCTATGTATGTATATACTTGTCTGTGTGTACATAAATATATCTGTTTGAAACCCACACCAAGTTCAAATGCTAAATTGGACTTACCCTCCAAACACGGATCTAGGCTTGAAAAATCCTTTTTTTTTTTTTCCTAGCTTGCTGTGAAACCTTTCAACTCCACATTAGGAAGCACTGATTTATATGATTTTATATTGCTCAATCTTTCTACCCAGATAATTCTGTAAGATGGGAACAGCAGGATCCATCAAGAGATGACCCAGTCCAGTCCTCTGCCTAAAGACAGGATTATAAATGTTTCTCTTGTTTTTCATAGGTTGTTATCTAACCTGCCCTTTCAGACCGCTAACAATGCCAGCTGAACCAACTTTCTCAAACAAACATTCATAATGCCCTCCCTGATGTTTGAATTTTCTTCCTTCATATATAACCTCAAACTTTCAGAGTGTGGGACCCTGAGTTATCCTACAGACACGGGCATCAGAGCATTCCTTCTTCCTTGTAGAAGTCTTTTATAGTATTGTATTACACTGCTTCACAAAATCTTCTAGGCGACATTAAATAATATTCATGTTATTCAATGTTACTGCATTTTTCTAAAACTTTCTTGTTGCCCTCCCTTTCAGGTGCCCTTCAGCTAGGATACACTTCTTGGAATGCAACACAACAAAATGCAGGTATGGACATTTATGAAGAATTAATGAACTTTAATTTTTAGACCTCTACTAGGGCTAAATACTCCACTAGGTAGTGTATTATTCTTCTGATACACAGTGTATTTTCAGTTACATAAATAGCTAGTTTGGAGTTTTACATCAGAACTAAAGTGTGGATAAATACTACAGGTAGGTAAAATTATGATTTTTAGCAGGGCTTTGAATCATACAGAACTTCAGAGTCAGACGAAGTAAGAACATCACAATGACATTATCAACCATAAACTTTAATTTAAACTATAGGGAAATGTTATTGGCTTAATTAAATGTGCTGATTCTAATAATTCTGTGTTTATCTGTTTTCTTTCTACTAACACCTAAATACATCATAGAATAGTTAAAGTTTGAAGCGACCTATAAAGGTCATCTGGTCCAACTTCCCTGCCATAAGCAGGGATGTTTTCAACTAAATCCTGTTGCTCAGAGCCCCATCCAACCTGGCCTTGAATGTTTCCAGGGATGGTCATCGACCAGCTCTCTGAGCACCATAATTCAATGATTCACAACCCTCATTGCAAAAATGTGTTCCTCATATCTAGTCTAAATCTACCCTCTTCTAGGTTAAAACACCTTGTCTTACTACTACTGATAAAATATTTGTCTCCTTTTTCCTTACAGGCTCCCCTTAAGTTCTGGAAGGCTGCTATAAGGTCTTCCCAGAGTCTTCTCTTCTCTGGATGGAACAAATTTTCATCTCTTAGCCTTTCCTCACTGGAGAGGTTCTCCATTCCTTTCACTACTTTTGTGGCCCTCCTCTGCACCTGCTCCAACAGGCTCATGTCTTTTCTCTGCTGAGGAGCCCAGAGCTGGATGCAGTGTTCCAGCAGAGCAGAGCAGAGGGGCAGAATCTCCTCCCTCGCCCTGCTGGCCACATTACTTTTGATCCAGCCCAGGACACAATTGGCTTTCTTTGCTGGGAGTGCACATTTCTGGGGCATGTCCAGCCTCTCATCCACCAGAATCCCCAAAACCTTCTCAGCAGGGCTGCTCTCCATCTGTTCTTCCTGAAGTTTGTATCGATACTGGGATTTGTGCTGAATGAATATAAACTGCCTATAACACACGGAATAATCATTCATCAGTCCAATCATTTCATACCACTACTTAGTGTAGCAAAATGGGAAGCTCATCTACTTAATTGAAAACCTCTATCAATATTAATTTTATCCAAAAATTTTAAAAAAGTTATAAAATGGAAGTATATTCTGGAAATAATTTATCTGTAGTCTTTATGAGCCAACTTTTTTCCTAAACTTTCTCAATAGAAAAATGCTGATATTAATGACTTTTTCTTTTCTGGAAATGTTTCCTGAAGAGAACCCTTCAACATTCATCCATGTGTCATTCTGATGATGAAACAATTACATATTCAGTACAGTCTCCTCACTGAAGTTATACAAAAAAAGCCCTTATCTGTTTAAAGACAGCAGAGAGTAGTGCATATATAAATTCTACTTTCTAAAACCTTTCCTGTCCAATAAAAGACAGCTAGAAAAAGTATACTGTGGGGTGTCTTTTACACAGGGAACGAAAGTAGGTGGGAGGCATAAAGCTGTTCCTATTGCAAAGAGGGGAGAAGTGGTAGTGTAGCCAGCAACAATTAATGCATATCATAACTGATAAGTTGTGGATAAGAGAGAAAATCAAGGGGAATCCAAGAAAAGTATTTTTGAATTCATTGAAGCTGTCTCATGTTTCTTACAAAGCCCTGGCTCGCTGACTGTGGAGGAAAAGAATTGAGAACACTCTTTTTGTCTGTGTCTCTAAACCAAAGGAACTAAAGGCTTAATACGGAAGAATATTAATTTACTTTGGGTCCATTTTCACAGTTCCCAGATGAGAAACAATGATGACCTCAGGGAGCCAGCAGTGCTCCCTTAGTTGTCTCTATGTTAGGTATTTGAAATATATTAAAAATTAAAATGATAAGATTACTTCCCACTTTAAAACACACATATTCTTTAAAAACATGAGCAAAATTAAAAATTAATTTAAGAAAATTACTTATGGCACAAAAAACACATTAGTACTGCCCAAACCATCATTTATGAAGAAAGGTGGTTATTTTGGCTGAGATGACAAATCACCCTTCCACAGCAAAGGGAAAAAAATAGTTTACAGTTCAAGCTGTAAAATTATTAAACAAGATCTGACTGTACTAAGAAATGCACAATATATTAGAAAAGTCAATTTCTTAAATTAAATGGCAAATCAGCAAGTGGATGAAGGACTGACCTTGGATCGGGGTGGTGCTCGGATGTACCATTTACAGTCTACTGCTTCAGTTTCAGAAGCTTTTCCTTCTTTAACAATTTGTACAGATTCCACAATTCCTTCAGGTCCTCCCATCTCAAACTCACAAACTGAATAACAAAACACCAGAAAAAATGAAACCTGAACAGCAAACAAAAATGTTTTCTACAGCAGAGTATAAAGGCCTCCAAGTTAGAAAAAAAGCCAAAAACAACATACCAACCTGGCAATGGCTTCAAAACGCCAAGGTCCTTAAAATCTGGATCTTAAAAATAGAGAAAGACAAAATTAGTTTTGTTCAATATCTAGGATGTTATGTCAATATGCTCAAATTTTATAATGCACTTTAGTTACATAATTATACATATACTTCTTGGAAATTAGAACTGTTTCAAAACTATGGCAACCCAATAATTATTAATGCAGAAATTATTGATACCGTCATACCAAGTTATTTTTTTCTGTTATGAAATCCTGCTTTTCTCTGTCTCTCTCTTTCAGAAGGGTACAAAAATATTTCTGCATACATTAGCAAGTGAGAACATCACATAGCTAACCACATGACATTTTAATACATCAGTGTAGTGAAAGAGGATGTATTTACAGATCCATTCAGAATCTTTTTTGCCTATTTTGCATTTTGAAGAATAACACTCAACTTAACTAGAGAAATCTGAAATTAATTCTGTTTGTATGAATACTCTGCCATCCCTACTGACCAAGAGGAGGCACTTTCTTTGTCAGAAGCATCCATTTGGTCGTACTGGAAGAAAATACCATGAGAATTGCCGTTAGCAGTCATTGTGCGAACAAGGTGATAAGTCTAATACGTGTGCTATTTTCCATCAGATAAATATGATTGTATTTACTATCTGAGAGGGCTTGTATCATGCTTTTATAGTCAGGTATAATACAGAGATAAAATGAGTTTGGTCTTAGACCTGTGCTTCAATAGACAACCATCCATATACAAATCATCATTTCACAAAATTTGGCTCAGGTTGAAGATACTGCCCAAAACCAGAAATATGGGAGGCTAAAGCATTTCAAGAAATGATTTCTTAGAATAGACTGATCTTGTCTGGGAAATTTTTATCACTTGCACTGCTTTTCTACCTAAAATGAATGTTGTGCACTGTTTTTCTCATTTACGCATGATACTGATCTTCTTGTTTCAGAACTGGGTCAGTGTAGAAAGAATCATAAATAAAAAAAAAAAAGAAGAGAAGCTTTGGAAGAAGGAGATGTATCAAATGAAAAAAATTAAACTCACAACCAAGCCACAAAAACTGCTCTTTCCCTCTAGCCTTAGTCAATTAAGAGCAGTAAGAATCATAACCAGATAATATAACAAAGTAGTCTAGTGCTGTATAAGCAAGATCAGGCATTTTAATCTAAACAATCAAAATGTGTTGGCTTCAAAAACTGGACTTGTAAGATCGCTTTTTAAATTGCCTCTCTATAACTAGGCTGCTGTTGTTCTTCCCAAATTTCTTTTACAGTTGCACAACATAAATCCTGAGTAAATACTCATGAACTTACAGGACTGCAAATATAGCTGAGTAGGCAATTAGTATTAATTGTTATTCATTTTTATAGATCAGTAGATATATATGATTACCAACAACATTAAAAGTAATCAAATATTTCAGCTAATCTACTTGGGATGCTGATACCTAGTTCTGAAAGTGAGATACTCAAAGGAAATCTACTTTTACTTATGGTTCAAATTACCATTCCAATGGTATCTTACGTAAACATTGCATTTCTTCCTTTTACTGAGTTTGCAAGGATTATTCTGATTTACTGAAAATACTCCACCACATTAGTAAAGTACATAGGAAAGAAAGGAAATACCATCCTGCCAGAATTTTCACCATATGAGAGTTTATGTAAACTGCATATAAAGCAGTGTTAGTAGCAAGAATCCAGGCTGCAGTTCAATCTAGACCATACAATTTGCTCCACAAAACAACTCTGAAAGTATATTCTAATTTAACAATACACTAACGTTGGAACAATGCATATAGAAATGCAAAATCCGTTAGCATTCTAGAAATGTGGTAGATCTGCTCAGTTTTAAAAAATAAATTTTTGCAAGTTCTCAACATTTCAAGAGTGAAAGGGAAATAAAATCTATGACACCTGAGGTGATAACCCTTCATTAAATATTGCTATTATACCAATACTACTATAATAAAACCAAAATCTGTAAATAAGGTATTATCACACATGCTTAAAATTCACCCATATTTGAGCACATTTAATTAGCAAATATTTGCTTTTTAAACAGTCTCCCATTAAATATATTTGATTTTAGCAGCTCTTCTGCATGTAATTCAATCAAATTGTTATTCTCAGTCTGGCTAGGTCAAAACATTAATGTTATATAAACACTGACTGGAAAGATCTTCCAATAGACAGATGAAAGTCATGTTCCCACGAGGAAAACACCCAAGAAAAATCTTCTGTGAAAAATAAGATGGATCACCCATAAGTAGAGAGAAAAATCAGAGGCAAAATAGGAAGCAATATGGAGCTGCTAGAGACAATACAACAAAGGGTCATGAATCTTTTTAGGGGACATATGAGGAAAGGCTGATAGAGTTGGGACTGGTCAGTCTGGGGAAGGGAAGGGTCAGAGGTAATCCCACCAATGTGTACAAAAACCTAATGAGGGGCGCAAAGAGAATGAAGTCAGGCTCTTTTCAGTGGTATCCAGTGACAGAACACGAGGCAATGAACACACATTGAATCACAGGAGGTTCCATCTGAATATCAGGAAATATTTCTCCAGTATGAGGTGACTCAGGACTAGCAAGGAAGCCAAGAGGTTGTGGAGTCTCTATCCTTGGAGGTATTCAATAGCTGTCTAGACATGATCCTAGGCAAATGGCTTTGGTGACCCTGCTTGAAAAGGGACAAGATGGCCTCCAGAGGTACCTTCTGAGACCAGTCATTTTCTGATCCTCTGATTTTGTAATAAGTAAACAATAGAATTGGATAATAGTGAAATAACCAAGCAAAGGTCCAGACCTATTATCTGAGGTAGCAGCAGAAGTTAGACAAATCTCTCTCACAATGCAGACTTGGTTTTGTGGAATTTGCTCTGAGTCGCAGGAGTGTTTACATCCAGCCTGGAGAAATATGAAATACTTAGGCCTGGTTTCAAAAAATCCCCACTAGGTCTTCATGGGATACTAAAAATTTTGGATGCTAGCTTTGGAATCTCTATTTTCCATGAAAAGCATACTACATTTCTTCATTTCTCATTTCACTGCTCCTATGCAAGAAGTCTGGCTCTTCTAAGCAGTTGGCAAACATGGAATTTAAATAGAAAAACAGGAGGCCAATTGTAAGGAGTTATGGCACTTGATTACTCAAAAATCTTATGAAATAAAGAAAATTGTAAAGTTAAAAGGCATTGTAAATCAACTGGATTAAGTCTTCAAAAAGTATGTAAATGACCTTGTTTACAAGTACAGTGCAGCACCTTATGGCATTGCCCAGCTGAGGTATATCCACACAGAAACAGGTTTACCCACCCATGCATGCACATATGCATGTAACACCTCACTCCATGTCACCTTCACAGAAAGTAAAATTGTTAAAAATTACATTACTTGAATAATTTCTGTAAGGCATAGGGAAAATACATAAAGTTCAAACTAATTACTAGCAAAATGATGTTCTGCTGGTAAGTATTCTTGCAAATCAATTTTAAAAGATCACTTTTTGAATTAAAAATTCCACACTTATAAAGACCATTCAACTTGTCTTCAATGAGAGATGGCACAAGGCTTTTAAAAGTAGTGTTGTAATACAGAAAAATTAGAGTATTTTCACTCTTCAAACACAAAATTTGTAAGTACACCTCTCACATTTTAATCATCTTTCTTTAGCTTTTCATATAAAATTCATCTGAGCACTTTCTTACCCGGCGAACTTCAAACCTGCTGCTTTCACTGATAAAAAATAATAGCTATCTCACTTGGGAAGTCAATATATATAGGTCAAAATTTTAATATCTCTTTTAAAAAATGGAAGATTGAGTTTATGTGCTGCTGATCATATCTGGACTACAGTACACTTAGTTACATATTTTTTTTTTAATGTCCGAAGTGCAATACATACAGTAAACATGAGCAATTGCTATACAGTTAAAAGCAAGAGGAAGGAAATGTGTAATACAAAATTCTGATGCTGAATGACTTCTGAGGTATTTTTCTCTCTTTTCTTCTATAAATGACATGTGGAGGAATTATTTGAAGAATTGGAATAAACCATACACTGGAAAGGGTTGATGTTTAAAACCTAAGCAGGTTTTTGTTGTTTGTGAATACAAAAATGTCCTTTTTAATGGACATGTACAGAAAGTATTCACAATAGGTTGAAGTCATATTTCCTAATCAAAAGTAGGGAAACTGTCTGCTTTTATTCACCAATCAGACAGCTGTAGATATATCTTTTCACTTCTCTGTCTTTGACTAGAAATCAGTATTCAACTCCTATCCATCAATATTTCGAAATTTTTACACATGCTTCTCTGTCAGATAACTTATTAGAGACCTGATTTTGCATGAAAATACTCAAAGTTAAGAGACTTGCACTATATAGCAAGCCACCAGTTATTTATCTGTAATTTTACTAAGTCAGGTTCTTTTACAATGATTTCTGGGAGCCTAAACAAGCCTTGCCCTCTTGAGGGGTGAGGTATAGTTCTCTATAAAAGCAGAGCTTGCACAGCTCAGTACAGAAAAACATGATTATTCTAAGGTATTTTATGTCATTGCCTCAAAGTTTTTTATGATAGAGTAAAAGTATTGGAAGAAGATGGCCAAATGATTTTAAAAGCATAAAAATCTTCTCAATCACTAATATAATTCTAAAATAGAAAAGCATGTCTGTACATGAACATTTTTTTGTGTGGTGTTCAAAGGGAGCTGGTGAGGAGAGTAAAGAGAAAAAGTAGTAAGAAAAACAATATGACGTTAAATAGCCAAGCAAAACCCCACAAATTGTTTCTTATTAGCCTAAAATGAAATTTGTTCTTATGGCTCTTTTCGTATTTGTAGTCTTCTTGAAACTTCCATATATATGTCTATATTTGTACTAATGATATCAAAAGGTGTTCAAAGAAAAGCTATGGTTTGCTAGACACTGTGGTAAGTTATGTAGTAATTATAGTTGGCAATATTATGTGCTGTGTTTGCTCTTTATTTTCTGTTTTCTTTTTAAGGACAATGTTGTGATCAATTGCAGCTCTTTTGAAGACCACATATTTATAACCTAAAATAATGCTTCTCAAATTTTTCACTTCTTAACACAGTCAAGAAAGAACTCAAAGCTGATAAGTGCAAATGTAGCAGTGAACATGACTCCTGTTATTTCACTTTGAACATCTACTTGCCATTTAATCACCAAAAAGTCATATGAAGACAAGAATTGTTGAAATAACACAAACTATTACCCAAAAGTTTGATTTCTACAATATCTTCTTTCTTTTTTAGTTTATTTTCTGTCACTTTGCTACTCTCAGGTCATACTTATGAAGTATTTTTATAGTGTAATTAATATATATAGTGATTTGCAAACTAATTGTATTGCTATGGTGACCTCATTAAAATGATGTATGCTGCAAGTGTTAGCAATAGTTGGACATTTGTATGCCAAAATTCTGTGTTTCTTTGTTTCATTGCCATCTATTTGGAAATAAAAAGACAAGGAAAGAAAAAAAAGAAAAACAAAAAAAGAAAAACAAAATCCATGTCTTTGCAGAACTTCTTGCTAAGATTGGTCAAACTGAGAAGACAAGAAGCACCTGAATAAATTCCACTGGAACAGAGCACATGATAACAGAAGTTGCAGTTAAATTTCTGTTTTCATGCACACAATGGCAGGCTTTGAGATTTTGGCCTGCTTGCCTCTGTTGTCTATTCTGCAAATCCTTTAAAGTAGGGTCTTTCTCTCATGTAAATTTTTTTTATGGGTGCGAACCATGTCAGAAAACAAAAGGTTTGTTGAGATTCTGGGTCTCATCCTCAAAGAGCGTTTCAACCCTTTGATATGTGCTCCTAAATCCCAGAAGTGAGAAGTGCTTTTTGGAACTGACCCAGTGACAAAGGAGAGCAAGAATGGGCAACAATGTCATACTCAGGCTGATGAGTGGAAAGAGGAAGTCCTAGAGCCGTGCTATGTGTGGGATTATTTGACAGATCATTTTTATTATGTTAAATATTTACACTAGCAGCTGAGTACTCCAATTAGGCATTATATTCCCTTTATGCAGCACACTGTGTGTGGACATGCAGGGAAAAAATGATCCTGTGATGAATATTTCAAGGGCTGCATGTACCTTCATCTGCCAGTTGCCTGAAAATATTGAAACAAGACTGAACGAGCTCAGGAGTCCACTTTATCTGAGTAATGCAGCCTTGCTGTGACAGTGGAGCTGACTTGACCGCCAGGACTGACTATCAGTCAAGGGCAGCACCTTGTCTGTGTCTCCCCAAGATAATATCCTGGAGGCTTCCTGTAATTGACTAATGGTCTCTGAACTGGACTAGGAAGAGAGATGTGCAACGCTATGGTGCTTTTCCTGAATAATGTTGAATTCTAAGTATTCCTAGTCGTGCAATTTCAGCAGAATACTACTAAAGGCTCCGAATTTGTCTCATCGTTTTTTTATAGATGACTCCTAGCCTGGTCCAAGGAAGTAACACTTTAAGTTCATGTCAGAAGACTAGGGGGGAAAAATGAGCCCAAAGGTTTAGCCACAGCTGACTACCAGGCATTACTTACACGGATTTAACCTATTTACACATGATTATTTCTTGTTACCACTGAGTGCAGAATCTGCACATCCTTTTCAGGATATTTATGCTGTATCAGTCCTCTGGGTGGATTTCTCAGGACAGAAGGATCTTGTGAGAATAACTTTGTGATTGAAAATAGCCTTTCATAGGAGTTTTACCTCAGAACATTCAACAGAATGAATGCATTCACTGTAGTGTTCTTTTGAATAGCTACATCTTTTAGAGCTCTTATAGTCAACAGAATATACTACTCGTGCTGCTTCAAGTAGCACTTTATAACCTGTAGTTCACTGCACATTGTGGCACATTTCCAATTAAAAAAGAAATACAACACAGTGTTTACACCTACTAATATTCTCCTGCTGTAGCTGGCCACGCCAGTGATGGCATCATTTTGAAGATAATTGCATCTCACATGAGAAACTCAAATATTTCCTTTAGTTTCCACATGTGAATAGCTCACTTTCCACTTGAACACGCAAATTCTTCCACTGTCTCCAAATATTTTTGTCTCTTACAGACTAGCAAAGCACCAGGTGGTCTTTTGCTAAAGCAAAGAACTGTGTCAGAGAGCACCGGAGGGAACTGAATTGTGTTTGCAAAAACAACTGCTTGCTTAATCACCTGGCCATATATCAGAAGGAGATGAAACAGACAAAACACTCCAGACAATAAGATTCTTAGAGTAGAAACAAGTGAAATAGCTACAGACAGAAAAAAACCCCATTCATTAGTTTACAGTGCAACTGCTAGATTTTTGAAAGTTATTGAACGAATTATATTCTAGTACTCTCCTATAATAAAGTCATTGTATGATTCAAAAAGTCAATGTCACAGGACGTTTTTAAAATGTATTCTGTATCCAGGGTAGAAATCTTTAGGATCAAAGGGAAAAAAATCTAGGTTTTCATCCCCACTGGAACCTGAATATTCTTTTTCTAAAGGAAAAAAATAGGAAAAAAAAGTAGCATATATCAAAGGAAAAGTGAAATTCATTTTTTAAACCCAATTGTCACCTCCAATTGTAATTATATATGCCCACCACAGACACTTTCAGTGAACAAGAAGAGGAATTATAAAAGCCACACAGCTCAGTGAGTTGCTGAGGAAGGCATATTAACACCAAGTCTCAAAAACAACTGTGGGAAAAGTAAGTCTTCTGTCCTGTAATTTTAGAGTTCATAGCAGTATAAATTTCAGTGACATCAGATTTTTCCTTCTTCTTCTGCTACTCTTAGGAGGTTTTCTGGCTAGAAACTGTCCTTTCAGGGAACACTGAGCTGTTGACCTCAGCAGTTTCCCCAGATGTACAGAATGAGATGTTTTTCAGAACTTTAGCTGCAGACTATGTTGGGGAGTGTCTTTGAAGACATTCTAGCACTTTTGCTTCTTCATCTTTCTAACTGCATAGGGCAGCAGCTCTTTCTGAGGAAGTGTTTCAGAAAGACCATTGCTCTGTGGTAAACTGTGAATTCCCTACATAATTACACACTTACATTACCCACAAACATGAATTTTGCATTTTATTATACAAGGTAGAATTCAGATATTTAAAGAGTATTAATAATACATTGGAAGTAAGCAATAATCATTCCTCCTGTTCCAGCATTATGAAATTCAGCTTTCTCTGATATTATGGGAGGAAAAATTTTAGAAAATTTTTGGTTAATTTAGGCTTTATAGCCAGGTTTTTTGCCTTACAGTTAATTTGCTTCCTGATGGTTATAACTTCATGACAGTGGCATTCACTTTTGTTCAAACTGATAATTTTTCTCCAATTTCATGCAATTAAAAGTGCCAGAGAAAGTTCAAACCACACTTAATTCCTTATACTGACCTAGGGTAGACATAAACTGTTAGAAATAAGACAGAGGTCAGCTGGGACTTCTATTATTTTGATGAGAAAAGTCCTACTGTATGCTTTACTATGTAAACCAAACACTATTCATATCAACTCTAGCCCCAAACATTTCCACTGAAATTAATGACTAAATATTGTTTCTCATAAAAAACACTAACATATGTTTTACTGCATGCCTGTATGAAAAAATCAACATGAAAATAAATTCTAAACCAGGGGATATTATCTTCAATCTTTTTTTACTTTTTCTTTTAACAACATTCTTCTAATGGATCCTTAGTCCTCTCTAAGTAGCATTTATGCCACATACTCTGTGTTCACAAAATGACCTCAAACTGGTTTGTCATGAACATTACAAACAAGTGAGTCTGTTGTTAAGTGGAGATTTGGAACCTAGAATTTGAGTAGAGTTACATTCATGTCTATAAAACTCTTTTGCCTCTGACTTTTCCTGACTCCAGAAACTCCAGATTCTGCTATCCGTAAACAGTGCTTATAGTATTTTAATTCTATTATCATAACTTTAGATTTTAGGTTTTAAAATTATAGTTTACATGGAATTTAACTGATTTACATTTTTTCCTCCTCTGTTCAATATCAACTCCTCTGAAGCAGTAATTTTCTTTTCAATGGATTTACTCATAATTTTAATATTGATTTTAAAAGAAGCAGGTTTAGGCCCACAATCTGAGCTGAATTTAGCAACTGATTGAGTCCTACACTAACTGACTGGTTCAGCCTAATACAGAGAATAAATACTGATCTTCTGCATCACATTAATGAAAAAGACACTGATTCATTGAATCACAATTTAGAAAGGCAGTGTTCATAAGTCCTTATGTCTACTTTATACAATACCCAATATTGCTACGTAAGTGGCTGAAGAGACAGGGAAAAGAACAGCAAAGTGGGTACTGATTAGAGATTGTCTAGTTCTACCATTGATGTGGTAATATTTAGAAGGAATGAGGTCTCAGGAGAGTTTTCACTTGCAGCAGAAGCAGGTCAAAACATGATGGCCAGTCACAGCTCTCAGGATTGTTAAGTAGGGGTCAGCCGCTTACCCAACAAGTAGACAATAATTAAATTTCATTTGACCAGATCAAGTTTTTAACTGCCAAATAGCAGGATTTTTCCTAGCTTGATTTAAAAGAGTAATTTAAAGTTCTAGAGATAAAAAAAAAAAAAAAAAAAAAAAAAAAAAAAAAAAAAAGTTGAATATAAATTAAACCTTTCATTTAAAAGTACTTGGTAAATCGTTGATCTATAGTTATATTGAAATATCACTGATATGCAATATTCTAGAATACAAATAACTGTATTATTGCTAAAAATTATTTGTGTGGAGGGTGCATATAAAATTACAGAGATCCAAACCACCAAATCTGATTTTTAAAATCCCAGGCCAGTATGTAATTTGTTAAAAAAAAATTATAAAATTATTTTGTAGAATTTCAGTATGGAATTCATAGTTAGTAGCAGTTAATAACCATCTGTCTAAACCACATAATGAAATCAACATTTAGGAATAAAATATTTTTTGGAAGTATTTTCTGCACTCTCTTTTAATATTAATTTTCAAATAGACTTGAGAAATGAGCTACAGGAAAAGAAAAGAAAGGAAAAACCCAGAAGAAAACAAGAGGAGTATAATACAATCTTTTGTTAACCCACATACTGCAACCAGCAGATTTGATAACATTGTCTCTTGAGCTTCAACTATCAGATAACATCTGGCAAATGATGTATGTAAGTCCTGTTACACAACATCTTCTGGCTTCTCAGTGTCATCTAGGGGACTGATATGTGACTAGAATAACACATTTCACACTGCCTGCTTCTGTCATGCTAGTACAAAATTTTAACAATGGATGTGTCACAACAACCAGTTTACTTAATTCTGAATTCTCAAAAAATATTTTGCAATTCTCTTTTTATCATTTTATTCATGACTCAAGCAAACTTTCTTAACAGAAATTGTTGGATATTACATAGACTTTTGACATCCAAGTATTCAAATAAACTTTTTGCATCTCTAATTTGTAATGATCTGTGGAGCAATATTTTTGAAGCGTTGATCAAAAGTATTTGCTTACTTATTTTCACAATTTTACAATGAATTTATCCCCTTCAATGGCATTCTTAATTGTTTGGTAAATCTCATCACCCTATATATTAAAAAAAATTTAATTGGAAATACATTTTACAATGTGTATTCCAAAGCATTTTTCTTTTTTCATTGAAGTTAAAACCTCTTCTACAAACCTATTTGAGGAAATCACAATGTCAGGCATTCATCTCCCTTGTGAATTGTAGATTATGCTGTGATCATGTAAGTAATTTTAATTTTAAATAATCAAGAAGATTTTTCAGAGAAAGAATATTATTATTATTATTGTTATTGTTTTATATATATATATATATAT
>VZSE01010761.1:321003-335161 GCA_013398275.1 Promerops cafer | reverse complement strand
TTCTCTTTCAAAAAACTGTCCATAAGTGCTGCTCCAAATTTTTTTTTTAAAAAGACCCTTTGTCAATGGTTTCATGAATAAAAGTTGTAGTGGGAATGTGGTAAAAATGCACTGGAAATTTATTTTACATTTCAAATTTTAAATCCAAGGAGTGGAACCAATACTCACTGCAAATGATTACAGAACTTATATCACTTCATTTTACGACTTGTAAATCTGACTGACCAACTGAGTTGAACCAAAAAAGCTTTTCTGAATTAATTATGTTCTAAACAGAATATGATTGAAGAAAATAATTTCATTTCAGACAATTCCAGGGTAGTTTTTTAGGGACAAAGGTATCTAGAGGAAGAATAGCACAGGAAGAGAGAAAAAACATTAATCATGGTCTTCTAACTCCAACAAAAACTCAGCTTTCTGTAACAGAATATTTAAAAAAAAAAAAAAGGAAAAACAGAGAGAGTTGGTTGAACCTCTTTAAGGCTATATTAGTTTGATACTGATCAAATGGAGAAATGCTGAATTGATATAGATCTACCACGTATTTTGTGTGAAGGTAGAAAACTAGTTTCAATTCATTAAAAGAGTTGAAGAAATAGTACCTTTCCTCTCCAAAACTAACAGATATTTAATTTTTACTTAGTTCTACAGATAGAAAGGTAGAGGACAGTTTTTAAACATACTTACTTTCAAGTAAGAGCCCAGGCCTAGAGATTGCCTGGGTTTAGGCACATGCTTAGATGTAGGCTTCCTGAAATTCTTTGCTAAATTGAGACTAGATTTAGTAGCTTGTCAGTGCAGCATTTGAGTATAGTAAGCTTAAGCAACTGTCCTTTGGAATTATCCTTGGGCATATCAGAATGTAATTTCAGAGATTTTTGATGGATTACAGTGCTAAATTATAGTAGCTGTTATTCTAACTTGGCCTGAGGGCCTTTATGAAATGAGCAGGTTTTTGCAGAGGGAAAAAAAGGACACCTAGCATTTGGATTTGTCACAATAAAAAAAAAAAAAAAACAAAGGTGCAAATTGAAAATATGTACACATTGAACATAAATTGAACACAAAAATTACTTGATTTTTCCAAATAAAAGATTAGGAATAACTCTATCTAATCTGAACTAATAGTATAAGGAAAAACTCCTCACTTAATCTACTAAATATTCACAAATATTAAACAACACCCATGATGAGCAGGTGACTCTTGCATGAACCCAATTATATTGAAAATTGAATCCTTTTAAAATAAGACTTGAAAAAATTTAGCTCCTCACTACCTCAATTTGTCATGAAAATTTTTAGGATGACACATCTTGTTGCATAGATGTCATCAGTCAATATTTTGAGAGGAGGTTTGTTTGTATGTCCTCAGTGTATGTATAAGATAAAAGTATATATGGTAAAAGGAAGTTGTCAGAAGCTTGAGATATGCTATAATTGTAGAGAGAGAGAAAGTGAAAAAAAAAGGAAAAACCAAATTCGACTATGCTAGGGTGTTCATAAACTTGATTCACAGTCTTGATTTTCCAGAGTTTTACGTCTACCAATAGATATATTGGCCAGATTTAACCATAGACATGACACCTACTCCTCACAGAAATCATTGTATAATCTGTTTCTCACGTGAAAAAGACTTTACATTAGAGTATTTCCCTACCCCATGGCAGCATTATGATATTAAAGATTGAAGGCTCTTCGATATCTTAGCACATCATAGAAGAAAAAGACAAGATGGATCAAACACATAGATGCTCTAATGTGCAAGCTAACTTTATTTGCAAAATATTTAAAACAAAATCTGTGTCAAAGTTGAATGAAGCATGATCTTATTTTTAGACCTGACCATCAAAGAAGCTCTAGTGTGATACCTGAAAGTATTACATAGTCTGCATTAACTCAACAAGACAGTAAACGAATCAAGATAGGTCTCAGCCATCAATATTGCAAAAGATATATTAAGATGACAACAAACACCTACTAGAACTACAAATATGCAAATAATATTCAATTACATTCACCTCAGTACTGGTAAGTAAAAGAGATTCTCTAAATTGTCCTCTTTACAAAAATATGAGTACTGCCCTTAGAAAATTAACCAAGGCTAGACAATAGTTGAGTGTACATAGTAAATGGTGACAGAAGATTTACTTCTTATCTGATACCTTTCATTGTTTACTAAACATTGCTTACTGCAAAAATATTCAGTTCTAGAAACAGAAACATGACTCGGTTTCACAAAGACTTACGTTTGCAAAGCTACTTATTATTGGGCAAGAACCCTCTTTATTAGTTACAGGAACTGAGTGACTTCTAACAACTTCCTTTAAGGAGAATTAGCTAGGAGCACCATACAAACAGTAAAAGATCTGTTAAAGAAAGGTAAATATCTCAATAAAGATCATTATTTATTGCTGTTAGAACTGAGAAGTGCTTCATTAAATAAATTAGACAATAACAAAAACAATCTACAATCACAGTTAATTGAACTTATGCAAAAAGATGACTGAAAAGAAATGATATAAACACGAGCTTTACCTAACATATACTGACAGCTAAATAATCAAACCTGTCGCAACTGAATGGCTATACTAGAAAATAGTTTTTCTACCCCAACAGATGGGGCACACTCAAACTGATTAGACAAAAGCACTGGGGCAATTGCAAAGATTTTTCTGCTATACCAGTAACACCTTATAAACCTGTAGATACAATGCATAAAGATGAAAATTGAACAGCTTAAGAAAAGTATTAGTGAAGAAAAAGAATTTCTTCAATGTCAGCAGAATCTCTCCAGATATCCACATTTCCAAGGTGCCTAAGAGAAGCTATTACAGACAACAAATGTTGTCAGGATGAGACCACAACACAACCACCTAGGAGTGCAACTCAATATGAGCAATCCCAATTAGAAAATCTGCCAGATGAGAAAATCAGATGACCTGGAAAACCTTTGAAGAATAATCAAAAACTCCTTATTCATTGCATATGAGACAAGAAGTTTCCATTTTTTCCCATGAAGAAGTAAGTTCTGTAATGTTTGAATGAGAACTACCAAGTAACACAATAACAGATTTTGGAGGTGCTGTTCTGAATGTGGGTAGTGAAAATTCTCATTGAAAAGAAGTTGTTTTTAAACACTTGTGGAAGACGACTACCCAGGCTTTCTGTTTATCACAAATTCCATATTATCCTCCCTGATCTGCCATTTCCAAGTGCTTCATAAACGTTACAGAGAAATCAAGAATTAATAGGGAAAACAAATGTTCAGGGCCCACTGGTTATTTCCTCATTTTTTAAGTGTATAAAGCAAAGGGTAATCACTTTATATCAGACCTAAGGTTAAGCTAACTCAGCATAGTATTTACATAAAGTCAAAAGTTTATCCTTAGGGAAAAGAGGATAAGAAAAAGACCATATTTAAGGAAAATCCTCTGCTGCTTCTAAGATTTAGCTTTAATTGTTTTGTAACAAGCAATAATATAAACTATTTATAGAATGACAACGGTATTGTAAAAGTGCAGCTTAATCTAAAAATGCTGGTTTTCTAGGACTAATTTTTATTGTACATCTAAGCTTCCTAAAGATCCCTCGCAGGTTTGCTGAAAACACACTTTTTTGTCAGAGAAATGAGACTCCTCTGAAAAGAATATTTATCATTCCAACATAATAATCACCATTATTGGTGAGGTCACCTAAAATGAAGAAAGGTATTTCCTGTGGAGGTGGAATAGAATTATTTGTACCAGCACTGCTGTAGAATATCCTAGTAAACCGTCTCTAGAAGTCCGTGTCCAGCTTATTATGGAATGAATACAGGGAAGGGATTTTTGTAGAGAACAAGGGTAGTACCGACAGCACGGGAAGCAGTAAGTGTCCCTAGTTAAGTTGTCATTTTTCTTTACACCAGTGCTTGAAATACTTAAAACTGTATCTTATATTTCTCTTGCTCGTGTTTTTGCATCAAAGTTCAACAGAGTAGGAACTTAAGTGTTCAACTTCCCTCTGCTGGTAATATGATACTCCCAGCATGCAGGGATTTCTAAACTAGGAAGTTCTGTATTTGCCTTTTGGGTATTGTTGAAAGAAACATATAACTATGTGTGGGGATCTGAGAACCCCATGAGACCTTTTAGATACTCATTTGCTCCACATAAAGGAATTATTTTGCACTTGAAATTTAATATAAACCTGTGATCATGATTTTCAGTGTAATGCATTATCCTACTTGAGAGAAATTCCTTCCTTTTCCCAAGACCAGATGCCCTAACGCCTTGCAAACAGCAATGAAGTGCCTGACTTTTATGAAGTGCACTTGTATGAACACAATAAAAGGTCATAACACCAGGAAGATGCTTATAGCAATTTGAAGTGCTGGGGGGATTATACCTCAATAAATAAAACAGATTCACACTTTCTGAGGTTTTTTTTTACATCATGTGGTTCTGTCTCCAAAGTTTAAATGGAGTTATAATGAGTAATTTCTCATACTTCCAAAGCAACTCTGATCCCAAAGGAAAAACATTGTCTTGTTCAAAGTTAAATGCCTCTGGCGTTGTTTGTTGGTTCTCAAAAAACTTAACTGCATTTCAAGCTGCTAAAAAGTGATTGTCATTGCTGATACTAAATTAGAAGTAATAAGACCAGGTTCAGAAGAGTAAACAAAAAAGTACAAGTAAGTGAGCCAGCTCACATGGATAACCAACTATCCCAGATGCCTGGGAAATATCCCTGCTTAAATATATTCAAGGCAGAACATGGACATTAGATGGCAAAATTATTTGCTAATACTTTTTCTGAGTTTTTAGAATTGCAATTGAATTGAATAAATTCACATTAAATTTCTCATGAGTTCTAAAATTCCCCAGCGAGGAAGAATTTGGGTTGGTTTGGGGTTTTTTTCCCTCAATATAGATGACATAATTATTCTATTGCTCTGGCATTCACTGTAATAAGAATGTAAAAGTAGTGTTACTCTGGTTAGAAAGTGTTTCATATTCCACTTTTTGGGACACCAGAAATCTTATTTTTCTTCTTCCATTATCAGGCAGTTGAATAAAAAACATTACTGACTGACGTTTATATTAATGAGGCTAAATAAAAACACAGATGGCTTCTACTAAGTGAAGGAACTAAAAGTAATGATGTGCTATCTTAAGCCACTGTCCTGCAAAATCAGGGACCAGGATAAACAGAAATCTGATTATTCTAGCTGAGCAAGAAAGCGCAGATAAACACAGCCTCTCTCTGCCTGAATCGTTGACTGTACTAAAAAAAAATATTCTTTTTAAAGAAGAGTTGTCAATAATTTGAAGTAGTACTTGAATTATTTACACAAAAACAGTGATTCAACACCACTTTGGAAGACGGCCTTGAGACAAAAATTTTTAGGAAAAATGAGTGTAATAGATTGAGTTAAAGGACCCAGAGCTGTGAAATGTAATTTCAGGTGTAGGCCTTTCAGTGGCCTAAAGAATGACAAAAGAAGAGCAAGGATGAATTATCCTTTGACTTGTGTCATGGGTTTTTCCCTAGCCAATCAAAATTGTATTCAAAATGAACTGGAGGAACCTGAAAATTGTAGCCTGATATACGTCAGATTTCCTTAAAAAGAAACAACCCAACAAAAATATTTGTATACATTTATGAAGGTTCAGTAGGTTCAGATAGTTCTGTTTTGAAATGAACATAGTTAATAAGAATTTTAAAAGAAAAAAAAATAGTTTCTAAAAAGTAAAGAAGTTTTCATTTGTTTATAAACTCTCATGTATGCAAAATGGTTGAAAATTTACATCCAAATACATCTGGTTATTACTGATATTAGCTGTAATAATGCAAAAGATTAATACTTTTTCCCTTAGCTCAGAGCTTTGACATTGAAAATAGTCTATTATACCATACGTACAACTTCATTCATCCACACGTTGCTTTACATTATAATTTAGAAATGACAAAAATGAAAGCCTATATTATCTTCTTAATAAGGAACTTTATTTGCAAAACTTTCAGTAGTTTTACAATTTTTCTGAGTGTGTTTGTGTTGGCTATGTGTGCAGATCTGATTTTGTTGAAGTTTTTCTTCTGCAAGATATTACTTTTTAGAGTACTGAAAAGACCTCTGCAAAAAGGTTTATTTGAAAGGAAAATAAAGTATGGCAAAAGAGTTACATTTGTTTCTGAAACTGCAGTCCCTACTGGACTTTTGCCTTGGTGGATGGATTTCCAACAATTTCAATACCAAGGAGTCAAAGAAATTATTGAACAGAAAAGTTGTAGTAATTGCAAATTATTAGTCTATCCCTTAGGATTTTTCTATAGAATTTCTTTTTATAAGACTTAGTCCAAATTAGATTTAAAATGCCTTAGGTGCAAGACTCTTTCCATTTGCACAGACTAATAGATCTTCATTGCAGCATTTTTCATGATACTCTAACTGATCTTTTTTCAACTTCATCCAGTTAGCTGTTTTTATACACCCTGGAGACACAGTAAATAATTTGTTTCCCCGTTTCTCCAGGTACTATTCAAATAACAATAAACAGTTGCAGCTTAAATTTAGTCAAATTTGCTTTTTATTTTTTAAATCTTGGCACACACCCACACGTTTAACATCATGTCTTTATTCTCCATTAAGATCTCAAATGCAAAAGAGGCAGATGAGAGACACATCAGGGGTAGGTGGGGACCCTCAAAGATTGCTGATACTTGAGAAATAGGTGTGTTGCACTTGTCTCTGGATGAAGAAAGCTTCCTCCACAGGTTGCACTTAGGAAGAGTGTCCCGCTTTCTACAAGAGAGATGAGTGGCAACAAAAATTGCATCTCCCGTGAGCATTCAGGTGCTTGAGACAGCAATAGTTTCCAAATGAGTCTTTGCTTTGGATCATTTTCTTCAAGTTCTTTAAAGAGAGTTTAGCCAAAAATTTTCTTCTGATCTCTCTATTGTTCAGAATTTAAATTTTTAAGTTGCCACTACCTAAGCTGGTTCTAGGTGGTTTAGGTGATAACTTCTGTGTTGGAGTCCTCTCTATGCTATTCTGTTATACTCTGGGGTGGAGTCCTCTCTGTGTCACTCTCTTATGCAATCTCAAAAGCCATCATTATGAGTTGGCAGGAACCCCGCCCAGTGCACACATATGGACAATAGATCTCAAAAACTCATGCCTTATCCATGTCTGCATAATAAAAGACTGTCCAAGTAATAATGTGGAATGTGAAGTGCTTCCTCTTATTGGTGATCAAGGAGGCAGCAGTGCCATTTTGCACTTGTCAGATTAATCATTCTCTCGTTTTGGCCAATATTCCTAGAAACTCCCTACTACTTGCAGAGATTCTATTGAAATCTATGGAAGGGAAAAAAGAAACAAGGAAGAAAAAAGATAAAGCTATTCTATCTGAAGTGTAGAATAATTTGTGCTGCAGTACCAATTTACTAGCATTGATCTTTGTGTAGAAATTCTCCTTACATCAGTAGAAAAGGAACGAGGATAAAACATGATCCATGAAATTGTCTTTTACTTGAGAGTTTTTTAGACAGACTAAGTTGCAGGATTTGCTATTAATATCTTTTCAACCATAATGCACAACCCTCTGGAAAAAAAAAGTAAAGAAATCTAAAGCAAAGGACTTATGGTGCAGGGTGAGGAAATGGCAAAAACCCACAGCCCCATAGTAAATGAGAGATAAAAATTTAACTCACTTTTCAGAGCGGATATTTGTGGTTATACCAAAAATTTGTTTATTGTCTTTGAATTTACAACAGATACATACACCTGGCTATCAGATAATTTGCTACAGAAATTCTCTCTTCTGTTGCTGTTTGAACCTTCTATGTATGTTTAGCCACTGCAAAATAGTATCGATTTGAAAGAAAATTTAACTATGCTGGTTAGTTTTATAAGTATTTTCCTTGAATTAATGAAAGAAAACCAGAAAGAAGAGCAACACAGAGCATGTAGACCTGCCATCTTCTATGATGCTACTGGAATAATTAAGGAAGAATTTTGGGTCTGCTAATTTTAGGTGGTATTTTAGAGAATATTGTTCAACCTAATACAACAATTTTACTGAAAAAATAGTGACATAATTGACAAAATTACATAATAATTACAGTGCTTTAGAGTGAGCTATACTAAAGCATGACTCATCACTCAATACATAAGAAGTCACAGAACTACGTCACATCCAGCAGTGCAGTTGCAGTGCAGTATAGTGGAGCTGCAGCCAAAGAAGAAATCTAAAATCAGCAATCTTGATAGTAAGTGAGCGAGCAGGGGAATTAATGGAAAGTATGACTATGAATTTTGTTTGATGAATTAAACAGTGACAAGGAATACATGGACAATTGCAATTAAGATTTATAGCCTTTTTAGAAAAATATTTAATATATGTTACTACTTGAACCTCACACATCCTCTGGTAATACTTGTAATAGTTTGCTTTATTGAGGAAGGAGAACTATTCCACTTCTCAGATGGGGGAATGATTGGTGAAGTGGAAAAGCAATGATGGAATTTTCTGAGATAATTACATTTTTTTATTAGAATACTTTATCAATGATCTTTTTGAAAGAAAAGCTGTACAGTGTAACAGTCAAGCATAAAACACTAAACTTCCCATGAAACATTTTGAATGACCTTCTGTAACAGCATTCACTTGAAAATAATACTTTTAAAAACTGCAGAATCTGAAAATCTTTCCCTTGAATAAGCCTTACTTGTTATGCAAAAGACACATATGACTTTTATCAATTTCCTATCTATTAATATCTTGCTTGACAATAAACTAAGTCCCAGCTAAAGATATTATTCAACAGCAAGATTATACGTCATTTGAAAAGTTACAATGATAAGCATTTTCTATTAAAAATGTGATCATTTGTACTTACCAGGTGTAAAATTATACCGAGCAGAAAACCCAATAGATTCCAGTTCAGCATCAGCAAAAAATTTAATCCACAGGAATCTGCCACTGGATTTTATCATAGGTGGATTTTGCTGTCCACAGAAACGTCCAAGGATTGGGGAAAAGCCAAAAGGTCCATCTCGTACTTCAATGTGGTCAAATTTACACTCCCAAGAAGGCTCTATGGAATATTTTTCATCAAAGTGGAGTTCAATGCATTGTCTAGGAGCAGCTAGAGACAAAAAGAAAATTATCTTATTATTTTCAAACCCAAGACCCTTCATAACTAAAGCAAAACTGAAGAAAATCAATAATAGCAATTTTTTATGCATCTTAAAATTTTGTTTAAAAACTTGTTTGAAAGTTAGTTCATCTGAATTTTTTATAGGTTTCACACTGTCAGGTTATTTTGCTCTTGTTCTCTTTTAAAAAAGTATTCTTGACAGCAGTGCTTAGTAAAACTAAGAGAGATGTCTATGACAAAAAGAAAAATACAACCAGGAATAATGTCTTCAAACAAAAAATGTTTCTAAGAAACTTACATATTTAGAAAAATAGTTTTTCTCTTATATTTGGGAGAGGGTTATTAATCAGAATACTTTTTTTATGCCTAGTACTGACAAAGATGATGAAGAAAAGGCTGATCAGAACTGTGCTACAGTAAGGACAGATTATGTTCCCATATGTATTGCAGTCAATGACAAGCTGGAGTGTACTCAGAATTACTTCTCAGTGGAAACATAAGAACAAATTCAGTGAATTCTCACATAAGAAAGAACTAGATAAGGATGATAATTGAAGAGCAAATGATATAGTGAAAATCTTGAAGGAACTTCATAGTAGCCACTTAATCAGACATTTTTTAAAAAATCCATCTTTAATGATAGGAGCTAAGTCTAGAGTCAGAACACTCTCTAAAACAAATATCTCCTGGCATCTCCTGTATAAAGCAAAAATGTAACTGGTAGAAATATAGCATTTTTTTAAAAGGAGGGAAAAATCATGGTTTGAGCAACACATTTTATCAGAGGCAACCTCGTAGAGGTGCACTGTTTTCTACCCTTAATCCTGGCCATAGCAAAAAAGGCACACATAGCCTGTGTGCCTTCCGTGTCTAGAGCATGGTGCATTGGAGCCTTTTGCTGACAAAGCCTTCTGCTAAGACAAGGATTCGTTGTGTCATTGCCTGCTGTGCCTCTCATAGGATCACGTCCTACACTTTTGCACGTATCAAAAGAGGTTTGTACTACCATGAGCTTTGCCAGAGTTACCATTCTTTTCACATGAAAATATGCAAGATCAAACTCTATGTCGAGTTATTAGCATGGAAACCTCTTAGCATGGAAACTGCTGCCACTCCACAAGTCAGTATCCTCACATTTCTCTCCTCAAGAGTAATAAGGAAACTGTGTTACCAGGACAAATATCTTGTTGGATTCTGAAAAGTTTTAAAATTATGCTTTTGGTATGAACTCATTACTGACATAAGAAGAGAGACTATTTAAAATTAACTGAGTAAGAAGATATCAGGTAAATTTTGAAATCTTTACATAAGAGCACATAGTCAGATCCCTTTTGCAACTATTTTGTAAATAAATACAGCCTCATTTTATAAGAAGCATTTAAGAAGTAAGTTAATAAAACACCTTATTTGAAAAGAAAGATTATTTTCACAGCTTTACGTACAATGTTAATATAATTGGATGATTGATATTTATTGAAACATTTAATTTAACATAAGAAAGAAACGTTTTCTACTGTTCTCAATTTGAAGAAATTCACATTCAGGGAAATTCTTACTAGAGACTTCTCATTATTTATACCAATTTACAGGAAATTTGTGATCTTTATGCCCATACAAATTCAATAGCAAAAGCAAAGGTCTATATTTTACATATAATTGCACCAAATTCACAGTCTATGGAAAAGAAACCACTTTGAAAGTCCAAAAAATTTACAAAAGTAAAGTCAGATAATAAAGCTTGTAAAGGAGATCATAATGATGCTATCCTTGGTGAGGTTTGAAGACCAAAGTAAATATTTTTTAGATTATAGTAAAAGATTAAATATCTGGAAGGCACCATTAACTAATTTTATTCAGATGTTTCTATCCTTGACTTTACACTTTTATGAAAATTATTGATTTAAACTCAACTGAGCAATAGTAGGACAGAAGAGAGTAATCAACAACTTTCAGTTCAGGATCATATTTTGCATGCTCTTTTTCCATTTAAGGAGATTTCTTGGGAACAGTTCATCATTCACCCAAGGACTGCAGAGTCAGGTTTCAGAAAGTCTATCCTAACAACACTTTAGGTAATCTTAAGAATGCTCGTCATGGCTTAAAAATCTTACACATTCATGACTCCAGTGTTATGCTATTAAGCTGCCTAGAGCTTTATTATTATTATGTTTTAATGTCACAAACTAAATATGAAGATCAATTCTCCTACTACTGTTAGTGACATACAGCAGCATAGCTGCTGTGCTTCCTGCAGCCACAAAGCGATTGCTTCAAAAATGGCTTATGCCATTATCATAACATATTTATCCTTTAAAAACTTTCTTTTCTGCTGCCTTGTTTCATATAGAGAAGAGGGTTACAAGTGCTGGCCCATAGTTAAATCCTTAACAGGTCTTCTTTGTATCCAAGACTCATGTAACATGTTAAAAATGGCCACAAGGCCCCCTCAGAGTTCAGTTGTTGACATGATTTTTGGTGTCGAAAAGGAGCCCTAGAGCCCATTATAGCCTTGGTATAGGAGGCTCTAAAGTAAAAGGAAAGATTGTGGATAAATAAAATTCAAGCCTACAGAGTTACACATGAGAGCTATGGACTGGGTGAATGCATGACCTGAGAAAAAGCAAAATTTCCACAACCAAAATCTCCATGTAGCTTTCTGAATCTCGCACGGCCAACCAGTTTTATGATCAGAATATTGCTATAGTTTACACTATTCTGCTTTTATTTATTTTTCAACAAAGTCAGATCTTGCTAGAGGATCAGAGAGAATCACATCAGCTCAAGGAGAGCTCAGGTTTCCACTTTTCCCTAAAGGTCCTGTGAGTAGAGGCTACTTCACTTTAAGAGTGGATCATTGAATATTCATTAGCAGCACTTGTCCACTGGCGATAAAACAAGGCTGGGAATTGACTTTGAGGGCTGGACCACTGCCCATTCACACTCCTTAAATGTAAAGTCATGTTCTGGTATCATTTTGGACATGCCAGTGGGAATATTTCATATTTCTATAACTGTGTGTAACTCCAGGGTGCAAAACACGCATCCATGACCTTTTAATCAGGTGCTTTTAAATGCACCTCTGTTTTTCATCTTATGCTTCATATTTAGTTAATGGTTAAGTGTTTTGTTTCCAATAATCTACGTAAGACACACAATTAATCAAAACTTCCTAGATATGACCATAAGGGATAAAAACACATAGTTCAAATTCCCAATTTTAAGTTCCTTTTAGCAAAAATGATATAATTTCACACTTATGCTCTGGCTTTAATAAGGGGTTTCTTAGCTAAACGCAAGGTAGAACAAGCAGCTATTGTTTAAATATACATCTTGTGCCACAGCTTTTGCAACAAAGTGTGTGCAAATGAGGTCACAGAAAAACTTACAGAAATAAACTAGGAACAAGTCCAGAATAGTCACTAATAATAGTGTGTGTGTACCTATGGAAAAATAAAACAAAAAAATCTAGAATATGCAAATCTTCCAGACTGGATTGGTATCTGGCCATCTAATCAGAAAAGAAGGGATGGAGTGGTTATTTCTGGTATCCTAATTCACAAGTAAAGTCCATTCACATCTTTAGAACTTTTTCTGTGGCTACGATGTCAGGAAAAGTTGTTGTTAGCTCCAAATGAAATATATTGAATAATATATTGTCTCATAAAATGACTTGATTTCAAATCTCTCAACTTCCATATTTAACTTCCAATTAACTTTCTTCAAAAAATGTTTAGTACCATGGAAAGGCCTACTTAAGGTTTGCATGTCTTGTCATATTTTTAATCCAATTATCTTACACAAGCGCTGTCTAGAGATTTTACATCCAATGAAAAAAAGAGTCACTGGGTCCCAGCTTGCAGTAGAGCAGTTGCAGCAAAACTACACAATTAAGGTTTTAATTCTGATCAGCCTCTATGTAGTGACAGCTGAAGTTAAGTGAAAAAATCTGTTTCAATTTGCCACAGTGCATGGAAATGAGAAATAACTCAACACCTACTGCCATCTTTATGAGCTGTTACCCTACCAATAGTTTCAATAATCCTCATTCTTTCTGGTTATCCTGTTGTTATTGATAAGGAAACCACATTTATCTTCATTTGAAAATAAGGTTCTTTCATTGTTTTTGTGAATTTTTTTTTAACAGAAAAATCACAGTGAAATAAAAAAGGACTTTGAGCAGAGGTTTTTGATTCGGTGATAACATGACAATTTTCTAACACCTGTTAAGTATCTAGCATGAAAGAGTTTAATAGTATTTTGTAGGAACATTAGACCTTCAAGAGTGATAACTTTATATGTTCACAAACATATAAAGTGGAAGATATATTTTATATCTCCATAAAGCAATTCTAGTCCATAACTATAGTTATAAATAAGCACTTAATTAATAAAAGAGTGGCTAGAATTTTGCAGGTATTTCACTTACAGGAGCCCTAAACCAATTCTCAAGTTATAGTGTGTATAGTATGACTATCCCACTCCCCAAATATTTTAATACAAATAAATGCTTTTGCTCCTACAAAATCTCCTGTGAAAATTTCCTTTCGTAGCACACATGCCAAATGTTCTGCAGTCTGGCAAAGGCTACTGCTGTCACTGCTGTGATTGTTCTGGGCAGCTGTGAATTTTGTCAGGTTAAAATCATGAATATGCAAAATAAGAGTGAAATTTGGCCAATTTTTCTCAGCTCATTTTCTATGTTTTCTATATGCCAAATAAGATTGAAAGGGGGAAAAAAAAAATGGAAAAAAAAAAAACAACAAACAAAAAGAGCAAATTCTCATTGCATTTTAAAAGGCAGATGGGATTCATCAAAAGTTCCTTGGGGAGTTGTATTCTCCTCCCCCAAGCCTCACTTGTGACGCTTCTCTATAGCATAAAATTTTTGTACAGACTCCATGATTTTTAGATGACTTAAAGGATTTCTTTTAGAAAGGCATTCAACCTGGACTTTAAAATCCCTAGTTGTCCCAAGAGTTCATTATCATTACTACTAACACAGAACTTAAAAAAA
>VZSE01010761.1:0-311081 GCA_013398275.1 Promerops cafer | reverse complement strand
AAAAAAAAAAAAAGCCCGAAGCCCACACACAGCAGAGCTGAGCAGCCTTTCCTCTCCCTCGCTCTCCCTCACCGCCTTCAAATGATCACCGCCGGCTCAATCCCATCACACCCGAGCGGTCACCAGCACCGCCACGAGCGGTGCATCGCGGCGGTGGCGGGCAAGGCGGCGGCGGCGGCCCGCGCATCCAGGTGCCGGCGGGCGGCGGCGGCGGAGCGAGCCGAGCCCCTAGTCACCAGTTTCATANCCGAGCCCCTAGTCACCAGTTTCATACAGAACCAAAAGCAGATCGAAGCATTTCCTGCAGGACTCCGAGCCCAGCGACTTCCAGCCCTTCGGCTTCTTTTGATGCATTGAAGAAGGGATTAATGGGTCCGTCATCAGCTCCCTGTGCTTGCTCCTCTGAAGGGGTGGGGGCGGGCGGGAGGGAACCCAAAGAGGAGGGGTGGGGTAGAGAAAGATTTACCAGATAGGGGATTTAGTCATATTTGTGGGCAATGAGAACCTTATTAGAGAAGAAATCCTTTAAAATCGAATAAATCCATTTTTGCAAAACCCTCTCTCTGCGCGTAACATAGTATCAAGTGGTAGCAGCGGCAAGAGGCTGAAAACACATTGCACGGTCTGAAATCCCCTCGAGAATGGATGGAGCGAGAAAGAGATGGATGAGGATAGATAGATACCCCCTCACTTCTCCAGTCCAGGGCGAGAAGCAGAAGAAAACCGCGGAGACTCTTCCATTCATTCAGTGCAGGGGAAGGGGAAGAGGAGGGGAAGGACGGGAGGGCGGCGGTGATGGGGAAGGAATGATTGCAAAACTGGGAAAGGAAGGGTAAGAGGAAAAGGATCACTTCCCCTCTTCTAATCAGTTCATGGATCAGACAAAATGCTCACGAGTTCCTCCTTGACCTGCACCTGCCAAAGGGAAATCGAAAAGATTTTCCCCCTTGAGAGGCGACTTCTTCCTCTACACACCCACACCCACGCACGCACAAAGACACGCACACACACACACACAAAAGGGAGCAATAAAAGTTTATCTGCTAATCCTCCGACCGCAGATACAGTGATTACCTCTTCCAATCAGCCCAGAGACGACTGCAAAATCTCTCCCTTTCTCTCCCGCCCTCCCCCCGCGTCTAGGACTTATCTTCCTCCCCAGCTACAGCCCCAAACACCCGTCCCTTTGACGAGATTGCGGAGGGCTAATGGTCAGGGCGGGAAGGGAGGGAGGGAGGGAGGGAGAATACAGTAGAGAAAACATTAATAATAAGAGTGTTGAGGGGGTCTGAAATGGTCTCAATGGAAAACAAGAGAGGAGGAGGAGTGGATGAACAGAAAGGGCTGTGTCCCATCTTGGCCTCGGGAGCCGGCCCTGCAGAGCCGCGGCAGCCGGCACCCGACTCCCGCAGCGCCGCGGCCCCGTCGCTCCCGGCGAGGGGAGGGTGGCAAGAAAGGACAGGCAGAGAACTGCACGACTGGGGCGGCGGGGAAGGACGAGGAGAAGGGACGATTTGTGTCACAGAAGTGCGGGGGCAGCAGGATGGGATCCCCCGGCTCCTCTGCACCGCTTTTGCGGCGGCAAGGCTGGGGAACAGCCGGCGCGGGAAAGCCGCCGACCCCCGCGGGGACGGGGGCAGAGCCAGGGGACCCGGGATACCCGCAGCCCCTGCCCCGGGCTCCCCACGCCGCAGCAGCATCTCGGAGGCGGGGTCGGTGCCGCTCCTTGCCCGCACCTGATGCTCACGCCGTTTGACACAAGAAAAGTGTGTCTGGAAGCGCAGCCGGGGCGGGGAGAGGAGGGGGGGCGGTGCGGGAGTGTTGGGAAGGAGGCTGTAAGTCAATTAAAAATGAAATGCAGCCCAGCTTCCTGCTTTGCGCGGGTGCGGAAAAGCACGGGCGGGCGTGAGCGCAGGTCGGACGGCACCGATGGCTGTGTGCGCACCCGCAGAGCCGGGCTGCCCGCTGGGGCCGGACGGGTCTGTCCCCCAGCCCGGGGTCTGCCGGCGGGCTGGGGGCAGTGCTAGCGTAGGCGGGAGGCCTATTTATCGTCTTTAGGGCACCTTTCAATGAGGTGGGTACCTTTGCTGCCTGTGGGACAGCACTGAGCAGCACAGCAGCTATTGCGGAAGATGAATGATGAGGAAGCCTGGATATTTGTTTGTTTATTTGTTTGTTTATTTATTTATTTTTCCCAGTAAAAAGACGTGTTTTAATGAAAAGCCTCAGGAGTTTTTTTCAGCCATGGGTTGTCTGCCCCATACTCTGAAATGAAGACTTTATCTGCCATCAATGCTTACGATTGCAGGCAGTCAGCAATAACAGCGTGCACATTAGGGTAAGTCTGAGGTGATCTTGGCTAGCAGGAGTCACCCATTCAACCAGCCAGCCAGCCATCAGCCCAGCCAGCCTGACTGAGCACCTAAAAATCCTGCGGGGTGAGAAGGGCACAGGGTTTTGCTACAGGGCTGTGAGTAAGCTCCTTATAATAAGGAATACAGAAGATATAAGACTTCATGAAAGGATTCATGTGTTTTGTGTAATCCGTCTTGCCATTAGCAACATCAAGTTTGCAGCTGTTAATCTCAATAAACTGTCCTACTCTGCTTTCCAACCCTCTCAGCACTTTCCCTGACCTTCCTTATTCCCATCCACAATGTGTTACAGAACTTTATTTGTAGAGTAATTGAAAGACATCTGATTTATCCATAGGCTAAACTTCTATACAGATGTGCAGTCTACTTAGTCAACAGTAGAGTAACAGAAAAAGGGTAGTGTTGCAAACAGTCATACGAATGTTTATAGACAGTCAGATGTTTCTTCTGCAGGATGATGCAGACATCCATATGGCTAAGTTTCAAGTTATAGTTACTTTAAAAAAAAAAAAGGTAATAGAACAAGTAGGCACAAAACAGCTGATTTTGCTGTTCTGGGAAATGTGCTGGGTCACATCATATAACAGCGAGCTTCACATTTTTCCTTTTCTGAAATAGGGTGGTTTTAGTTTGAAAATTCCTAGATCTTTTATTGTCACTCATAATTTTAAGGACACCATTGCAATAGTATTGAGAAACAGAAAGTGGTACATACCAAGTGTGTTTATGCCAAAATGTAATCAGTAACCATCATTATGGAGGGATACATCCACAAGGTAAATGAGGCATGACCACAATGGCCACTGCCTGTTCTCATTAGCAATGAGACCTTAAGGAGATATCTCAGGATCTACATCGTTGAATGCTAAAAGCTTATGCAAAAGTGTTTATAAGCAAGTACCCAGGGTTTGCAGTTTAAAGACTGGTCAAAATTGCTTTCTGCCTCAATAGATATCACTTCTGTAGAGAGTATGAAATTTTGAATTTCATACAACTACTAAAATGCTCACCACCATCTTCTTTGGCTTTATGTCTCATTTTGTTGCAAAATCTCTTTATGTGAGTTTTGGTAACTGCTCTTTCTAGCAAAGTAGTAGCTCATGCTCTTAGGTGGGCACACCTTCCATTACTCTGGAATTCTATGGTTAAATTTTTTATAAACTTAGTGTGTATTTTTGCATCCTTAATTAGCCAGTTGCCAGAACTTTATATTTCTACTAGGCAGTAAACTAAAAAATTAAGAAAATGACTGACATTTAATAAAACGTGAAATGTTTTTAAAAAATGGGAAAGTCTAATAACGGTAAACAATGATGTCATATGGCATCTTAGTAGTGTTAGGAAGCCTTTGGATTTTCTTGATAAGAGTCCTATTGATTTTTAAATGATTTTAAGGGGGTTTTTTAGGTTTTGCATTTTTCTTAGAGTAAGGACATTGGCTTATTTTTTTATATGGAATGACAGCTACATTTTAAGATTAGAAATGTACTTCTATTGTTCTATATTGGTTGTCAGCTGAATCTTGTTTTTAAAAATAACCAAGAAAACCCAACATAATTATGTTCCTTGATTCAGTACATACAATGCTATTCTGTGTAGTTTTAAGCCATTCAGTACATGGCAATCTCTTCATATAGTGCATTTTGTCAGCCTCTCTCTTTCACATTCACAACTGAATTTTTCTATTGATTTTTAGAGTAATTTGTTTGAACCTAGAATATTTTATTCAGCAAGGCATGAAGCACTTCCTTCCTGTTGTCTAACATCTTTAGGCCAGCCTAAGACACTGATCAGCCTGAGGATGGTTGATAAAGCAGAAAGGAGATCACTCATATATAGACCAGTTTAAGCACTGTGAAACGTTTTCAAATTGAGATTACAAGATGAAAAAAGACAAATATGCATGACAATATCTAACAGTTTTGTCCAAAATAGTAGTGTACAATCTCCTATTGAGATCTACATGAAGCATTGGACAGCTTTCTTCAACAGAGGAAAAAAAAGCTTTTGCCTCTCAATTGTGTTATGCTGGTGTTTCAATGACAAGAAAAGACAGTAAAAATTCTGCTTTGCTTTCCTCCCCTTCTGTGGTTAGCCTATGTGTTTTTATGTCAAAAGCAGAAGTTCTGGGCAACTGTCTGTAAGTGGCTCTGTCTAAGAAAGGGGTTGGACAAGACAATCTCCAGAAGTCCCTTCCCACCTCAAACACTCTGGGATGCTTTGAGTCTGTAAACAGTGGGTAACAATGGAGCATAAAGTGGGGGAACAGTTTCAGTGAGAAAAAGAAACTCCTTAATATTCAGGACTGACTTGGCTTGCTTGCATGTGTAAGAAAATGCGACAATATATCTTGATTTTTGCCTTGAATCAGAGGAGATTATTCAGTCTCAGTTAAAATGGTAAATTATTCTCAGTTAAAAATTCTCCAGCATGAAGGAACCTTAGGTAAATTACCTCCATACCTTTCTCAATTAAATTCTTTCTTGTGAAAACAAAACCTGTCCAGCATTTGTCCATCCTTTCTTGGCTACTTTGGATAGCCTTGTCTTATCCCAACTCTGCCATTGACAACTGTTCTAACTATACCCCATAAAAACGAAGTTAGATAATTCCTCTTTGTGTAGATAAAAGACTGAAAAGATTCAAAATAGCCATGAGTTTCTCCCACATTTTCAACAAAACATTCCTTGAACAGAAAGAAACAGCACAGTTATGAAATGGAGAAGGCACTGGCTTCCTTATTTATGGAAAGCAATCTATGCTTCTGAGGGTGGGAAGGAAGAAATACGAGAATGGTATTTCTCTTCTCTTCTCTATGCCTCCTTTAAAAACATTTTGGATTTTGTGCTGTCATGTGTAATCACAGATGCACTTTTTGCCACAATCTCTGTGAATGATTTTTTTTTGCTAGAGTGTAGAAAATGCAAACTGCAGGCTCAGTATAACAGTTATACACAGTGTGACATTTGGAAACACTGAAATGAATCACCAAGCTGATCAGCACATCTACATTCATGCTTTAGTTCGGATTAGGAGTGTGGTTCTAAAATGAATCTCCCAATTGCCCTCACTTACTGCATTTTGGATTGCAAATTGGAGCAGACTTTGAGTGTGTGAGCTGTTTTGCTTACAGATGAAACTAAGCCGAGAGATGTGTTCCTAGAGCAGAGTCTGTTTTCTAACTTCTAAAGGGCATGCAGCCCCACAGGAGCAGAGTAAAACTAGTGCTAAATAAATAGAGGTACAGAGCAGGCATGGAGAACTCAACACCAACCATTTCACCTTTCAGATAGGCTCATTTTGCCCTGAATTGCATATTAATATGGACTATTCAGTATTTCTTTCAACAGCGCTAGAAGTTGAAACACGAAAAACTAAAATACTTTCCATTCTTTTGTGATGAAACACTTACAGAGAGGCATAACATATACCTTCCTGGGTGATATCAGGATAATGGAACCTTTCAGCTCCTTAAAATAACATCTTTTCTCTTTTCCATTTTCTGGTCATTCGCAGACTGTCCCTTGTAAGTGCAGAAGGACTTTGGGTCTGCACTCTTCCAACAAATGTGTTCCCAAATATAACACATTTAGAACATCTCTTCTCACACAGTTTTCTTGAAAATTGAAGTGTATGTCCATTCTGCAAACCAGGCAGGTGCACAACCCTTAAATATGAGAAAAAAACAGTTTAAACAAGGAATGAAAAAAACCTGATACTTTTCATCTGCAGTTTTTCTTTTTCTGCAGGGTATTTTTTTTTTGTATTTAATAAGTGCAACTTGGATTTACATGATACCACATAATTTCAATGGATAAAAGATTTCTACAGGACACTTTTATTTCTTCTTCTCTTTTTTTCTTTTCTCTTGTTTGATTAGTCTCACTCTGAAATTGAATGAATGAAAAAAGTAATTTTTTGGGGTGATACAGGAATTTGGAAAGTTGCCTACTGTACTCAGTTTTCTTTCTTTATTTAGAACAGTGGTCTCCAAAATGGGGGAAGATTGTGGACTCATAGAGTGTACAATACAACCCATTGGGGTGCAGAAAGAAAATATTTTTTACACCATTAATAAACAAAACAAAAAATTTTTTAAAAAAGTTTCATCCTTAGTTCATCCTTATCTCATCCTTCTTAATTTATATTTTCGTATATGGTTTATAAACACAATGCACTGGTACAGTAGTCCATGCATGAATTTTATAAATAAAACAATAAACATATATTGGGCTGCATGCTTAAAAATCTCTTACTAATAGGGATTTGCTACCAAAAATAGTTTGAAGAACACTAAAGTTCTGCCAGCTGTCCTCTCTGAAGAATATGGCATTTGCAAAAGTACTAGCTTAGATTCCACATTTAAGACAGAGATAAATTTGTCACTTAAATTAAGGCTTTCAAGAACCTTTAATTCTACCATTTCAAGAATAAGGGCAATTCAGAATCAGGGAGGCGGTCAGGGTTGTTTAGTTTTGTTAGTTGTTTTGGTTTTTGTCATTCACATGTTGATGATTTGGTTTATGAATTAAACACAGACATGTTGCTATCTGAAAGAGCTCAAGAAACTCCATACCTATTATTGGCAAAGTCTGGAAGAAAGCTGTTAAACAGGAATATTCAAAAAAATTTTCTCCAAGTCATCTAGTAAGAATTTTGTGATTACTACTCTCTGGCTAAAATAACTAACATCAAATAAAACCCCATAACAAAAACAAAAGAACAAGGAAAAAATGATAAACAATCAGTATTCAAAGAAACAACTATAAGAGCACATGAAACTCATGGTAAATCTTCCCAAGATTATATTCTAAATCATCGATCACAGGTTGAGAATTTGAAGACAACAGTGGAAGATAAACCATGGGAATCTGCATAATTTAAAATTAAAACCTGAAATGGCATAAGCTAAAATTAGTTTTAAAATAGATAACTAGTTCCTTACAAAGCTACTATGATTACTACATAATAAAAATTATCAAAAAATTACTAGTTTATTATTAGCTGATTCATCTGCCCTTACCTCTGAGCCATTCCATTGCAGCTTTTACTGCATTCTTTTTCCTATAACTCTATTTAGGGTAAATAAACCCAAATACTCAATGGGGGTCCCATCTGAAAACTTTATTTAGAAATAATGTGACATATATAGGGACTGTATGAACCTGTTCTTCATTGTAAGACTGAAGAAGAGTACTTAAGTGAAAGTATAATTCAATTATATAGATACTTGGATGTTTTCCTGAAATATTCTCTTTAGTACTGACAAAAGAAATTACCTCCTTAATAAGACAAAGCAGCATAATTTCTCCTACATAGTAGTGTGGAATCTTAGAAGGGTTAATTAGAAAGTTCAACTAATTTTTATTTCATTAGTGTTCCAGTGGAATGCTGTAATTAAATGCATTTTTCCAGGGAATTGTTAATAGGGCTCAATTTACCATTTAAGACAAATAGTCTTTTTTACACTAAGGAGGCCGGGTGAATCATATTTATTATTTAAGTGGAATATTTATAATATTGTGCCATAGAAAGAAGTGCATGAATCTTGCTGTCTTGCCAAACATTTCATCTTTGTGAGAGAGTAACAGAGTTGGTGGTAAATCATATATTTTGGACTTAAATTAGTTATTGCAGGATACTATGAAATTACTAATTACTGTAGACCTGGTTCAAAAAAAGCATTTATTTATTATCTCTTATGGAAAAGGAATTTGAAAGCTGCATGCCACTTCCAAGTCAGCATCTTTGCCATATCGAGCACATGAGTTATATACATAGGCATGCAGAAAAGCTATGAGTAAATAAATGATGGACTGCAAACTAGATTGAGATGAAGGCAGAAGGGCAAGAGTTATTTGGGAACACTGAATTAGAAGGAAAAGCCCGGCTTGATCGGCAGTTGTAAATCAACAAAATTTCACTGAAGATGCTGGATGCACATTTGTCAGTCCAAGTGAAGTCTTACTTTAAAAGACTAGCTTCTAGACTAACACATAATTTAAAGATTCATTATATTGTCCTTTTCTTTATCTTGAGATGGGTATAAAGGAGAAGGTTGGCAGAAGATGGAAAGAGTACATATATAAGGCAAGTGGGCACAGTCCTAGTGGAGATACTTGGATCTTAATGGTAACACTGAAGACTTTTCTCAGGAAAAATTGTTTCATTACAAACACTAACAGACCTAGGAATCTGTATACATGGGGTTTTGCTTTCAGGAAATTGGCATAAAAATATTCTAAATAAGGCAAAATGAATGCATTATGCTTTGGGGCAATATGTTACTATGCGTTAAAATTGCAATTTTTCTAAGAAGGTAACTAAAAATACGGAGTCCTTTTTGGACTACTATTTACATGAATAAGTTGTTAACAGGTGAAAACTTTCCTGTTTCTAGTTTGAAATGCATGTCCTGTCATTTAAGTCCTGTAATACTTCTTCATAATTAAGAAAAATATGTTGAACCCAGCATTTTTAACACACATTTCTTGTAAAAGGTAAACTATTTCTTTCCAAGGCCTAATCTCGTGTAAAAATAATAATCTCTTTTTAAAGTCAAAGCTAGGACAAAATTTAGTATCATTAAGTCAATAACATTAAAATTACTTTCAGTTTCCCTCCTGAATGGCTTTTCATTCACAGTGTGCATATGCAAAATTTGACAGAGGTCTTCATCATTAAATGAATAGTATGCTCTTGCACATGACAGTTTTTTAAATTACAGTTCATCTTTCTCAGTGCATTCTGCACCAGCCTACTAAACTGAATAGCCTCAAGTTTAGCTATTCTATTTTAAAACTGTCAAACATTATTAGAAGAGCAGAGAAGCAGTTCAAAAAGTAATTAATTCCAGGGCTTAGAGTAAACTGCTATTTTAATTAAAAGAACACTAAATACTAATGTCCTGATTCTCTGTACTTAGAACATGAAATACAAAAGTCTAAATCACTTATATTAAATGCATTTTAAATGCAAGTTGAAATACATTAAAGGCATATCTCCTGTTCCTGCTCCTTATAAGCTGACTCAAAAAAAAAATATTATATGCCATATTTATTGGTTATGTTGTGCCATTTTTCTTATTGATTTTCTTCCAGTCTGTGCTGAGTAGGAATATCAACTGTTACCATAATTGCACTGTGTAGGATGTCAGACCTCAGCTGTGCAGTTGTGACTATTGCCATCTATAAGTCCACAGAAGATGTGAGGTCCAGAACACAGAGGATGTGAGGTTCACTTTTGAAGCTGTGAAGTGCTTTCTATGCTTTGCAAATTTATAACTTCCGTCTTGTGCAGGCTTTAAATTACACACAAGGAAGGCACTTTACATGTGAAGAAGCTCTGCTCAGAGCACTGGAACAGGCTGCACAGAGAGGTGGTGAGGTCTCCTCATCTGGAGATATTCAGATCCCTTCTGGACAGGATCCTGTGCAATGTGCTGCAGGTGAACCTGCTTTAGGAGCAGGGTTAGATGACCTTCAGAGGTCCCTTCCAACCCTCATCATTCTGTGATTCTGTGAAACAAGAATGTTAGGCAGTTTGGTTTTTACTACAACTTTACAGTCTCTCTGTGGTGGTCCACCCTGGAGAAAACAGGCTGTGAACCAGCCACACAGTAGGTAACAACATTGAACCCTGGACAATGAGAATTTAACACAGGAAACATCTAGTTAAGTTAGGGTGAGAAGAAAAGATGATGGGAACAGTTATGTTGATTAACTTAACTTATTCTGTATAAGGTTATGTTCTGAACCCTGCCCTCTGATTGGTTAATCTTGTGTTCCATGTAAAGTATAGTCTCTGATTCTTTCTGTTCATTGGTTCCCTGCCCTCAGATAATGTTTATATAAGGCCGTGTTTGCCTCATTTCGAGGTCTTCTAAGGGAGCTACGTAGCCTTGCACTGTTTATGTTTTATGTTGCACCCTTGTGCGCCCCCTTTTATTTGTATTAAAGCTTTCAGTTTCTAGCCCTTTAGTCATTCCCATCCCTTTTTTATTTTGCCACACAGCTCCCGGCTGGCCCGGTCCTAAGGCGGCACTCGGTGGTTGTGACAAGTCCGAAGGTCACACACGTCGGGATGCTACATCTCACATCTGTGGTGGGCCTCTCTCCCCATGGAGCAGTTGAAGTCTGCTGGTGTGTCTGCAGTGTGCCACAGACCACAGCATGGCTGGTCCTAAACTACCACTGCTTCCCTCACTGCCTAACAGAAATCTCCATCAGGATCATCACCGTGCCCTGAAGAAGCTTGAGCTACCAGGCACCCATGAGATCAGGGCTGGTTCTCTGGAACTGGAGGCTGAGTACCATGTGATGATATCAGCCTTGCCTGGGGCTAGCTCAGGTATCTCTGTACAGAGCTTCTTTGCACAACACAATTCTGCCTTACGACTTATGTCTGTGATGCTTATCTCACCTCATTGTTGAACTGCAGTAATGCAGTATGTGTCGCCACAACATTTCCCATGTGGAGAAAATTCCATCTTGGGCGAGATGATTGACAAGGACACAGACTATGTTTGTCCTTCCCTCTCCCCAGTACTTGACTTTCTCTATAATTCCTAATTCAGTTGCTACCTTATGGCCAGGACCCAGGGAAACAAAAAGATCAATTCAAATTTTGGTAAGGAAGACATGGACAACAAGCTTAATCATCTAGTTAGAACAAACAAACACACCAAACAAACAAACAAACAAAAACCACCAACAAACAAACAACACAACAACAACAACAAACAAAACAACCCCCTTAAAATTCTATCACAGATTTTATGTCTAGCCTGCAAGAGCATCTAATAAAATTTAAGTAACTGATGCAAGATTTTGTCATCACTGTGCAGGAAATGACAGAAAAATCCTCCCTTTTCTTCCCAGCTACAAGGTTCAGCACTTTGACCTTACCTTCTCTAGAACACTTTTAAAGATCTGGACAGAAAAGCTGCATCTGAAATCTGTGAAATTCTGATTCAAGGGTTTTTGGTTTTTCATTTTCTGACTTAGACTGCAGATTTAAATTAGAGTGCTGTATCCTAAATAATTATCAAGAGGTTGACCATGGGGTTTTGTTTTATATATTTAAATTTCCTGGAAAATCCAGTGCTGGACATAAGAAATCTTTGATGTTCTGAACACTTGAGCCACTGTTCTTTGTCTGCAGACAAAACTTTATGTCGGTATCTTTTTTTTATTGTGCCAGAAAATTTTATCTCAATCATCATGATATTATATGAGACAATTTTTTTTTTCATCTGCACTATGGCCGCATGGCATATTAATATTGGTCCAGTATTACCAATATGAGAAAAAATCCTGGAAGGAGTATCAAGTATTAAGACTTACCTCAAGTACTTTAACATTTTTGATTTTAGGGTCCATTCTCAGTTTCTTATACATTTATAAGCTTTATCCTCCTGTGTAAGCTTTTTTTCTGTCAAGTATCTGATTCTGTCTTTATACTTTGTAAAAATGTCAAGAGTAGTTGAATCATTTCTAAGTCTAATATAAAGAAATAAAATTCTGCTAATTAATTCTTTATCTGAAATGGTTTTAGAGGCCTTTCTTCAAATAGAAGAATATTAATTTAATGTTTTTTGATACTTCATGCAAATAATTAAAAGTCTATACAAATCTGACCAAATTGGAAACACAGAAGGGCTATCTTCTAGCCAGTGCAAAGGAGGGAGGAAAAAGATAGATATGAAAGGACTAGTATATAACTGAAAGTAGGCTTCTTCTAGATGGTGCTATTGCTTTGCTCTTGTGTGAAAAAAAATCTTTTTAGAAAAAAAGATATTGTGATAAATTAATTAAGGTCTATATTCTTGTTATACAAATGAGAGACATTATCAGGATATAAAAAAAAATCTCATACATAGCATACCTAACTTCTAAATGTATATTATAGTCATGTTTTCAAGTAGTATTCAAGGTAATTTTCAATTTCATATATATTGTCATATCTAAATTACATTGCATCAATTAACACTATCACTTGATTTTATCTCTAAAATTTATACCAAAATGAAGCTTTGACCTCAGAAAACTACCATTTTTCCACTGGCAGCATTAAAAGGCTTGAAAGATTTATAAAATGCTCTGGGATTTGCATGTACATATTACTAATCAGATGACCTGCCCAGCAGTCCAAATTGAGAGAGGTCAAATAGGAAAACATCTATATTACAGAAATGTTCATTATAGAAGTATTTACATTTATTAATATTTGTAGCATACTGCTCACTTCGTAAAGATCAAAATATGTTTCCCTTCTCTTCAGATGCCTAATTTCTTTATATAGATTTAAGAATGAAGACTTCAATGAAAATAAATTGAGGAATTCAGTAGTATAAGTGTTCAGAAAAGCTGTTGTTCAAAATCTCTTACCTGGCAAAAGTCCCAGGAAGACAGCATTGGTGTCATCTATTCAAAACGTTATATGGCTCCTTTACTGCATCTCAAAGCTTTTATTGTATTTATTTTCAAATCTTCATAGAATCATAGGGGAATAAAAATGAAAGGGCTTTTAAGAGGTCACTAAGTTCTCTGGCACAAGGCTAGATGAACTATATATTTGTCTTTCCTGATACATGTTTATATAGCCAGGCCTTAAGTTCTCTATTGAAGGAGATAACAAAATCTCAATGGGCAGTTTCTTTCCATGCTTCAGTAACTCAATTATTGCTAATATTCGACCTGAATCTCTCTGGATGCAAATCCAGCATATACTGATGAAATGACACGGGTCAGCTGAGCCTGCTGAAGCAGCAAGGGACTCCTGGCTTACGTTGCTCAGGGTGTAGTGATGCTGATCAGTTGAAGCTTACTTCTCCATTAAGGGAACTAGATTTTTCACTTTACCATTATGTCTATTATTTGGCTCTGAGATCACAAAAGAAAAGTACAAAAACAGAGATATCACAATATATAAACTGCAGGTTTAACACTCAGAATTCTTCCCTCTAAATGCCTGCAGAGGTACAGTTTGACAAACTATTGCCTCTGCAAGCTTCTGTGTGGGATTCTCTGAGTGATTTCTCAGTGGTCTATGAAAAGCATTCTAGTTTTAGCTAAGTTACACCACTTGTGCTGTTTGTGGATGGGATATTACAGGTGATGCCATTTCTGAGATGATTTAAAAGTTAATTCAAGAATACTCTGAGTTATAGAGTGCTGATCTTTTTTCTTTTTTTTTTGTATTATATCTCTATACTACCCTTAAATGCTCTCTGAAATGCACTTGAAAAAGTGAAACTAAATTAAAACTAAATTAATCACTAAGTTGTCTTTACCCTTGCAAAATAAATTATTTCAATTTTAAAAGTCCTGCTGAATAGGCTTAATTTCCACAGTAGGTCTGAATGAAATCATAGTATCACTCATTTCATTTAATGAAATGCTGCATTTCCCAAAATAATCCACCACAAGTCACATTCACATTCTGAGTTACAAGATGAAAATTTTAATGGGACTAATATTGGATTTCATACTACTTTCAAAATCTGAAATACATGATAGAGAGGAAAAGGGAATATGTTCATTCAGTTTCCATTGCTTCGTAGTTTAATGAAAACCTGATGAATCAGATATATAAGGGAGATACAGATAATAAATAGAATATGTGAGAACACTTTAAGTTTTATCATAAAAAGAAGACAATTAATCCTATTTATTGGTTTTGCTTACAAAGGAGGTGAAGATTTTCCCTCACTGGAACTATTCTTTATGGGTGAGTTCAAAGTACTGCGTAAAATGGAGTTGGTGTTAGGAGAATAAATTGTGACTGTAGCAATTCCAACTTGTGAAAGCAAGCTGGATAATGATCTGGATAACTATAGATCAGCACCATTATCCACAGTGGACAAAGTGGTAGAAACAAGAGGATAAATACTGGTGCTACAAAGAATTAACACAGCTTTTGTAGAGAAAAGCCATGTCTGACACATCCACAAGAGTCCTCCAACACAGCAATAAACTTGTGAGAAAATAAAAGGCAATTTGGTTAATAAAGTATTCTTGGCTTTTCTGTACTTTCTCAACAAACGTTCCTAAATAAACTAAGATGTCAGAAATACAAGGGAAGATTCAGTCATGGTAAGAAGGAGAACATGGGAATTAATGGTCAGTTTTCACAACCACAGAGACTTCTCAGAGAGACCTTTTTGGTTTTTCTCTGTTGTCAAATATGTTTACAAATCTGAAAATTATAGGAGCAATGATGTGATACAGCTCTCTAAAAATACAAAATCAGGCAGAAGGGTCAAAGCTGAATGTGAAGTGTAACAAAAGGACCTTATAATATTTGAATGAAGCATCAAAAAAATGGAAGATAAAGTGGAAAATTGACTCAAATTAAATAATACAAGGTAATTAATTTTTAAAAAGTCACCCAGTGACATAGTCACAATAAAAGATTCTGCTTTATTATGTTGTGAAAGAGCTCCTGATATTTCTGCAGGTAGCTCTTTGAAAATATCATATAGCATTTTCAGCAGTCAAAAAGGCAAAATAAATGTTAGCCATTCAGGAATATAAACAAATAAGAACTTGGTTAGAATGCATATTCTTGCATGCTGCCTGCATTCCTGTTTATCCTATTTAAAAAAACAAACAAACAAAGAAAACAAAAACCTTAACATTAAAATTAAAAAAATATGGATCAAAATACAGGAAGTGTGTTGAGAGAAATGGACTACCTTCTATAGGTTTGGAGAGAGGCTACTGACAGAAGATGGAAGGTCCACAGAATTATTAGTGAAATGAAGTGGGTGAATTGGGAAATCTAGAGTATGATTCCTATTTTTTTTTTTTTTTTAAATGTGCTCTTGATGATTGTGAGGGACAAGATGTTGAACAAGATCTTGGTTTGATGCAATGCATAATAGAGTAAAATTTTATTATCATGCTTTACATGTTCTGTTTTGAAAAAAAAAAAAAAATAAAAAAAATAAAAAGCACACCAAAATATTATTTGCATGCAATCTCTNTAACATTAAAATTAAAAAAATATGGATCAAAATACAGGAAGTGTGTTGAGAGAAATGGACTACCTTCTATAGGTTTGGAGAGAGGCTACTGACAGAAGATGGAAGGTCCACAGAATTATTAGTGAAATGAAGTGGGTGAATTGGGAAATCTAGAGTATGATTCCTATTTTTTTTTTTTTTTTAAATGTGCTCTTGATGATTGTGAGGGACAAGATGTTGAACAAGATCTTGGTTTGATGCAATGCATAATAGAGTAAAATTTTATTATCATGCTTTACATGTTCTGTTTTGAAAAAAAAAAAAAAAAAAAAAAGCACACCAAAATATTATTTGCATGCAATCTCTATAGAAAGCCTAAAAAGAAGGAAATTTTTACCTGGACCTGGTCATATCATGTATCACTGTCCAAGTACTGGACTTCCATTGGGTGACCCTGGCTCTTTCAAAGCTGTTCCTCTGTCTGTTAGTTAAACTAACTCATATGAAAGACCTGAAAGATTCTTTTTTCCCCTTGTTCCTTCAAGCAGGTCAAAAGGGCTTGAAGATACTCAAATTCTTAAGCTTCAAGGAAGTCTTGACAAGCAATCTCCTACCTAGGTGACCACAGAGCTCTTGCAATATTCAAGGCTCCCCGAGAAGCTCTGAAGTCTCAAGGGCTCTTCGCCTTCTTAAGTCCCAAGGGCTCCTTGTCTTCCTTGAATGAGCTAAAGAGTCTGGAGTTTTCAGGCTCTTCCCACTCCAGCTTTGGCAGGAAGATTTTCTCTTGGCCAAACACCCTTCCTGGGAGTTCTGGAGTCCCTGTTGTGACACTGGGTATCTACAGAGTCTGGAAATCCTGGCTTCCAGATTAACTGTAAGTACACCAGTAACATCCTACAGCCTGTGCCTATTCTACAGTTTGAGTAAAAGCCTGTAGTGGGATACACAGCTTTAGTCCTTGAAATATACAGTCTGTTATTTGTTCTGATTAATTTACATTCCCAGAGGCAAAATCTCAGTCTAAATGTAATCAATATAGAGATTAAACTGTTAATTCAACAACTCAGGTGTGCTACATACTGCTGTGAAGAGCAAAGAAACCTTAGCCAACCAAACAAAACCCACAAAACCTAGCAGATCAACACTCATTTAACAGAACTTTACAGAAAAGTTAGAAGCTTGGATATAATAAAAGCTCTGCCTTGAGTCAAATCTTTTCTGTTTCACAATCTTAAGTAAAATAGAGCTTGCTTATTTTTTGTCTTTTTTTCATAATGCACATTAAATAGCAATATTTAAAAGAGAAAGAATGAAATTCACTTGCTTGGTATGACTCAATGTGTGAAAGGAAAGAAATGCAAATCATTCATAAGTTTTGCTGTTCCTTAGTCCTCAATGTACTCTGCATTTATTTACATGTGTTTTGAGTGCATTGAATGAATGCTATTCCCAAAATCTTTCTATAACTACAACATACAATTCAATACTCTTAGCTATACATTAGGGAAAAAAACAAACCCTGTTTAAATTCTTCAGTTCAAAGTCAGTCTCTCATCTATAAGCACAGTCAGAATTTTCTTTATTTTCTCGATTTAACATGGACCCATAACTGATGTTCATATTTTCCCCCGTGTTTAATTACAGACTAACTGGATTCATCTTTTAAACAACTTTAGGTTTGGAAACTGCAGTTCAGATGGGAGCAAGTGTTCTAATTTTTTATGACTGACTAAATGAAGAGAGATCATAATGGAAATCAAAATAAAAGCATGATGAGGACATCAGCTCATAAGTTTATTCTATTTTGTACCCTATAGATGTCATCGTTGAAAGGGAGTGTTTGCTCCATGATGAACCCAACATTTTTCAGAACTGCATTAACAAGGTTTGGCCATATTCCAGAATAAGCAGAAGTCTTTCTGGAGCATCTGTCACAACTTTGCTTTCATTCTCCTACAGAACAAAAGGAGACTCCTTCTCTCTTGAAAATCTATCATACCCATCCCATATGCCCTTCTCAAAGTATAATATGGATGTGAACATTTCAATTTGAATGGCCAGGCTTGAAGAACTGTGTTACTTTCACAGGTAAAATAAACCTATTTAAAAAATAACTTATGCCTCTGCATTGTAGTTGTGTGTTACCAATTACATGAGTACAGTGAGATTTTTTTTTAATTTAAAATTGTGAACTTTTTACTTGAGCAATAGTAGTGGCTAGATAAATATGAATGGTTCAAAAATGTGACAGGATACTTTATAGAAAATAATTTTGACTGCATTACACTCAGTGAAATTCCAAACAGCTATTAATGAACAACCAACTTAGAAACTATGAAGACGTTATCTTCTGCATTCATGTAGCATTAAGCTATTTCAGTATCATAAGATGAAAGTTTGAATGAAGGTGGACAATCATTTACCACACCTGCACATTAAACATATAGAAGTACAAGATGGCTTTAAGCTTTAAAGCTTGAGTCCTGACATGCATCAAAAAGATACAAAATACATGTCTATACATGTGAAGATAAACAGACTTAAATAGCAGACTACATACTTACCAAAATACAGCCAAGATCAATTGACCCCATGAAGAAAATAATTAATTACACAAATACTTGATGATGACCAAAGCACTTTGCAAAAATAAGTTCTCAGTATCACAGTCTTTTCCTCATGGGTTCCCTTAAAAATTGTACAGGGTGGGGAAAACAGAGAGGGACAGTCTGCCATAAGAAAGTGTAGATGATCACTTTATGCAATATACAAAAACCTGTTCTTCTGACCCTGAAGTACTGAAAGGTGACTAATTAGTCTTCTCTGCTTTGACACCTACTGCTGACTGTCCTTGGGGCAAGTAATGTGTGACAATTTATCTCTGCAATCTTTGGTAGCTTTTAAAAATGAGATGATCAGATATATTTAGGGTTTTGACTAGTGTTCATGTGGTCACAAGAGTGTCTTACATTGTCAGACAAATTAGCATAACATTACTGCTTCAAAATCAGCAGGGTATTCCATAATGTAAAAATACTCTGTGCAAAAAATGCCTTTCTCTCTGCAAAATACCCTTGAACAGATATTCTACTATTTCCAGAGGATAGTCATAGCAAAAAGAGAATATAGCTCCTTCAGAAGGTAATGAAAAGTCAAACAATATGTCATTTAGCATTTACACCTGCATACACTCATTTTGGAGTTTTTCAAACAGTGTCAAATGCTGGTGGTGTCAAGAATAATAAGACAATTCTGAATATACTGAAAAATGTCATGCAGGAAAACAGATATTCCTGATGGTATGGTCACATGTCTGGGGATATGAAAGCTTTGATAGTGATTTATTTTTGAGAGATTCACTATACAAGCTGTTCAAGTACCAGTTCATGAGTAAATGGCACTTAGAATGTTGATAAAGGCAGCCTAGTAATGGTGACATGAATGATAAAGTGATATTAATAGCAGGTCCTTGGCCCTTTTCTTGTTGCAAGTTGAAAATAAGCAATCACTTGAGTTTCCGGTGTCTTGTGAACTACCAAGTGACTTCTGTAATCCTCTGTAAATCTGATATAGATCCTTGCCTAAGCTACAAGATCTGTAAATAGAACAGCAGAAGATAATAATCTGATTCCTATTACAATTTATTTTCATTTTTTGATTCAAAATAAAATAGAAACCTTTGTTCACTTTATGTATGTGCTTTTAAGTGTAAAGGTTAGGATATTGACTTGGATGATAAGACTCAAAACTGTTCTTTGTCTGCACTGAAAAAATCTCACTCAAAATATCTTATATCTTCAGGTCATGACCTTGAGCAATCAGCCTGTGATAATGTCTTCACCAACACAGGGAAACAATTCAATACAACAAAAATGTTCTGACATAAGATGAGGTCACAGTTACTTCTTTCTGAGCACATTTTTGTCTCAGTCTCCACTCAGATCTATTTTTATCACAACACTTTCAGAAGACCTCTAAAAGTTATAGCCATACCTTTTTTTCTTTCAAACAAATTAAAGCAAGAGTTCTTTGTCATATGGTTTAATAGTCCATAGAGAAACAAGTCTGATCATATTTACTGTCAGCAGGGTGTTATACTTCCATTCATTTCAATTTTAGACAATCAGTACACTGAATTGTGTAAGTACATAAATTAAATTTGTTAGGATCCAAGAAACAGCTACATAATCTACTTTACTCATATTCTCAAAACATTTTCTGAAACATTTATGATCATATGTGCTTATGACTAGGAAAGTGTCTTATATGTGCAAATGATAGCACAGCAAATCTGAACTCAAAGTTTTGCTGCAGGAGCTCAAGCTACCTGGCAATATTGACACGGCCACCTTGCGTTGCTCTGTGCACCATGTTCACTCATATAAGAATTATTACCCATATTTGTGGTTCTTTTTTGAAACACTTTGAGAGATAACAGGTGGATACATTAGGAGTTTTCTTCTCTCTGATCTTCCAAAACAGCTCCTCTATTTTCTCAGACCTGTGAAGAATCACAGACCCTTTGGAAGAATCTCAATACAATTTAAGCTGAGGAATGACTAAAGAGACCATTCTGTGTTTACCAGCTTGATAATTGAATTCTCAAGGCAAAATCAGTGTTAATTTAAGGCAGATGTAGATGATTATCCTGCTAAAGAAATACATCCATAGAAGTTGTTTGACATTTTATGGCCGTTTTTCTTGTTTCAGAAAGATACAAGGTTGTGCAAGTATTCATGTTAAGGCCCTAAAAGAAATTGAGCTACCTTACTTTCTCTGTTCCATGACAGACTGGAAGAATGAATAGGGATTATGTCCAAGAAAATGTCCAGTAATTTTTCAGTGACAAAGTGGATTTCTGAATTTATCAGCAGGTCTCGACATCACAGGTACAGAGATGTGAATTAATGAAGTTCTTACATTAACAAAAATATACAAAAAGAAATAAAGCCTTTCTTCACCTCATTATCCTAGTTTTTACATCTTACATTTTTTAGGCATAGCAACCTTTTTCTTCAAAATTCCAAATATGCTTGTGACCTGACTGTCTCCCAGTTAGGGATGTCCAGATTATCCCTGTATGGTTTTAGAAGAACAGAACTAGTATCTTCCCAACAATTGCATGCAAATGGGAGATCTGAAAAATTACTCATAAGCCATTAAATAGTATAGAAAGAATAAACCTTACATTAAGATTTTCCAGAGAGTATACTTAAATAGACAAGACAGACAAGTCAATTCCTTAGACTGGAGGCAGGCAGGAATTTCTTGATTGCAAAGAGGAATGAGAAAAATTGTCTCAGTGCTATGTGGCACAGGTTTCTAATATCCAGACAAATAATCTGCCATGAACATTCAAAGTTCAATTACCCAAATATGCGTTGGATTTATTGCTTAGTTTCACTGCAATTTCAATGTATTTTGTTTTAGCAGATTTTCAGTCTGTAAGAATTCAGTATCCTATTTCCAGCTGCATTGCAGTAATTGCAAAAATTATTTCATCATATTGTACAAGGTGAGCTGAAACACAAAAGAACTCCTTTAACATTTGCTGTTCATGAGCTACTGTACAGTAGTTTTGCCATCTAAAAATCCTCCTCTTTCCATGACTGATGTCGTGGTTCAGTTCTCACTGACAGTAAGTGAGGAGATTGTCTCAAGGAATCTGCATCTTCTCTGGTTTAGATTATTAGGCTTATTTGGTGAAGTGGTAGCCTTTGGCTGCAAAGATCTCACCACATCTTTTCACAATCTGATTTCAGGAAAGGGGTTTATCAAACCAATAAAACGTAAATCTAACAAAGAGATATTGTAGAAAACAGTGTTTCAGTTGTTGTTGATCTTATTTCTCTTCAGACCCTTGACAAGGAGTGTAAACTTACAGTGGCCTTTACCTTGATTATTACAGGCAAATCAAACTGAAATTTAAATATCTCTGGTTTGTATTTACAAAAATAATATTTATCTTTTTTTCCACAATAATACTTTGATAATTTTTTGTCAGATAGTTGCACACGCCAACAAAAGATTCTTTGGTATAATGATCACACGATACAGTGTGAATTCTCCACAATATCAGGCAGCAAAGTGCTCTTCTTTTTAATACATACTTTTTCTTCTTTCATATTTTTCTGTTACTAGATGAGCTGCAATAAAACTTGGTTAGAGATACAGCGGGTGTATGAGGTATCAGAGATTTGCCTTTCTTTTTCAATCAGATCCAAAAGAAAGCTGGAAACTTCAGGTAAAAGTGAATAGAAAAGTATGCTTCAAAATATGGCCATTATATTTTTAATATTACTTAGATATTAATGGTATCATCTTGATTTATTCCCTCAGGTTGCTGTTACCACTTTTCTAGAATACCAAAATTATTCAGCCTTAGTAATATTTCCTTGATAATTTGAACATGAGATTTCTTAACCCCAGACAATCACTATTATGTTAGACAGCAGATCACTGGTAACTCTCTGTCTACAGAAAGGACTGCAGTAGACATATGTTATGACAAATTAAATGATAAAAATGCATATCTTGATTAAAACCTTGATTACATTGGAATAATGAGAAAAACATGTTTTTTTTACTTACCTTTCTTTCCAATCAACTATTATACAATATATTTTAAAAGAAAATTCTCTAACTTGCCATATAAATAATAGTCTTTCATAGTTGATGAAAAATTTGTAATTATTCCTTCAGTGTAAGATTCCTCTTTACTATTTATTAATATGAATATAAATATAAATATGTGTTCATAAATACATAAATAAATTTTGCCATTCACATCAGAAACTCTGATTTCCTTTTGCACAGGGAAACTGCTTTTAGACACAGGTAGGCACAGACCACTCCCAAGAGGAAAAATTACTTAACTGACTTAAATGCAAGTGATTTTCTTTGTCTAACATTGTCTCTCCAAATGCAAACACTAGGCCAACTTCTTCTAAATTGCTGTACTTGCAACTATAGAGTAGTAAGGAAAAAAAAAACACATGGAATAGAAAAAGGTGTTCTGAACTGAAATGGGAACTCTTGGTTCAGTGAGAGCTGAAAAGAATATGACAAGATGGCTTCAAGGATACTCTTTTCTCCTGTTAACTACATGTTTCAGATAAAACTGAAATCATGGAAAAGATGAAAAGAGATGTTAGTCATTTACACTTCAAAAGATTTTCACAATGACTAAATTGTCTGTTCCAAGTGTTAGTGTCACACATAAGGATTGTGCATGATTCAAAATGCTTTTTGCAAAATATCTATAAAAGCTAGTCCTTGCTTTGTTCTCAGGAGCACTCTGGTAGTTCCAGGGTATAAGTCAGTGAAGACAGGGAAGCAGAATGGACTCCTTATTTGTTAGGCAAAATATTTAGTGGCTTTGAGGCTTTAAATAATGTATTTGGACCATAAATGGCATCACTTCTGATTCAAATATCTTGGTATACTTCTTAAAACAGAAAGTTATAATTCAACAAGGGCATGTAACAAGATGGTTCTCTGCAAGAAGTGTCCTTGCTTTGCTCTTCAAGAGTAACAATAGATCTCAGTGAAAATAACAAGATTCACATTTTTTCATTATATAGTTATTAACTATGAGGAATTATTTCATTCCTTAAAATACTTGATGGCCATTCAAACTCAATGAAAACAGGAAGATCTGCCATTCATTCTGTATAAATTAATATCCTAAATGCAATCTCTCATTACAAATATAGTAGATTTCATCAAAGCTGTAAGGTTTTCAGCTCTCTCTATGATCATTAGTTTGAACCTGCAAAGCCCTTTATGAGATAAAATGCAGTAGCATCAAGCCATGGTCAAATTTTGTCAGATAAAAATATGATACATTTCAGAAATACTGGCTTGTAAAGACCCTTTTTGGCATTAAAAGTTGGTACTTGAGTAATTCTGGAACATCTGTAGCCATGAGAAGATTTTAAATATGTAAATTTTGGATTTTGACATCTGAAATGGCATTTATCACTGGCAAATCTTTGTCTCAGTAATCCTATCTCTGTCTTATTTTAAGATCAAAAACTGTTCAAGATAAATAAATTCTAGCACTCTTATTTAGGGTGCTGTGATCTTTGAAAATATGTTTACATACTCATTTGAATAGATTTCACCATCTGTTCAGATATGAGTGGCTCCTAAATGATGATCTGCATAATGGTACTTGAAGTTTCCTTCACATGTGGGAAGTTTTCATTGCCAACCCATCTTTGACTGCTGCCCTACAAAGCAGTAGAGTCACTCACTGAGAAGGGCAAGAAGGGTTTTTATTTTAAAAATGCTTTTTGCAAATATCTTTATTCTAGCTCTTATTATATTGAATTCATTTAAATGCAGTGAAATTAGGAAAAAAAAACCTAACTTAAATTAGTATAAATATTCCATAATTTGAAATAAAATATTCATGATTGCAGAGCTATATTAACTATAAAAAAAATCAAAAAGATATTACATAGACTATATAAGTGTAGAAAGGATATGAAGAGATCCTGGAATTGTTTGTCTTGATAAAGATAGTGTTCTAGGACATCCTGCATGGTTTTTATCTTCCAATAGCCACAGTAAATTAATGATGTGTCATATTTTAGGTTTGTCTACTAGTGACATGCAAAGACTGAGGCAAAGTGCCCTGATATTTCACTCAGATAATCTGTGACTAGTGGGTCAAAATTTAATTTCTCCCAAATTAATTTTAGTAATCCTACATCTTTTAATACAAAAATGCCAACTTTAGGTGATTTAATTTAAGGATGAGGTTAAAGCCAATTTTGGATCTGATTTCCACTTCTGACATTTTGAACTATACTGAAACCCACTGAGTGTCATTCTTCCCAGTGCATCTTTTCTCTCCTACTTTACTTATTACTTGTCCCCATTTCTTGATCAGATGTTGTTAGCAGTGCTATAGTTTTCAACTTTTTAACCCATGAGAAAATATTCTGGTCTTTGGTAATGATTAGACAGGGCAGGCATACATTTGACACCAAAAATGTTGAGATAAATAGTGTCTAATGTAGTAAGTGGATGGTTTTGGAAGAGTCTTCAGTTTGAAGTGGTTTTTGGGAGTGAAAAAAAAAAAAAATAAATAAATAAATAAAAAGAGGAAAATTTGCCAGAGAGAAGCAACAAGAATTAATGCAAAAGTTCATTGACACATCTGACAGAATGGGACATCACTGTCTCTATAAGAAGACTTGTATTTTCTTCAGCCTAGCAACTCATCTCTGCTTTTGTGTGACACTGAACCAGATGTAGGAACTGATCTGGCTTTAGTTTTAAAATTTTTGTTCTTGATTCATTTCACCAGTTAACTACCAACTCATGGTGAAAGTTAGCTTCATTTAGAGAGGGACTGCCAAGGTCTAAGTGAAACTCAAAACTGAAAAAAAAACCCCAAGTTGATTTAAAATTGATTTGACTGAAAATTGAATTGATTTCTGAATTGAAATGAATTAATGTCTCACTCTTAATAGGTCAGATTTTCCCAGCAGTTACCACTTTTTCAAGCAAGTATCTCAAACATGGTGAGGCTTTTATTACTTGTTTCTGAGACATTTCTGTGTTGCTTTGGAAACATATTAGCAGGCTACCAGCCAGAGAAGTTTTTCCTGGATGAAGGCTATAATAAAATGGTCAATGGCTTATTAAATTGGTTGATGAGAGAAGTAGAATAGCCTCAGGCATACAAGGGTGCAGAAGAATAACTGGAATCTCTTATTTACAGAGTACACATTTTGGCTCTCTAAAGATCTTTAAGAGTAAAAAAATCTTGATAAGTTTATTGTCTGAGTCTAACCAAAAAAAGAATTTTAGGAGCCCATTACTTTATTGGACATACTCATCAGGATTTTTTTAGGGACATTTTAAAATGATAAATAAATCTAATTGTGAGGGTTTTTTCCTCCCTAAAATTTCTGAAAAACCATTTCCATTTTAGCCATCCCTGTATCTGTTTGTCTGATGGAACTAATGAGATCTGTTTCTTCATTATATTTGATCAAATCCCTTGAAAACCACTGGCTTAAACAATTTGACAAGCCACCCTCTTGTGTGTGTGCATACATGTGCATTGCAGTTCCAGAAATCTTACTGAATCAGTGGAAATGATACAGTGATAGTGGTTATCTAGATCAATCACTATAACTTAACAGAGAGCAGTGATCCACACTTCTTTGTTTTGTTCTCCTCTAATTGCAGTTTAATTTGCTCAAAAGCTCTTCGTTGAACTGTGGAAATCAAGGTCATATATCTGCAGTTATATTTGTCATATAGAACAAAACTGTCAGCACTGAGCTTCCTGCATGAACAAGCATCAACTGACTAATTTCTTCTTGCGTTCAAAGCACAAGTTAAATACTTTGTAATTCTCTGATCTTATCTCAGAGATAATTTCTCTTAATGATCAAATGCAATCCTTTATGAAATTTCAGCTGTGACAATACAGCATGACAGATTAGCTTTCCTCTTGCTCCCTTAGCAACAAGCACTGTGTATTGTTTCTTTATTAAGCTATAGCTTTGCTAATCCTGAATCTTGTGAGAGGTAAGACACCTTTATTCCTGAGGAACTCACTGGAGATTGGTAGTATCACACCACAAAGCAGATTACATGCTCATAACATTATAAATAATTTTACCATATTTCTTCCTTTTTTGTAATGTAATTTTTCATTATACATTATATTGCATTTCATTATATTCCCATTTGATGTAAGTTTCTGGTCTGGATCCTTATCATTCCTTATCTAAAAGTTTAAACTGTGCAAAACTCTATCAAAAAAAAACAGGTACAAGGTTTTAGTTTTCCACACTTTGCTCTTTCTATTTCCCCTGTGAGAGATGAAGGGAAGTGAGAGGAAATGGGAAGAAAATTCAAGTGAGAAACAAGTTAAATGTTTCTACCAGTTCACAAATTCCAATACCATAGAAATTAGCACTAGTAGTTACATCCACACCCAGAGCTATAAGTGTGCAAAAGACTGGAATTCAGAAAGATCTGATTATAGACTTCTACCTCAGTGCATTGTAAATATAAAGCTGTTGTATCTCTGTTCAGATAGATTTTAGACATTAAAAAAAAAAGTAAATAAATAAAACCCACTAAATAAACCCCCCCAAAAAACTATCCAAAACCCACAACCCAACACAATCCAAAATAACCAAAACCCCCACCAAAATCAAAACCAATGCTCCCCCAAAATCCCAATTACTGTAAATTATAGACAGGATGTTGTAACCATGATTTCATATATGTTTAGTTCTAAAATTTAATACAAATAATCAGGGAGCACACAGACAAAGTTTGCACCAAGCTGTCAGTGAGCATGAATGTTTGAATTAACTTTTGTATATTCAAGAGCCAGAATACTCTTTAAAATCTGCATCAACATAGGTTTTCATTTTCAGTTCTGTACAACTTCATCAGTGATTTCTGTTGCTAACCTAAACCTGGAGGCAGATGTATGGTTTCAAAAGTTATCAGTGTGCAACCTATGGATTTCCTACCTAAATATTTTCAAGAAATCCGTTTATAGTATCATTAACATGTGCAAGATGCTACAAGACTAATATTTTGGAATGCTAGAGTTCAAAGGACATGAAAGAAAATTACAAGAATAAGGGTTTATTCCTTGGGACTGGCAGAGAAAATAAATCTACTGACAGTCAGTTTAGTAAGACTGTGAATGAACAAGGAATTTGGAGTAAAAGGACTTGGAATTCTTGAAAAATCTAAAATAAGTGTTTTGTCCTATTCACTCTGTTCAGCTTTTCTTGAAATTATCTGACCTGAAGAAAATCTAGGATGACATTTTAAACAAAAATGACATACATAATCAGAGTGCAAGAAAGCACACCATACATGGCATTAAATAAAAAGAACACTCACTCTGATTCCATAACACTTTTCATTCACTATTGGGAATACCTTTTTTTTTTTTGGTGACCTGTATCTGCTCACCTTGCTGTCTCCAGTAGTCTTTCTAGCACTGGAAGTTCTTTTCATGTTTACAAAGACTTTGAGTATTTTATCAGTGTCTAGTAGTATGAACAGGCTGGAAAGAATGAGGTATATCAAGTTATGCCCAACAGGTCCTTCAGGTAAACCAGTAAGGGAACAGTTTTGTAAAATCTCTCCAAATATTACTATATCTAGTAACAGAGAATTTCCTTTCAGTACTCCCTTTAAAGCCTTTATAAAAATTCAGAAACATTGATCTACAGTTAAGGACTCTACAGAGACCATTTGAGAGAAAGAGCATCCTGGGTACCTGTTCAGGCACAAAGTGATTCCAATTTTAGCAGCAAATGAATCTCATGACAGAGCACTGTGTTTAAAAGGTTTAAGGAAGGACAGCTTTCTTCTTTGTTTTGTTTTGTTTTCCTCTTTCTTTCTTTCTTTCTTTCTTCCTTCCTTCCTTCCTTCCTTCCTTCCTTCCTTCCTTCCTTCCTTCCTTCCTTCCTTCCTTCCTTCCTTCCTTCCTTCCTTCCTTCCTTCCTTCCTTCCTTCCTTCCTTCCTTCCTTCCTTCCTTCCTTCCTTCCTTCCTTCCTTCCTTCCTTCCTTCCTTCCTTCCTTCCTTCCTTCCTTCCTTCCTTCCTTCCTTCCTTCCTTCCTTCCTTCCTTCCTTCCTTCCTTCCTTCCTTCCTTCCTTCCTTCCTTCCTTCCTTCCTTCCTTCCTTCCTTCCTTCCTTCCTTCCTTCCTTCCTTTCTTCCTTTCTTCCTTTTTTTATTTCATGTTAAATAAAGGAATTTGGACTTTGTACCAAACAAAGTTTTCAGAGAAAAGTCTTGGCACATGTTCACAGTAAGACATCAAGTCTCCAATTTTTACGTCCCTTTAGGGTATACTCCTATCTAAAGGATTCATTCTAAGTTACTACTTTGCTCTGCTACAGGTAACTGAGCCTTTTGGCAATTGAAAAATGAGAAGAAATGTTATTAAAATTTTATAGCATATTGGCTAGGAAAGGTATGAGCAATTGGTGCCCAGAAACCTAAGTTCTAGTTGGCATTTTTAAATTAAAAGAGAAGCAAAAATGAGAAACTTCAGTTAGTTCTGCCTATCCCATATGCACAATGCTATATAGATATTTTGCAGTGCTTTCAACAGGATTATATTCCTTATGGGTTGAATATGGGAGGGACTTAAAGACTACACATAAATACTTAGTTAATTTTTAATTTTATTTCTGACTGAGAAGATGGGAAAGTGAAGGAATCAGAAAAATATTAGGAATACTCATGGTTCAGTGAAGCAAAAGAATAGATATACTGTCACAAAAATCACAAAGAATAAGAGGTTTTCTGCCATCACTTATCCTTCTTTATACTTTGAAAGGACTTGGGCACATGACCAAATTTCTCCAGGAATAACAATGTACATCAGCTGATCTCTGCTAAAATTATCCTCCACCCTGTCACACTCAACAAAGCTAGCAAAGCTGAACAAAACAGATCTAAATGTTTCCACAATTCCTATGATTTTGATAAAGATATTATTTGGAAAATAAACAAGTTATATGCACATATTATAGAAAAGCAGTCTTAGGAAGGAATACCCATTCTAACTGGCAGATTTTTTTTTTTTTTTTTTTTGAATGCCAGAAATGGGAGCTCTTTCCACTTTGACAGCTGCTGTCTTTTATCTTGGAAAAATCATACTTCTCCACAGAGATTATTGCAATGTTATCACAGTTATGAGTAGGAAGGCTATGAGAAGGTAAATACCAAGAAAAAAACAAATCTGTATTTCAAGGAATACGGTTGCTACCCATTGCAAATACGCAATGATGCACTCTCACACTTCTGCTCATTCCTCTAACTCTAGCACGCACTAGTTACTCACTCTGGGTGGGAAGGAAATCAGTCAATTACACGTACAACTTGTTGAAAACATGCACTCCTACAAACTTATGTCTTTATTTTCACAGTTAAGCAGACTAGATCAGTGCCAGCCTGTCAATAAATGGAGCTCTAACCTGGAGGTACCTCACCCCAAAGTGAAGGAAGAATATCCATGTTCTTTGTCCGCTTGCAAAGTGTTTCCCCTAATAAGGACATTTTCAAAGGAGGGGCAAACTACTATGAGGGATCACACAGCCCCAATGCCAGCTCCCTTTTGTTATCTGTAGTTAACATTTGACAAGAAATGTGATAAATACAACAGAGAATGGATTTGAGTTTTGGTTTTGTCTCTGACCCAAAACCTTCCTATAGCCAAGACACTTAGCTGTGAGTTAAATGTGTAAAAAACATCTGAGAAGATGACAGGTTCCTGATAGACTCACAAGCCCCAGTAACAGAAATTGCTGAAGTATGGTCGCTCTGGACTTGTGCTTTCAAATATTTTCCCAAGTGAGCTGGCAAGCAGGGGCTGTCAAAGCACTGTTTATTGTGCCTAAAAGCAGCTGCAGTGTCTGGACTAAGAGTCTGAACTCCTAAGGTCAGTCATGTCTCAGAGCCTTAGAAAAGAACTCCCACTTTATAGGAAATGCAGTCCAGGAGTATAGTGAAAGTTTCATGAGAGGAGAGAAGATTTTTATGTCATCATTGCTGCATCTTAAATATAACAAGGCACTTCATTCTCTGCTTATAAAAATGCACAAAATTGAAAAACACCTACACAATATATAGACAAGACTAATTTAACTAAAATGATGTAGATCCCTGCAGTAGCTACTCGTTCAGTCTCCTTACCTTCTGCTGTGGTCCTTGCGGTGCGGCTGTGTTACTCACCCAGTAATGATTGCAATGACACATTAATTCAACTTGTTAAAAAGCCTGGAAATGAAAAATATTTAAAGAAAGCAAGACAAAAGCTAAAACTCAACAGGAGTTGGCAAGTCTGACAGGAAATTATACAGGTCCAGTTACACGCTGGAAATACTCAAAGAATAAGATGCACAGGCCATTTTTCTGAAAGAACAGTTTAATTGAATATTTCTGCTGTGTTTCTCTAATCAAAGCCAGCCTGATGGGCCCAGAAAAAACAATTGCTTTTCCTATGCGGTATTAATACTCATAAGCTGCTTCTGCATCCCAGATTGCATCATATCTGTCATTACATTAGGTTCAGCACTGAAGCACCTGCAGCATACTAAATGAATCCCAGACACTGACTCTTATAGAGTATAGTCAAATAGTGTATAAGTAAATTGTGTCAAATAGTTGGAATTATCTAGTCTTCTCTCTGTAGCCTGTCTTACATAACCTGCATTAGGCTTGTGAGTTCAGAAAGTCACATTGGCAGCTTGCCAATCCTCAAGAATTCATTGGGATTTTAAGGCTCCTAATGATCTTACTCGATATCACTGCCAAATATTTGTACAAGTGACCTTGGTTTGTTGCTCTTCAAATGAAAAGATAATCAGATGAGAGATTCTCCTAGGCATTTTTAGAGTGTGGAAGGTTGTTTTTTTTTCTTACAATTAACCAGCAAGTACAACTATCATACTCATTTAAACCATTTTTTCTCAAGGAGAACATATTGAAGTCATAAAAAAATAATTAATTCTGATTTAGAATTTGTGGAAATTGAGTCAATTCTTATCCTTGTGCAACCTACATATTGTCAGCACTACATTGTACAGCAGTGGTTCTCCAGACACTTACATGCAGTACTAGAAGCAACAAGTCTAAACTACTGCTTCATATCAGCATAAATGGCATTTCCTACTAAACAGTCTGTTCTACCCCCAGCACTGCTGTAGCATGTACTGACAAAAAATCAAGTGGCAAATGAAAGACTTCAGTCTGCCATTATCTAATCTCAAGATTAGAGTCCAAGATAATTACATATTTCAAACAGAAATTAGATTAAAACTAGACTGATATTCTAATCAAGTTGGAGTTCAGTTTGGTAATTCTTATTGCAACATATTAAAAGAGTCTGGTACATGTAAACAAAAGCTGTAATAGTATAGCTGAAATAATTCAGACTCCTGCATATTTGTAGCCACTGGTTTATTTCACTTCAAGGAGATGGCTCATCCTTAAGGAGGTTAAACTACTTGGGAAGACTCTAACGACTTACAAAGATTTTCTCTAAACTGGCTCATCTACCTCTGTATGAGGGTGTTTTACATATTGAAATAGTCCCATTTAAATATTTCTATGCTTTTTCAGCCCAGTTTGAGCAGCTGCATCTCAAATGAGATAGTAAATCTTTCTCCACTCCACTCCCATAAATAATTGTTCCTTTTCTGACATCTACTGCACAGGATGGAGCTAAGTACAAAGAATGTTGGTCTGGGCTGGGATTGCAGTGTTAGGTTCTCAAAGAAGCAAAGTGAGATGAGGGGCTAAGGAAAGTATGACCTTAGATGTAACGTAGTGGTTAATTAGCTAATTTGGACTCATGGCAAAGCTTGGCAAACGAGCTCAACTGCAGGGTACTCGGTATTCTGACAGCAACCTCACAACTAGGTATCTTAGTGTTCATTAAGAGGACTTGGCTTTTCTAGCTCTCATTAAAGTCAGGTTGTGATTTCCTGGAGTGAATTTGATTGAGTACTCACACCCTGGAATTATACCTCTCTTTCCAGTGTCTTTTCCCACAAGTAACCCAAAGGGAATAGCTTGATTCCTAAGCAGCTCTTCTCACACTCATGGTACTCAGATGTGTTTTACCAAGTGTGGGTTAAGTACTGAAGGGGCAACAACTGTATGGAAAAAATAAAGCAGTCACTATGCTTTCAGCAAAGCCTGGACAGCATCCAAAGACAGGCTTGTTTTAGCAACAGGGAATTTTGGCTGAAATCCTAGTGGCCTGATAAGGGAGAAGAACAAATGCAGAAATCAAATCAGATTCTCTCAGGCAGATAGTAAAGAGTATTACTCATAGCGCTTTATTAGCGTTGACTTTCTAAACTTTTGCCATTTATGATATTTCAGGTCTGTGGTTCACCGGAATGCTGGGGATTTTCTATCAGTCTTTCAGTTCTTTCACTGATATGAGTGAATGAATTCTTATTTACCAATACAAGAAGTTTTTCTACTTGTTCTTTTACTTCAAAGCATAGAATCAGAATAATAGAATAACTCAGGTTGGAAGGGATTTTTAAAGGTCAACTAGTCCAATCTTTCCTGCCATGACCAGCAGCATCTTCAGCTGGATCAGGCTGCTTCAAGGCTGCCTCCATCCTGACCTTCAGTATTTCCAGAGATGAGGCATATACAACTTCTGGGCAAATTGTTCCAGTGTTTCATCACCCTCATCATAAAAAAAACGACTTCTTAAAATATAATCTAATCCTGTCTAATCTAATCTACCCTCCTTCAGTTTGAAAACATTATTGCTTTTCATATTGCAACAAGTGTTGCTGAACAGTTTGTCCCCATCATTCTTACAAGACCCCTTTACGTATTTCCATGCCTCAGTAAGGTCTCCCTGGAGCCTTTTGTTCTCCCAGCTGATAACCTCCACTCCCTCAGCCTTTCCTCACAGGAGATGTGTTCTATTACTCTAATTAGTTTTAGGGCCCTTCTCTGGGCTCTCTCCAATACACTGAGGGCCTGTACATGATACGCAAAGTGGAGCCCCATGAGAGCAGAGCAGAGGGGCAGAATGACCTCCCTGCTGCCATGCTTGTTTTGATGCAGCCCTTCTGGGCTGTAAGTGCACATTGCCAGCTCACGTCCAGCCTCTCATCTACCAGCACTCCCAAATCTTTTCCAGCAGGGTTGCCCTCAGTCCCTTCATCCTCCAGCCTGTGTTGATACCGGGGGTTGCACAGATCCAGGTGCAGCACTTGAACTTGGCTTTGTTGAACCTCATGAGGTTCACATGGGACTACTTCTTGAACTTATCATCAGGATGGCATTGTATTTCTCAGGTGTGTCAACACCACCACTCACTCGGTGTCATCTGCAAACTTGCTGAGGGTGCACTCGCTCTCTCTGTTTAGGACATTGATGAAGACACTGAACAGTGTTGGTCTCCATATAAACCCATGTGGGATATCCCTCAGCATTGACCTTCATCTGGACATTGAGATATTGACCACTCCCTCTAGATTTGACCATCCAAAAAATTCCTCATCCGTATGGTTGCTCCCTCTACAAAACATCCTTTTCATTTTCAAAATTTGTTACCTTTCACTCTGAATGGTGAGTCCTTCATTTACAAACTCATATTTCCAGTTTTCTTTAACTGTTTTCAATCTTATACACTTTTCAGGGATTGTGTTAATTTGGGATAATGGATGGTTTATATGCTTGAATAGAATTAGCTATATTTGTTTAACAGTGTGTATGCTTTTCCATTAATAAATAATTATTCCTTGTAGTTCAATAAACTAGAAATTTATACTGAAAGAATATAACGTGCTATCATTTAGGAACAATGCTATGATTGTGAAATAACATTTATTTCAAATATTAATTAGTTTTTAATTTTTAATTTTTAGCTACAATAGAGTTCATATTTCATTGCAGTCACTAAAACATAATAAAGTAATGTCAAACAGGACAGAATGATGCAAAAGGTTTCTGGCATGACCAAGACACACTGTGAGTGCTATTGTCTATTGCAGTTTAATGGGCTTCCATTGCTGTAGCTAATATATCATATTGTGCAAAGAAAAAAAAGCATAATTAAAAGCTATTTCTATGTAATTACACCATCCATTATTCATTACTAAAATTAAGACAGTTTTAAAAGCCTTCTATCACAATGAATTGCTAGAGAAAAATAAAGATCATTTGAGATGAAACCTTGTTTTTATGCTTTGTTATATTACATGTCTGAGTGTCTGTGTCCTGTGCTGAAAAAGGAACACATTAACTTCCTGAGAGAAGAAAGTCATAAGAGCACACCAAACCATCATTATCCAACTTTATCACTTACATGTGGGAAAGGACACTACAGAGATATCAAAAACCCCCATATTGGAAAATCATAAGATATCATGCACACAATTTTTTTTTTTTATTCAGTAGCCATACAGGAAGAAGGTTGCACATACAGCAAAAGGTGCTGAAAGACAATTGTACCCTTGATATTCTATGAAATAAAGACAATGAAAATCATAAGTTTTTCCAACACGAGTCTGGGAACCTGAATCATAGAAATTTAAGTTCTTCAAAATTGTTATACGAATATATGGAACATATGTCATAGGTAACAAAGTTTCCTATAAAACCCAGTATCATACAAGACCAGTCACCCAAGTGTTCTAAAATTGTTTTCAACAACAAAAAATAATAAAAAACCCCTTTCCTTTCCCCCTCTATGTCCACCACTGAAAAAATCAGAACATTGTTGAACTGCCACAAAAATGTTAGAGACATACTTCAAGCACAGGAAAATTCTACCTGTCTGTTATAACGCTGCTCAAATGCTGAAGCTTAAAATGCAGTAGTGACAGGATCCCAAAACTAAATTCTGACGCTTATTATTACATAAGGTCAACAGTACCCACAAGTTAAATAGGCTGAAAAAAACCTAAGAACAAGTTTGTCAGCCAATCATTTATTTTTCTAAGAAAACTTTACGAACACTGAGATCTAGAGAGATATAATTAAAACATTCATTGTGAAAACTTTCACAGAGGTTTGGCTCCTTCTCAGCAATTAGGTATATACATTAAGGACAAACGAAGCCCAGAAAATCAGTGCTAGTGAGATCCAAGTTCCATTAGTATTTTATGTCTCCTATCAAAAGAAGTGTGGCCAGTAGAATGAGGGAAGTGGTTCTGCCCCTCTGCTCTGCTCTGCTCTGGTGCACCCCACCTGCAGTGCTGCATTGAGCTCTGGGGTACCCAGCACAGGAAAGACGTCAGCCTCTTGTAATGAGCCCAGAGAAGGGTCACCAAGATAATTAGAGGAATGGATCACCTTTCCTAGAAGGAAAGGCTGAAATAGTTAGGATTGGAGAAAGGAAGGCTTCAGAGTGACCAACCTGAGGGTTTCCAGTACCAGAAGGGAACAGACATGAAAGATAGAGAGGGACTATTTACAAGAGCATGTAGTGACAGGACAAGGGGAAATGGCTTCAAACAGTGAAAGAGTAGATTTAGATTAAACATTTGAAAGAAATTTTTCACTATGCAGGTGGCGAGGCCCTGAAACAAGGTTGCTTAGAGAAGTTCTGGATGCTCCATCCCTGAAAGCATTCAACGTCAGGCTGGATGGATCTCTAAGTAACCCAGTCTAGTGAAAAGTATCCTTAACCATGGCAGGGGATTTGGAACTAGATGATTTTTAAGGTCTGTTACAACCCAAACCCTTCTATGGTTCTATATTCAGATGATGAAGACAGGAGTAATGATGCAGACAGAAGGATGTCCTCTGCCAATCTGGACACTGGCTGGCAGTGAAGGAAAAAGTGAATCAAGATGTTAAAGATATTCTTGAGGGAAAAAAAAGTACTGTCTTATTTATTGATCTACTTTTGAAGTGCAGCTCTCTATGAAAATCTCAGCTTTTGAAAGATGGACTCCAGAACAGGAACCAAGAAGAGACTTTCAAGACAGGGCAGACAGCACACAGGCAGTGAAAAGACGGTGACACATTGTTTGCCACAGTACTACTAAGAAGATTATTTTGACTCTTGGAACAACTCGAATATAAAAGATTATAGAGTCAGTATAACAAAACATTTTTCAGCAAGTGCCAACAGAAAAAATGAACCCAATTACATGCTGATAACAGAAGAAGAAATGGGCATTTATAACAGCAAATAATGTCAAACAGATAAAATTAGAGGAACATGTGAAGTCAGTTAAAAATGGGAAGATGGATTACATCTAAAGAGAAATGAAATGAACTGTGATCATAAATTGGACACCATACCATGACATGTACAAATTCAGTGGTCAGACCCATTTTTCATGGTAGATATTAGATCTGCTAGAAGATAGGAAAACTCCCACCAAATAAGCTGGACAACTATTCAATGAAAGAGATGTTGTCCAGGCTGATAAATAATTCCAAATCTTAAAGTGATTATAGGACTAATAATTTCCACAAAGGAAAAAATATAATAAAGCAATAATAAAGCAATAAACCATGTAAAATTTTAGAAAATATAAAAATAGGATACATTCACAAGAAATGAGAGGCAATGAAGGGAGAAAAATATTTTTTTTTACATAGTTCAAATGGACTTACATCTTTGTTTTAATATTAGTCTGAGGCTAATGACACAGAGGCTTGAATAAGACAGAAACTGGCCCACTGTAAGAATACATGGAATCATAGTTTGCATCTAATGTGACAGATTCTTATCAGTAGTTCAGATATTAGTTTAAATATTTTTAATTTCTCGGTATATAAGGATATTTTGAAACCTTCGTGATATAAAGAAATAAATTTGTTCCAAGACAAGATCACTGCACCTTGCAAAACACTGTTAGAAACTGACAATTTAAATAACCATAAAAGTACAAAACATATTCCAATCTTCTACTGTATTTTTCTTTATTGATCTCTTTTATTGCACACAGATTGCCAACAAATTACACTATGTAAACTAAAAAAAAATTCCACAGCCAGTATTGCTCTCTCAAAATATTGCATTTTACTGGCTGATATAAAGAAATGCTACCATAAGAAAAAGAAAGGACACAGAAAGTTACACAGAGTGGCACCTTTGGAATGTATTGGTTCAATAAAATATTCATTAAAGGTCCAGAAAATTATGCAGAAAATACAGTAAAAAATAAAATGTAAACTTAAATCAACCTCTACAGTATAGTTCACAAGATAAAATCAAAGCTGCAGTCAGGTGGTGCTTGGTGTTTTCTGACTGGAATCAAAACAAGGCATGGGATGTTAGAATGAGGGAAAGAGATCTTGTCCTCTCACCTTACCTACTGTCACCTATCATTACCTAGAAACATAATAATGTCACTGTCTGGCCTTCAGTGGGACTTCTACTACAAAATTAGCTTAATTGCCATTGTCAAGATGTAATATCAACCCTGTGTGGCAAATGCCCCTTATACACTGGTCAAAATGTCATCTGTTCTACCAAACACCAAGCAGGCTTTCTCATTATCTTCATTAGAGTTCCTGCAAAATAAGCCTCTTGCTGTGCTATTTCCTAAATACTTCCAAAACATGATGCTCACAGGTGCTCTGAGTAAACTCTTGCAAAGCTGCAAATCACTTCAAGGACTGACAGAAAGCAAAAAAGAACCAAATTGTAGCTACAGAGTTTTTAAAGCTCCATTGGTCTAGAAAAAGTTGCTGCTACTGCTACCTCACTGCAGACCTGAAGCGATGGATAATCACAGTGATGAGTCATTCTCTGGGTAATCTCAATTAAGTGGTTTCTAGTGTTCAGCAAATTCTTCTTAAATGCAGTTTGCTTCACAGAAGTGGACAAACAGCAATATAACATTGTCCTAACCTTGTAGGAAAATGTCAGGCTTCATTAGTACTTTTATGAAGATTTACATCTTCAGGTAATGACACCATCTGCCTAAATATATTTCTCCCAAATCATAATTAGAAAAGCACTTGTTAAAAGGGTAGGTATTTAAGGGTGGCTTAAATTATCATTATTCAAATCAACTCATGTCAGTCTTTCATCACGTTCACTTTTTTGTCTAAATGTTTTCTAGTCATGTCCATTTGACTCAAATGTCAAACTTCTAGTGGAGCATTAGAAAATTTGTTAAATATATTTACAAAGTAAAACCAAACTGCCTTCGCAATATATTTTGCTGTGTGCTAGAAAGATTGCAGCCCAGTTTGAAACTTCCATTTTAAAGCAATATTTTCAGTTCTTAATTTGGGCTTGAAAATTTACGTAAACTGTATTAAATCTTTATATTATGTGAGACTGAAAATTACATAAGTCCAAACAAAATTATCCAAGTCTGATATAAGCTGCAAGAATCCAAAAGCATTACTGAAGTCTGAAGAGTTTATTTTAATGTCTTGCTTAATTTCATGCTCCAGCTGAATGCTTCTCAGATTTAAAAAGAAAGAAAAAGACTGATGAAGAGAAGGGGAAAGAAAATATTTCCCACCGTTTTTTTCCTAGTCCAAGAGCAAAAGGCCATCAAATAAAGTAGCAAGTACAAAAGAAACTAAAAAAAAAAAAAAAAGCCCATACACCATACAGAGAGGATTTGTGGAATCCCTTGCCACAAAACTTTTGCAGTACTAAAGGGGTTTGATGGTTTCACAGAAGAAGATCCATGGCCTTTTATGTACACTTCTGTCACCAAGGAGCACCTGGAATTCAGCTCAGGAGTTATTGTGAATTTATCTAGCCAGTATCACTACAAACTTGCACCAATTTTTACTTTTCTTTCTGAGGAATTGACAGAGGGGATGCTTAGCTGGGGCTTTGAACCTGCAGTGTGTATCTTACATTCTTAGAAAATACATCCCTGTGCTTTTGCAAATAGCAGGTAATTTAATTATTTCTACACTGAAGGGCAAGGATCTGATCTAAATTTGTACAAATCACTAAGTCAAGGTCTTGAACTCATCACCTAGGTGATTAGATTGTAGTCTCATCTGTGAGCTAATTACTTAGAGAAAGCATTCCTGTAACAGCCAATTAAAAGTCAATATAAGTTCTAGGAAGTATTTTGTATTTTTCCAGAAAAGTCACAGTTTTCTGAAAAACACCTGGGTTACATGGCCAGGGACTAAAGGTTAAATTTCAGGTCGGAAATCATCTTCAGCAAAATTTGCCTTTGAGTGGTCTGCCACAAACTGGTGGGTTTTGAAGATGCTTATACCAACTGACCATTCAATGTATGACACAGCTTTCTTATTACTGCAATTATAAACCAGGAATTTAGGTGTTGCTGTAGTTATATGCGTTGCCATCAAATTCAAATTAAATGTCATGTTAACCTGATTTCCATTGGCCACTGCATCACTCAGAATTTGTTTTCAGAGGTGACTTGGCAGCATGGAATCTATATACCAGGACGTCTCCTCTAGGCTGAGATGCAGTAGTGCCACAGACCTGTAAGCCAAAATACCAGCTCTACTCTACCATAGGTTTTTTATCATTGCTATGAGATCACAGACAAGTTATTTGGGGTCTCTGTGTTCCCCCTTTCCAAGGGCCTAATATTTATGGCATTTTTTGTTAAAATGTCAATTTGGCATGCCTGCTTAACCATTGAGAAGGCACAACCCCAAAATAATTTATTATCAGTACTGACTCTCTGGAGTCTAAGCACAGAATCATATTGTAGAAAACAGAATTTCCTCCCCACAGTCAAAACTTCTCAGAGGGAAGATCATCTCAGAGCACATAAATAATTGCAGACTGACATCTTTATTTTTACTTTCTTTTTTTTTTTTTTTCTCCTGCCAAAAGGAATCACAGGCAAAACACAGAAGAATAAAACTGAGCATTAAGGAGCTGTTGAAATAATCTCTTTGCTTTGAATATTTACTCTAGCAGAATTGTTCCAGTCTATATCTGGCAAAATCTGTCTTGCACCAGTCCACTTCAGGGAGGAGGAGGCCAGTGATGAAGTGATGGCTGTGATTTTCAGACAAAGCCTAGATTAATAATTTTACTACCTCTTTCAAAATTACTGTGAATCTTGCATACTGGTGGGTGGTGGTAAGGAGGAAGAGAGAAAGAAGTATTATATGTCCAAAAACCAGCACAGGCCTGCCTCTTTTAGCAGCGATCTAGTGAGTTTCTCTTTGTCTGGGCTGCAGCTCCAGTACAGTTCTGGGAAATGAGCACAGCACACACACAGAACAGTGCTGCACGTAAAGAGTGCATCCAGTACAGCCCAAACACAGTGAATTATTTCATGACATGATACAAAGCCAATGTCTGATAGAGCTAGCACAACTGGAATTTGCTGTGCCATCTGATACACGTTGATGCGTTGGCGATGCTGACCAAGCTGTTCGATGGAATCTGTACCCAAAACCAACTCTTCTTACAGCAAATCTCTAACGCAATTTAGACAGAGAGCTGTACCCAGAGTACTGGAAAGTTTACAAAGTATTTAGTTTCATGCAGTTTAACATTACAAAAGCCATGGTTTTTTCAATGTTACTTAGAAACAATAGAACTAGATTAACTGAAACACTTGTTTCTGTTGATATCTACTCCTTTTTTTTTTAGTGATATGAAATAGCTAATTTAGTAAAAGACAACATTTATTCAAGAATTTATTGACAATTGGAAAGGATACTACTTATGAAAGAGGAAAAGTGGCAAGAGGGACTCAAGGCAAGAGTGAGAGAAGCAAGGAGAAACATGATGTCAACAAAGCAGGAAAGAACATGCAAATAATAAGAAAGAAATGAAGGTTCAGAGCTAGTGCAAGTCTATACATGAAGGTTAATCTTGAACTGAACTCATCAACAATGGATTTGCCTTATTATATCCAAATAATAATACTAAAAATGTGTTATTTATACCAATAATTACTAATTTAAATCTCATGTTCTTAAAAGTGGTAATATCTCCGCAAAAACTTGATGTGCAAGATGATCGAGAACATACAAACCAAGAAGCACAGGATATTATTCAGCAAGAACTATAAGCTACTGTAGCAATAATTCCTTTAGACTACAAATACAGTATAGGAATATTCCCTTTCACTGGAAAAAATAAAACTAACCTTAAAAATAAGTTTATAGTATAGAGAAAAATCAGCAGCCAAATCATTAAAATGAACAACTTGGAATAGATTAAGGAATGAAAAATGCAAATACCACAGAAAATATATTAAAGTTCTTATTAATTTTAGAAGTGATGCTGACTTTGCAAAAGCAAATAGAAGATTTGTTTAAATATGTTTAATTACATATTAAAGAAGTTGTAATTCATATATTTATTTCTTCTTTTAAAACACATGAACACTTCATTTTTTCAAAACTATTCTGAGAAAGAGTATTCATTTGATCAGTGGAAGCAGAAGGAGCTAAGTTGAGCAACAATATTCTTAATTCATGACTTGTGATTCCTTTGTAGATTCTAGCCTGGATGTTATTAAGAGAATAAGAAGAATTGAAAACAGACTGAGTCACCAGTCTCTTGGGAAAAAAAATGTAAATTCTTGGAAGATGGCCAGAGAACAGCCATTAAAAAAAAAGCAGAATTTTCATTTGTGAAATAAAGAATTTCCATTCCAGAATTTTGATGAAGAAATAATGGTCATTTTTACCCACTATAATACCCCATTTAGTATTAGTATCAGTATTAGTATTAGTAATTAGTATTTAGTATTTAGTATTTAGTATTTAGTATTTAGTATTTAGTATTTAGTATTTAGTATTTAATATTATTTATAGTACAATTTTAGTAGTATTATTTATAGTAGTATTTTGGTAGTATTATTTATAAGTATTTTATAAATATAGAAAAATGCATCCAAAAAACAGTCTGGGCACCACTGGGGTTTTCTTATTTTTAATATTTTTGCACATGCTATGGTGGGGTTTACAGTGCTGTGCACTTTACAGATAGAACCTCCATTTGAAATATAGGAAGCAGTATAACCATTTAAATGCAATAAAGTTGTCAATTTATTAGCATATGGCATTATGGACACCTCTGCCCAATCCTTCCTTCCCCTGCCCCATCTTCTTTCCATCTGATATTCTTTTTTTCTTTCCCTTTTTCTTTCTTTTTTTTTAGCATCCCCTGTCTTCAGAGGAATATTTCATCTTTAAAATATGTTTTAGGAAGAGATGTAAGTCCCTAACTCAGAACAGTTCACTCTGGATTTTGGAATCTGGTTCTGTTCTCTCCTATTTTCCTGGAGAAAGATTTGATCACATGGCAACAGGAAATCTCTGTTTGTTTCTATTTTTGAAGCTGTACACTTTGCAAAGAAGAACCACAAGTTCACAGGACAAAAAAACTTGAGAAAAAGAAAATGGCCCTGCTTCACTATGTGTGTTTCATTATGTATTCATCTGAGAAGAAAGAAACCTCTTTTCCCATCCCTGCTCCAATTGCTCAGTATTTTTATTCAATTTAAGTACTAAAGCATCTTAATGCTCATTAATTTTGCTGTAATACCTTCTTTCTCCCTAGGAAATTAGTTTGATATATTAGTACAGTTTTGCTATCACCAGTGTTGACTGTAGAAGAAGGAAGAGTTGAGGTCCTGCTTTTTGGATTTGTGCTTGCAGATTTCATTTAACTGTTACACCAGACAGTGAAAGTTTTTTATGGATTAAGATTTTAAACTTTTATACCTCAAGTCATAAAACAGAGATACATAACTTTCAGTGTCTCACAACATTGCTGAATGGTTTAATTCACTGACACTCACTGAAAATTCCTTGAAAAAAAACTTGAATGAAAGACAGAGAAGTGCAAATGTAGCTGTCTTTGCAGAGGAACTGTGGAAAGGATTTCTCTTAAGCAGGCTTGTCAAGCTTGGCCATATAATACACATTGTTTGCTAGGGATATCTGCTTAACAGATGAACAGCTGAATGAAAACAAGAACTACTTTCCCTTCCATTTTTCCTCTGTTTTAATGAGCGGGCTTGAGCGGGCATTCATTTCACAACGACAGTAGACAGCTTCTACTTCCTTTGCCAAACTGAACCACTTTTAAATTGTTCACTTTTCCCTCATCAAGGAAATAATCTTTTTCTGGATGAAAGAATAGTGAAGTTTATTCATCCCTTTGCACTTATATTTAGGAAAAAACACTCAAACCAGAAGCTATGTTCTTCTGAGCTCTAATACCCAAGTGAAAAGGGAACAGTTCCTGATCATGCTTGATAGCATATCTCATGGGTGCATGAGATGAAATCTCATGCAATCCTTGTGGAAAAAAATTATATTTAAATAAGCAATGAAATAAGTGCAGTTAACTGACAAGACTTACAGTTAACTTCTTTAAATCCATATTGCAAACAAAAATAATATCTTCTTTTTCTTATGCTTCCCATTTACCTTCCATGGAGAATGATACTTCAAAATAATACAAATATTTTAAAATTCCAACCAGATACTATCTGTAATACACTGAGGCATATTCAATGTAGTTGTAACTTTAGCTTCCTTGATATGTATTCTCTAGAGTATATTGCTGGCTTTGGAAGAAATAATAGCTAAAGAGGCTTTCAAGCTATAATAGTCATAAATCTGTTCATTTACTTCTCTTGCAATATGTTAAGTTTATATTTGAAATATTTTTACTCTATGTTGTTGTGAAATATTGAGAATGGCAAAATCTCTAGATACATGGTTTATGACTAGGAATGATAAGTCTTTCATTAGACTAAAAAGCTTAAAAAATTGTATAATACAGCTAAAGAAATGTCAGATTTCAGGGGATGATAATTATGTTGACATTAAGTGATCACAAATTCTGAGACAACAAACAGACAGATGGCTGAAATTAGTTGCAATAATTAAATACCAAAGCAAGCATTTTCTCCCCCATTTCTAACAAAAGAAAATATTTTTTTTTCTGAAGTAATCCACTTCCCCTCACAATTTTTAAGAGTTGCAGACTGTGTTTTAAGAAAAGTAGCAGGAGTTGTTATTCTCAAAATTCAAAACACATAAGTCTTTTCCATGACACTTCCTTAAACATCAATATTTTATTTTAAAATTGAATTTATTGGATGAGTAACTCATGCAATGCACAGAGGAATAACAGAAAATGAAAAATTACTCCTTAAGGTTTGCTTTGGGTTTGTGGAGGAGGGGTGTGATTTTCTGCAAAAGCAAATTAAAAATAAAGGATAAGCTTTGGAAGGGATATTTAAAACTTCAGATTGCCCTTATTTAATTAAGATTTTTCTACGCTTTATAAAAATCAACCTAATCTTTCTAATACTTCTAATACTCGGTATTGCTGTACAGCTGCTGTCATTTATGTCATCTTACTGCAAGTCAGAGTGAGTGTAGCAGTGCAAAATAGTCTGAGCATAATTGCATCTTTTTTTAGGGTCCACTTTATTTTTCATCATTTTCTTTTGACTCTTTCAACACTTTTAATACATTTGTATGAATTGCACTGTGCCTGTTTGAGGAGAAATTTACTCTGTCTATAGTTATGTGCAATAAGGTAGTCTCTGAGCACAATGATTTCCAAAAATGGACTTGTTCTTCGACCATAGGGAGAAGCAGAGGTTAGGAATGATGCAGAATCATTGTCACAGGAATCTGAGAGAAGTACCAAACACATTCTTTAAAATGGCAGTTTCTCAGTTATACAGAGCTGAAAAAGGAATGATTCCGAGCTTAATGACAGGAAAGGAATAAATTGTACTGTGAGCATTTTAAAAATGTTATAATTAAGTGGGCTGAGTAAGAATAGAAAAATATCAAAAGTATATATTTACTCTGGATTAAAGTCAGCTTTCTGTGCCCTGCCCTTAAAAAGGACAGTACAGGAATAAAAGTTACAGTAAAGAATAACCTTGACCATGAGCCAAATGTGACCTGCTGATACATGCATTAAAATCAACTGCACTTGTCCAAGTGCATTTAAGAGAAGCTTTGTTACTAAATGTATTCAAGATGGAAATCCCCCTTTACAAGAGTTTAGCAAGCTACACAAATGATCTCAGAATCATATCCTGATCTCAGAATCATATCCCCATAAGCCAAGGAAATTTTAAATTTCTTGACTATTTAAAAGCAAGGCAGGTTGAAAAGATAAGCAACTTTACTCCCTTTTGTGAGAAAATATAAAAACAATAGATATGGAGGAAGTTCTGAAGTTGTATCAGCCCCATATGGCCTGGATTCCTGAATTCAGGAAATACCATTTTCAATGGAAAGTCCAATCCCCCCTATTTGGACTGTGATCTTTTTCTGACAGTCATCTCTCTGTTGCAATGTTTTCCTGGGTTTTGTTTTCTAGATCATGGTTTTATAGTGAGAAGTTAGGGAAAAAGATGACATGAGTTTACCAAAGTTTTTAATTATAATCTTGCAAATCGCTCCTGGTTTTGTGTTTGAGATGTATGCATATAAACTAGCAACAGTCAGAAGGGGCTGACAAGCACCTGCCTACACTGAAAATATTGTTTAATGTTGGGTTCTAGCAAAGTTTGACCCCTAACTGCTGATACTGACCATGATTTTCAGTGAGCTATGCTGTCTACCTTCTGCCAATCAACACCATATCTTCTAACTGTTGATCTCACCAAAAGAAATGAACCAAAAAAGGATTGTTCTTTGGAACAAACTTCACCTGATATACAGAGACACAGTATCCCACTCTTTCTAACCTAATCGTTGATCTGGAGAATGCAGAATGAAAAACATGTTAGCCTCCTATATGATGATAGAGTAATGTCAGGACACTGAGTTTTGTAATGAAGAACAGCAAAACAGTTTGCTGCCACTCTGCTTGCTTTAACAGTGATGCTCATGAAATGGGTTTGAAAATTGCCTTTGCACATAGTTATGGGCTTAAAGAATATCAGAGCTAAAAATTAAAAAAAAAAAAAAAAAGAAACCAAAACAAACCTAAGCCTCCTTCACCTCTCCCTCCTTCTAACCAGGCTCAACTTCTCTCCTTCACTTTCAGCCTCTGTAATTCTCTACCTCTTCCCCCTGAGTGGCACAGTGGAATAGGAAATGAGAGTTGAGGTTAGTACATAACAGCTCCTCTACTATGCTTCTTCCTCCTCAGACTTTTCCATGTGGGTCTTTTCCACATGCTACTGTCCGTTAGGATCCAGCTCCAGCATGGTTTCTTTATGGGCTGCAATTTCCTTCAGGGAATATGTGCCTACTCTGACATGGGCTTCTCCATGGGCTGCAGGTGGACAACCTGCTTCACCATGGTCTTCTCCAGCGGCTGCATGAGAATCTCTGCTCCAGGGCCTGGAGCACATCCTCTCGCTCCTTGTTCTCCTGCTTGGTGTCTGCAGAGTTCTTTATCTCACTGTTGCTGTTTTTTATTCTTGTGGTGATTCTGTGAGGGCCTTTTGCTTCTTGTCCTCCCCTTGCCCCATCCCCCCAAGTTGTCCTCATTAGTTCCACAAACACTTTACAAATTGGTTGTCCTTCTTAAGGAAGCACCTTATTTTTCAACAGATACATCTGAGTCAATGACTATATGATCCCAAGTAAGGTGGCATTTGCTTACACTTGCAAAACTATGATATTCTTTATCAAGGACACTTGCTCTTACTTTTGATCTGGCTTAATATAAATTGTCAGCTGAAATCTTGAAGAACTTCCCATATTCCAAATCTCCATTCTAGCTGTTTGTCTATGAACTCCAATACAGTTGTTTGTTTTTGTGCAAAACTCTTGCTTTATCTGTCAGAAATGTGAAATTTCACAGTTACTTATGTTTTGTATGGGTAACAAAAGAGGACGTTTTTCAGAGCTGTGGCACAGTACTTCAAAGTCACGTTAGTTATAGTAGGATTAAGGCATTCACTTAAGAATAGGGGTATTTTTACTTTTTAAACTGTATTTCAACTTTGCACTGTTTCAAGAGACAGTTGTTTTTGTGAATTTTTAATCATATGCAAGATTTCCTATTTGAAAGAACTTCTCTGCCCAAAATGACCATCAGCTGCCTTCCCTGTACAACAGAGTGACTGGTGATAACGAGAGGGGAATTGAAAAAACTTTACTAATAAAACTTATTTTGCAGGACTAACTTTTTTTGTGGTGGAGGATGCTAAAATAGTGATGAAGATAGCTGCCACTATTACTATTTAAACTATAAAATTCAAGAATTAGGAATGGATATTTAACCTGTGCTCAAGTAATCCATAGCTAGATGTTGTTCTTGTGGTGTATATTAAGGATTGTTCAATAATCCTGGGTTTATAGTGATTGATCTTTCTTCATCAGATCAGATCATATCCACACCACAAAAGATACAAAAAAACAAGTTTTGTTTTTAAGAAAATACCTGTATTAAAAGAAAGTTGTCAATCCTTAGTGGAATCCAAAGTAATTAACTGGGGGAAAGAATTTAATCTGACTTTAAAATCAGAAAACCAGTATGCCATAACCTTATTGTGAATTAACGCATAAAAGTGTTACTAGGAAGGTGTGATGTTAATACATTACAGTTAATGGATTGCCTCTAAAAGATTCCAGCAGAGTGGAGACAATATGCAATAAAAGACATGGGGGCTTACAAGTTGGTGCTGCTCTGCCAGCACTTTGTTTGCCAGATCCTTGGACTGGAATACAAATTTTAAAATGGCTCTTTAACTAGGAGCTTCAGAACAATAAGCCAAAAATCCCAATATTGAGCACTGCTCTGTGTAATTTTAGACTGGAGGCTGAATTCCTAGCTCTTCCTTCACCATTTTACATGGAAAACTAAAAAACAAAAACAAAAAGCAAAAAAGAAAACAAAACCAAAAACCCAACCAACCAACCAACCAACCAACCAACCAACCAACCAACTAAAGAAACAAAAAAAACAACCAAGCAAACAAAAACAAAACTCACAAAGAAGCAAACAAACAAACAAATAAACAACAAACAGCCGTTATCTCATTCCTTACCTAATTCTTTAAAATAAGCAAATGCAAATGTCCAGGTGACGGGATCTGACCATTTTGAGAGGCCCCACAAATCAGTCCTGTGGCTCAGATTAGCAGTGAGAGGTGTTACTCATCCCTCCTTAGGGAACTTGTAAGCTTCTTCCAATGGATCATCAAGGTGGTTTTTTTGGATCACAGTTTCAGAGCTGGGTGAGCCTTCTCTTCTCTGTGTTCTTCATCTCATTGTTTGGGACCAGTGCCACAATTTGAGGGTCATATCTCCATAATATGCTTTCCTGTACATCTCCAGATCTACCAAGGGTGACCTCCCACTGAGGTACTGCAAGAAGAGCGAGCCCTGTGGACTTCTGTGCCAGCTGGTCTCTGTGGCATGCTGTTACAGAAACACCAGGGCAGAGAATTGATCAGATATTGATCAATGCAGCTGCAAACAGTGTTTAGTTACTTCAAGTTTTCCATGAACTTGCAAGAAGATCAATCAGAAGGGAAGGTGTGCTGTAGATCAGCCAAGTAAGATGCACTTTATTTCACTAAATTTTGTAAAAAGTTGTAGCTTGCCAAATAGCCTTTAGCAAACATTATGCACTTGCCTCATTTAACAGCCAGCTCTTGATACACCTGTGTTAATACTTTTTGGTGGGATTTTTCATACTTGGAGACCAAGAAATATATCTTAACACATTGCCTAAAGACAACTGCCACTGAATATTGTAACAGCTCTTCTGAAAGCTGTGTTGGCTCTTACTCTGGACTTTTCTTATGTCCAGAATTTTAAATTGGCTTGCTGTGCTTAATATAATGAATACATTGAGAAAAGGAATTACCAGCATATCCATACACATATATTGAAGAATTTTCCTGAAAATTTAAGTATTTTATCAAGTCTTTCTGCAAAGGCAATGATACTAAAAACTTAACTGTGATTAAACAGTAATTGGGCAATAGCAGACAGTAAGTCTGAAAAAGGGGCAATTGTCTTCATTATGTGAGAAGGAAAGACAGAAATAAAGTCATTTGTGCTACTTTGAAAATGTATGAGCTTTTGTTGCTAGTTTCAGTGTTGAGATGTTACAAGACACACAGGAATCAATATCAAGTGTTCCAATTTTCCAGTAATTCACCTGTGTGATTACAGTTTAGGCTTTATTGTTAATTTTCGTTCTTGCAGATGCTAAGAATAATTTTTCAATGCACATATTATATATTTTAAATTTAGGAATATGCATATTATTATTAATCATCATTTTTAATAACTTGGGATTCAGAAACAGATTTTCTTTCTGATTCATAAAAATTCTTTTGTCTCAATGCTACATATCATTGAGCTCAATGCTAATATCCTTCTGGTTTGGGGTAGTAGAAATTAGTATCTACTGAATGGGTGTGCTTGACAGTTCCTTTGTCAGCATCTAGAGCTACCTGCAAAGATGTTCAATAGAAACAAATCCTAGTATTCTATGAGCCTTTAAAACAAAGAGAATTCTTCTCTCCTTATTATTTTTTCACTGAGTGATTCTCAGAATACAGAGATACCAATTTAAAAGAGGAATCATTTGACATTCTTGTTTTGTGTTTCAACTTGTGTTTTTAAAGGTTTGGGATATAAACAAAGAAATTTGACTAAAATGTTGTGACAAATAAGTCAGTGCATAAGTAAAAGAAGTAAAATAGTAATAAAATATTCTAAGAGCTACAGAAGCAAGGAAGCACATCCTGGAGGGGCTCTGAGCTCCATTTGTCATTAATTTATTGGCACAGCTTTGTGAATATTCCATTATAGAAACTACCTAACCAGCTATCTGTGAAATCCTATATGTCTGCCAATTGGTGATTTTCTTTTGGAGCTGTCAGCACTTTTCACTGTACATAAGGCAACTTACTGCGAAGGATGAAAGAAAAAACAAAATCAATAGCTAAATTTCTTTTTATGTTGAAATGCAGGTGTAGAAAATAATCTATTGAAAAGGAGCACAAGTTAAGTGAATCACATGAAAACACTGTCATATTTTTCTCTGGAAACAGTACAGTATAATGCTATTCTTTATTTCGAAAGCAATAGTCATGTTGCTCTTATGCATTCCTTTTTGCTTTTCATGGAATAAGTCAAATTACTGACATAGCACAAGAACAAGTCAATAAAATCCCATTTAACATTTTTGTCCATCATGAACCTGTACTGCAGATCTTTCCTCAGGCACTTTGATTATATTTTATCTAATATACAATGTTCATGAACATAACCAGAACACATGGAACAGTTTGACTTGTTGATGTAAAATCCCTCTCTACACTGCCTCCTCTAGAGATTGATTTCCAGAGCTAGATTCTACATCCACTGATTACACCAGTAGTGCTGTCTTTCATTATTTTTGAATAATATATATTAAAAAATAATAATTATATTTTTTAAAATTCTTCATAACATGACAAGAAGAAATTAGTTTAATGTCTTGAAAAAAAGCCCAGGTCTTCAATTGCAGTCTTTTCATCCCTCAGTTTTTCAGCCAGCATCCCATAACTTTGATCCTTTGTTTAAAACTACTAGCAATATCGTCATTTCAGACTCGGCTTTTATCCTTCTTAGCCCACTAGTGATTGTCTCCTTTGGCACACAGACTGACAAATGTATGGCTGAGGAAGGAAAGTGGGATGAGCAGCAGGGTAATAATATCTACAAGTTGTTTCCTACATTATGTGAAGAATGACAAAACCATGGCATTACACTGTACTATGAATGTCATTATTTTTGCGATTACTATCTCACAGCACTTGAATCTACCTATTCTTTCTCCAGAACAAAACAGTAACTTTGGCTTTCCCCAGTCCATTATTTTATCATAGACATTTTTAAAAATATGTTCAAAGTGGATGCCATTCTGTGGGATGTCTGAGTTGTCATCTTTATCCATCATGAGCACTCTTCACAGCTCTCATAATGATTGAATCAGATTTAATATGTACATATCATACAAACACATATATGAGGCTATATTTATATATGCAAATAAATGTAGCAAGAAATACATATTTCACACACAAAGTTATAAAACTCTTGTATTTCTCTCTGAAAGAATTATTTGAGCTATACTATTTTAGTTTCCATTTTTCAGCAACATAATGGCTAGCTGAATCTGTCAGTCCCTTGAGTTTCAAACTGAACAAGCTCTGGCTCTACCAATAAATCTATTTCTCACATAATTTTTTCTTTCTCACATCTTATACTCATCCTGTATCACATTCCATCTTTTCCCTTTGCTTCCTTTTTTTCATAGTGTTTGCATTCTATAAAATGTTTTGATGATCTTTTTTTTTTTTTTCTAATATATATGTGTTCACAAACACAGCCAGAGCAAATGGTTTTTCACATACTCTTCCTTGCAAATCAAAATCCTCCAGAAAGGCATACAGAAATATTTTCAACAAAGCAGGTGTCGATTATAAAAGCAGCTTTATCAGAACCAAAACATGCTAAAAGAAACATGCTGTTAGAAACAGCAACAAATGGTCAACAGGGAAAGTAAAAATGTGTTTGGTTTTTTTTTCCTTCTTGAAGCATTTCTTCGACTTTAAAAATGGGATCAACATTTTCAGGTTTATGCTTGCTTGGAGGTTTTGTGTTAGTTTGTTTGTTTGTCTGTTTGTTCGCTTAGACATAAGGCAAAACGGAAAAAAAAAAAACATGAAAAATCTATTTCTGGGATAATTTGAAGTAAAAATTTTAAAATATTGGAATTTTTAGGTCCAAGAAAAATCCCTTTTAAAAGAAATAACAGTTTTGTTTCACTTTACAATAATGATATATTTTTCTCTCCAGGGACACACAGATGTATGGTTTGAATAGGTTTCTGTAGGAAGTTTACCCAAAGGGCAGAACCTGCATGGTTCTACAGACCTACCTGGGTCACTGTCAAGTCCTGGCTTCCCATCACTCAGCAGCTGACCCTCACTGCTCCCTGACTGGGATAGAGAAGAATGGCCAGGTATTTCAATAGTTAATAAGTTTTTTAAATGTCAGGAAGCAGTTTTCTTAGTTGGACTTCAGCAGTGATGGTTCCTAGTTCTTCACAGAAGGGGCAGCAGTTCATGGGAAAAAGGAGCATGGTAGGAACCAGCCCTTACACTCCTAGCAGTGAGGAACATGAGACACAACTCAGGGAAAGCTTTGACTTCTGTCCCTTCTACCTGTTGCTTCTAAGGAAGCTGGACAGAGTTTAAACCCGCCAGCTTAGTTTTGTCTGGAAAATTGTATAATGTTTCCCACAACTAGCGGGACTTACTTCAGTTACCAATTAAAGCCAGCAACAGTAGGCAGCACCTCTCCTACTCAAGACTCAAAAAATATTTGAGATTTCCATACAGAGCTTGAAAATTATCTTATCTGTTACCTGGAGAAAAATCTGTAATACTGTGAAGTCTACAGTAAGCTCTGCTAAAAGATGTATTTCTACTGAAGATAGACTCATAATAGAGATATTTGTGTTGTCTGATGAGGACAACATTTTGCTTCTCCTGATTTTTGTCTGATATACAAATTCCAATCTTGAATTTTGCCTTTGGAGCAAGCTTATAATTTCTGCGATTATTTTTCTTTCCATTAATATGAAAAATGTTTGAAGTCTGAGCAACTCCTTTCATAAGAAAAAGCTTCATATCTCTGTGGAAACCTCTTCAAAGCTTCATGTCACAGTGGGAAGAAAAGCCTTTTATAAAAGCTTACATTGTATGAAGCAATTATCTTAATCTCTTGGCGCTGAGTGGATATATAATTTTTAAGATATCTATGTAAGTGAGCAGGGCTCTTAACTCTGCTCAGGCACTTTGTTTATTTAAGATTTTTTCACTATTGTCAGGTTAGTATATAAAACAAATGTATCTCATTAAGCTAAGAAATGTGCATATTGGATGGTTAAAATAATACATTTACTTTTGTTTTACAATAGTCAATTCAGACTTTAGAAAACAGTGTAATTAAAATTTAAAATGGTTTGAACCATTTTAAGATCAAGGCAGTACTAGATAGCAATATGAAATCCAATAGCAAGAGAAAAATACTTTTAAAAAAAGTAAGGCCAGTTATTTTGTGTACATATGCACCTATGTATTGGAGCTATCTGTGTAGGTGATATATATGGTTACTGTAACGAAAGTACATGAAAATATTGTTAAAAATAGAGTTTTATTTGCTGTCTTGAAGCAACATGTTTGGAATTGGTTTAGAATTAGTTGTGAAAATGTTATGTTCAAATATATATCTGGAATACCACTTCAGCTAAATCACTTTTGAAATATTTGAAATATAGATCTACAAAGATGCAAAGTACTCACTATATAAAATATCATCTGCACCTAAAGTAATGGTGGTTTCATGGTTGTCTATAAGCTTAAAATGTCAGGTTTCAGCTACTGATGGGGGACATTTTGAACTTAAACCAACTTAAAATTGAAACAATCTGTTTTATCAAGTCAAGTAAAATAATAAAAAAAATATTTAAGAGCAAAAATGTCTTAGCAAAGTTGTAAATTAGGGTAACTCTCACTTTTCTCACAGCAGTGTCTAGTGCTTACTATAAATTGTTTATTTATTGTCTCACTCTCAAAGAATATAGGACAGCTTCTTTCACATTTAGACATTTTTACTCGATTTCAATTTTCAAATGAATTTCCAAGAAGTTCTCAATTTTTTGGAATCTTTGCTCATAACTGCTGAGCTTTAAAAAATAACCTCAAAGGCATTTATCTGTCCTTCAGTGTTTTGCCTTAAATATTTTATTGGTGGTATGACTGAAGAAATAAATAAAATAAAGGATGTGCAAGTAATAATAATAGTAATAATAAAAATAATATTGTTACTGCAATCACTGGAATTCTGTTTGGGTTTCTCAAACTGTCACACACAGATCCTCTGTCATTTGCTGACTATTTTTTATCCACTCATTGCTCATTGATTAGAAGTGCAGAGGTCATCAGAAATATTCATGACTCATGCCAAGTGACAGACAAATCACAGGAGAGAAATGAAGCAGGTATTTCAAGAACAGAAGCAGCGTTCACAACTTTTACCTTGAATAAGATACAAAGAGCTATCCACAAAGCTCAAATTTTTTAGAGTTTTGTATGTGGGAGTATTTTTTATGGTAATGGTTTAATTTAAAACTTCAGTTATTGCTTCTTTTAAAAGACAATATTCTCTTAATTCTACCATTTTTGGGTTTTTTTACCATCAGCCTAAATCCAGGCATGTTAACACATATTTCTTTTCTCTTCCAACCCCAAAATAGATGTCTCTAAACTAGCTTTGAATCATGACCTCTACCTAAGGAAAAGCATTTCCTGTTGTACTGTAAGCCTCTGTACCACAAGAGTATTGGATTTTATTAATCTCTTGAATAAACTTAATTCATGTAGGAGCAATACTGTGATGAGTTGATAAAGGAGTAATTTTCCCCACTTTAAACCTATTCCACTGGGTAATATGCATTTGCATTTTGGTTCCAAATATTGGTATTGGTATAACAGTGGAATTTAATTAAAAATTAAAACTATCTTCAGAGCCAAAACCTGACCAGACCTTAGACTTACTGTTATGTCATGATATTTTCTGAGTGCAGTTTTTAGTACTTTTAATGCAACTTTTTTTATATATTTGTTCTTGTCTGTGTGCAACTTTAGCTTTGTTATCGAAAGAAACACTTACTAAACACAAGAACACAGGAATGGTCTCCTGCCATCATAAGCATCAATATTATACTTTTCATAAATTGAGCAAGTGAGTCCACTAAAAAGCTGACAAATAGTGGGAGGTTTTTTCATGGATTTTGTTCCCCCATTCCTTTAGAAGGATGTTTCTCTCTTCTGTTCACAGGGCTTAGATTCTTTTCATATTCATAAGGCCTGTCCTAGTGGACCTGCAGCTCTGCCATCTGCCTTCTGCTCGTAGCTCTCTGCCCTCATCTCCTTGTAAAATATTCCAATCCTCTTCTGTGCTGATTTGGTCTCTCAACTTTGCGTCATCTGCGTTTCATTAGCATGATCCTGCTATTTGCACCAGTGTAATTAGTAGAAAGAGACTGCCCCTAAGTCTAAACCTCAAGGAATTCCACAGACGAGTCTAGCCAGCAAAATCATTGTCCTCTCAGTAAAGGTGTTTACACTCACGAGTACTTTTTTTTTGGTAGAAATAGGGCTATCTTGAATTTAATAATGATTTTTTTTTATACTAACTGATCCAAATATTTGCTAATGTTGAGTATTCAAATTATTTGAGTATTGAAATATTCCAAGATGTCCTGGAAAATTTTGTGTTCCCAGAAATGAAAATTCACAAAATTAAAAGTCTTTTATGAAAAATTCAGGGCCCCTACTGTTGTACATAATTTTAACCAGTCAGACTACTTAGCCTTGATGATTTGCTCATTGTGTATTCTTTGTAGAATACACCAATATAATCTTTGGGAGAATTTAAGTAATGCACACAAGCACACACTCACACACAGAAGCACATGCTTGCTCACTAATTGCACATAAAATGAAGTGGTTGTAAACTCATATAAAATTATTTTAGCTGGAAGTTATTTATAGACACTATCTTCACTAACGTTGATAGTGTAATCCATGTTTATCTGCCAACTTTCATATTGACAAAATACTTATAATGGCCATAAAAGATCAAGAACAAGCTTCCTTCAAAAAGTCTATTAAATAGTCATGGGATGGATGTCTATATTCTGCTTGCACCACTGAGCACGAAAATACAGTTGTTGCTTTTTCTCCTGAGGCAATTTCTAACCATAAGGCAGTCATTCAGAGAAATTGCATCCCTAGCTCCTTAAGGCTAAGTATCTTTCTACTGTAGGAAATGCAATCTAATTACACTGGCAAATAAGCAGTCTTCTCAAATTGAATTCCATGTGACAGTAACATGTGATGACATTTAGCAGTGTTTATTTCTTCGGAGTTTCTTGGTATTGCAAGAACAGTCTAACCTGTACAGGAAGAATATCCTGTTGTAACTCCATCTGATTTTGTGTTGTCTAAACAAAAAGCCATTTAGTCCTTATGGAAAATATTTTGTTTCAGTAGATGTGTTTATGGGATTTAAGTAACAATATCTACACTGGAATATGAGAGTTAACATACCACCTAAAAAAAAAAAAAAAAAAATGACATTAAAAAGCTTTTTGTCTCTTGATTTGCAAACCCTTCCAAGTAGGGGCCTAATACCAGAGATAATCTCCCAAATCTAAAAATCAAACATGTTTAATTAGAATAAGCTAGAACAGCAGGGAGAAAAACCTCTAGAAGTGACTATTTTTACATTGGTTTCCACTTAACCAGAGACACAAATACATAATATGTGGTGATAACACAGACAACTACTTTTTATCCTGCCTTTTAAATAAAGCAGTGGCTTTAGGGACTATCTGCTAATGTTGATTTTACTGAACACTGCCTTGCTATAGGTTTGAAATTAAAGAAGAAATTTCAAAGGCAGAACAATTATTCCAGTTGGAGAGCTGCAGAGATTTCATGGTTATTGCACTGAATTTAAGATATCCTTATCGCTCTAGAGGTAGGCTATATCCATACTTCAGATAGCACTGTAGCATCCTGGTAAATTTAGACAGTTTAAATGATCTAATTCAGGTACCAGGAGCAGCCAAACAGCAGCTGCACAGAGCTCTTGCATCTGCACAAATGTGCACTAATTTACCTTTGCTGAGAAGGGCTGATAATTCGCTCCAGGTGAGCTCTGCATTAGCATGGTTAGCCAACCTGCTTTTTCTAAGTTATATTGAGTAACTTCACAGTGCAGGGAAATCCAGTGTAAAAGGAATCACCAAGGTTTGAAAGGTATGAATACAGGGAATGGTCTCAGGTTTACCAGCAGTTACAGGTATCCAGCAATGAGGTGGTGTCCAAAGCATCTAACAACACGCAGTGCTTACTCTTCCTCTGCACCGTGATATCATGTAAGAATGCATGTTCTCTGCATTATTTCTGTCTTAAAAATACACCACTCTGTTACAGCCCTAGTGTGGATTTCATCTCTTTGATTCAATAGGAATGGCAGGAATAGGGCTGAAGCAGAGTGTCTTCCAGGACACAGCAGAAGTATTCTGCTCAATTCCTCTGTTTCCTTATACTGTTTTGTCTGTAGCAGTCTTTGATTTCTTTGATATTTGCCACAGGAACTTGAAGCCTTTTCAACATTGCTCTCAGGAAATGCTTTCTCTATCAAATAATATTTGTGTGACAGATGGTGTAAATGACCACCACATTGATGTTAGCAGACTGTGAAATAATATGCTTACTGCTTGGTGTTTCACCAGCTGACAAGGGTGAAACAACAATAGCAATTAGTTATTAGCAATGAGTTATTAGCAATAACTCATAAGTCATAAGTCTGGAAAAAAAAAAAAATTGCATCCGGATCTCTCTGGTTTCTGGAACTTTGCAACTAAATTTTAAGAGTAGCTCCTCTTCACCTTTTTCTAAATGTCTAATTCCTACGTATCTCTAGTCAATGCTCTTGATCTCTAAGGACATTTGCAAAGCAAATCTCTTCCCATTGGAGGCAGATCTGACCATCTTAGTTATTCTTTATCCTTAAGCAATCTATTATTTAAAAGCTTCTATTCTTTGTAATACAGGCAGGTTGTCAGTGAATGTGTGCAGAATATATTATTCCATCTGGACTCTTCTAGGTTTCTTAGTGTTTGGGTTGCTAGCTGTTTTGGTCCACCAAACATGTCAAGAATTCACTTGTCTGGAACAATGAAGTCTAAATGAAAGAACATGTAACCTTTATCATCTCTGATCTTCCTACTACGCAAATCCTTACTCTCCCTGGAACTAGAATACAGCATAAAAAATATGCACACTTCCAGCTTTAAGATGACAGGACTTTTCTTGTCAGGTTAAGAAATCATTTTTCTATTTCTATTTGCTCTGCATGTTTCTACTCATTATGTCTTGATCAAATTCCCTTCTCACATGATCCACAACCCTGCTTGTTTGCTGCTCTAAGCTGAACTGTTTCCAGCCCCATGAAGACCCAGACTGATGGTCTCTCAGGCAACTTTATTCTTTAATATCCATGAAACTCTTTTTAGCAAACTGTTGGTGTAAAGACTGATGTCAGTTCTTCTCCTAGGTCCTCAACTATTTAATAATATGTTATATTTTCTTGTTTATTATTTCATTTAAAAGACACCATCTCTAAGGCATATGAAAGTCTACAACACATAAATAACATGCATGCAATAGAACTGGAAAGTTCCTTTTTATTCCAAAAGAAAGACAGTGTCATACAATATTATTCCTAATCACTGTCCAGTCTGTTGATAAAAATTTATTTTGTAAAATGAACTTTGGTTAATAATGCAACATTTGGCTTCTTTAAGCTTGAATCCAAAATGAAACTTCTGTTTAACTATATTTTGTTTTCTATTCAAAGCAGAAGTCTGGGAATGCTTTGCAGTGATTTATGACAACTGCTTATTCTCAAGTGGAGCTGAGTATAAAACACCTGCAAAAAGAGTCAAGAAACTTAGCAATACTGCAAGTTATATTTTCAGAATCAGTCAGCAAAAGATGTCTAAGACATATTTTCATTCAACTAAAATTCTCACTCGTTTTACATTCCATTTATTGCAAAAATCTTTTCGCTGAACAAGACTTGGGTTCTGTTGCTAACCATTCTGAATTTTGTATGACAGTTCAAACAACAAATTTGTCTCTTTAACCACATGATTCATATCTCTGAATGCTTTTATCACTTCTCTCCTTTTACAGTAATAGCAAACTTCTACAATTCATCTTCAATTCCACTTGCCTTTTAAACTCTTCCTACAGTAAATAAGAAAGATCAGTTTCACTTCTGACTGCTTCATGATGACAGTTGTCACTGCCCTATTTTTTCTGTGCTTGGTTTTGGTCACTCTTCTCTCCCTTATGCTGACAGTCAGCTTTTGGAAAATCGGCCGCACAATATCTTTCTACAAACCTCACAATCCATGAAACCTTCCTAAGAAACAGTAATAAAGCTGAAAATGTGCAGCAATGACTACCTGTCATGTCCACTGCCCTGTAATTTACTTTGCTTTTTATTTATGACCACAAATTATACGTTGCATGTCTATCTCATGTGAAAAACTTAAGGCAAAGAATACCAGGCACTTTTTTTGTCCTGCATTTGTGTAATCGCTACAACAGTAGCTACACAAAAGGGCCTTGGTGGAACAAACGCAAACAGAATTTTTATTGAGATCTGGCAGAGTTACAGAACATAAACACTGTTATGTTACATATTCAGCCTGAAATCATGAAACCACTTTCACTCTTGTATGTCCCACTGCTTCAAAAGGACAGACACTGTAAAATCTACCATTCAAATTGATCCTATCAAGATGGAAAAGTTCATATCCTACTGATTATATAAGGCCAACTGCTGGAAATAACAAGATTCCATTTAGAATTAAGAAAGAAAAACATAAAAATAAAGAAAGTAAAAGCTTTCTACAAAAGATTTTACTTTGAAATTTTATTTTTTAAACAATTCACATTTTCCTTTTAAATATTTGTACCATAGTGTATATATTTTTTAAGGACAACAATTATTATAATCCAAAGTATGGAAATCCTTTAGCATTTATTTTCTCAGACTCTAAGTAGCATTTTTAGTCCCTTAGAAAGCAAAAAAATGAAAAAAAGTTTGGCCATCAGGAAAGGTTATCAAAAAGCAAAGAAGAATCTCCATGACAGAGGAAGGAGAGAAAGATGTTCATGTTCTTTTCCAGGAATAATGATGCTGATGTTCACAAATTTGCTTTTCTGTTTTGTCTCTGCTTAACCTTCACTCTCCCAAGAGGAATAACATTTGCCACTGACAAATTATTCACATTGTGTCAAATGACACTAATCAAGTAATTTATTAGCATAAGTTTTCAACTGTTCCTCTGAACAACAGCACTAAATAGACTATTAATTCTCAAGTCATGCTGTGGGTATTAATAGCAGCTGAAATGGAGAAGGACAGTTTAGCAGGAACAATTTGGTCAATTGGGTAAACAATACATATAACCTTAAGTAACTGATTTATTAGATTTATTATTTATCTATCTAATATTCGGGTTGATTTATGCAGTCTATTGGGAAAAAAAAAAGTTATTGTGAGGATCAGCAAGAAAATACTACTCACTGCTCCAGGGAAAAGTGAGATTATGAAGATGAAGTGAGATTATGAAGATTTTGTTTTAAAAATAGAGAATAGTTGAATTATTACTTAAATCATAAAGAAGATTTTGATTTCCTTAGTGCAGCTTCACTTGGTTTCAGACTGATACTGTAGCCAGATTTTCAGAATAGTCCTTCATCATTCCCTATCTGCAAGTCAGTGTCAACAATTGGACACTGACAGCCCCCTTCAAAAATTTGCTTTATAATTTTACTACGTCATTTCGTTTGCAAGCTCTTTGTTCAGAGCAGTCAACTGCAAAAATCCTTAAAGATCATTCCATGGGAATGTCTAAAATAAAGATCCAAGCACTGTGGAGCATTACTTGAGCAAGCTGCCCCAAATGACACACAAAAAAAGAAATCTGCCAACAAAATGCCTAACACATATTTTTGGTCGGGAAAAAAACTCAACACATGATTCTGATCCTATTCATTTTCATAATTACTGAAAAACCATATTAACAGTAGCCTTGAAAAATCATATGAGTTCTTCCACCATGGTTTATGCTATGAATTGTTGGTATCTCAGCTATTCAAAGAACAAGTTGTCAATCTCATATTTGAAACTTCATAAAAAATATCATCAAACATGAAATATAAAGACCTTGCACACTTCACGATTTCCTCTTCTCACATAAACAAATTTTAATTTTGGGTTTAGGTTTAGTATTTGCAACAACTTTTGGGGGAACAAAACTATCACATGAGATGAGCAACCTAAATTAATGCTTCTATAGTAAAAACAAGGCATGTTTTACCATCCACCATTTACTATCAGCAAAATTTTGATTCAGAATTATCTGTATTTTTTTATTTCTAGGTACATTGTTTCAGACTTACTAGCAGATAATTTTTACTAAAAAATGCCACACTCTGCAGCTGTCTGAGCAAAGAACAGTATGAAATCAGAGAAGTTTGTCACAGTTTCTATTGGTTCACCTCCTCCCTGACTCATCTGGCTAGAGCAAGTTTATGTGATTAAATGGTAATGAGATAGTCAGGAGTATAGCAAATGGGTGGATGTTCTGCTAATATGTAAAGCTCTGGTCTTGTTATTTACCCCTGCTTGGCAGAAATCAGGCTGAGAACAACACTCCCAAGTGCTAAACAAGTTTGACTCTACTTCAAAATGAAGCAGCTAAGGAAAATTAATTAATTTGAAACAAAATTATGACAACAAAACAGAAATCTTAACAGTATGTTGATCATACTGTGTAATATTACAGCAATTTAACAGTAAGAGATATCTGGCATTATTAAGAATGTATATTGTATTTTTATTGCTATTATTTCTGTTTTACTGTTTAAAATATCCACCCATACTTCTATGCATTTAAGAAAGACTACTGAAAGCGAAGTGTGCTGTTGTTTGTTTGTTTTTTTCTTTTATTAGAACATAAATTGCCTAGCTATCTGTGAGGACTCTAGGTCAGCAAGCATACAGAGAGTTGCTACTGAGAGAATCACTGAACCTTAGGTGCTTCTGTATTTGCTCAACTAATTCTTCAGGTTAAAAACAAACACCTTCCTGAAAAAAAAATCTGGAGTTACAAGGCTTCTGCCAAGATAAGCATTGCAGCAATATCCAGCTGTCTGAGTTATATTTGAAGCTCTGATCTCTATGCTGATGAATATACTCTCTGTCAAAAATTGAGAACAGCAGTAGTGCTGATCTCTTCTGTGATATCTTCATCCTGGCTGACAACTGTTTCTCTTCTCCTCCTCCTAGGCTAGTAGGAAGATAGCTGCTGAGAAAAGGTTGAGTCCATTGTGTTTCCATCAGGCTGAACGTGTTTGTTACTTCTTCCCTCTGCACATTATATCTTCCCACTAACTGCTGCTCTGTTTGCTTCTGTGTTTCCACTGATACTATCACTGCCTAGAAGAAATCTGGAAAACCCAGGTGAGCAGCAGGCCAGATCTTCATTTATCACCTGTAGAGTTGCTGTGCATCTTATTCCTCACTTCTGGCATCCTATTTTTAAACCTAGTACAATTTAATTATTGTTAATTGAAATTACTTTGAGTATATTTCACACTAACATTTGCCTACTACTGTGTTGATTGAACAGCTGAGCTATAATTTTCATTGTTGGAGCTGGCTTTGGAAGGACAGCTCTATCTGTGTATGGTGGCAACTGAGTCTGTGTTTTTTATATACGTTTAAAATTCAGACAACATTTTGGTGTGCTATAATAACGCTTTAGAAACACATCTAATGTGATTACCTGGACACGTGCCATGAAGCTGCAGTCAGTTCTCTGTGCCATGAAGCATTTTCTTCCTGTCTACCCAGACACGCATATTTTGGCATTGTCAAGGTATAGGTGTCCACTGAGTGTCACAGCTGGTGGGAATTAGCTGATCATTCAGAAATCATTTTCCCTGGAGTCACAAAAAAAATATTCACAAGTCCTTGAAGACTGATCAAACATTAACCTGCAGGATTTGCACTACTGCACCATTCTCATTTCTCTGCATCACTGTAGGAAAAGGTAGGCAAGTCAGATGTTGCCAAAACATAAGCGGTAAGAGGTAGGGTTTGATGGAAAAGAATTTGTAGCATTCTTCTCTCACACAGAGGCATGACCTGAGTGGAAAGTACGTGAGGGCAATAGCCTAAAATTATTATACTTTTCTTCTGATTAGCTAGATAAGCTAGAATGTCAACAATTCACTGAAACTGTAAGGGAAGCTTAAGTGGAGGCGCTACAAGCAATGATAGTTTACGTCTTTTCCTTCAAAAATTTCAGAAATATTCCTTCTATTTAGAAATTTCACAGACTCCTGAAAGTGTACATTATGCATCTAGAATAAGGGAGAAAAACACTAGGGAACCAAGAGTAATTTCTTTAAATATTAAGAATATCCAGACAGGATACGGGCCAGAAGGACTGTGGCCAGAAGGACCAGGAAATGGATCATTCCCCTGCAGTTGGCAATGGTGCGGTCATGCCTCAAGTGCTGCATTTGGTTTTGGCCCTCTCAATTTATAAAGCACTTTGAGGTGCTGGAGTGGGTCCAGAGAAAGGCCACAAGGCTTATGAAGTGTCTGCAACCCACATCTTCTGAGGAACAAGGAGGGAAATGTTATGACCCACCCCCATGAAGGTGAGGGTAGCCCAAGTTCTTGTTAATACATCCTGTGGGGCAAATTAGAGTGAAAAAACAATGAATGATAGGTGTTTCTAAATATAGATATATGCAGGTTTTATTTTAGAACAATCTAGTTGCAATGAAGGGCAGATATGTGTCCATTTCGGTTATTATCTATGGTAACATAGCAATATGAAAGCATAAAAATATAACTTGAAAAAATGTATAAAGAAAAGATAGAAGAAGAAAGAAAGGATAAGAGTAGAAAGATACAAAATCACTACCCATGGATCTCACAACAAGACTTGGTTGTAGCAATTTAGTTGTCCATTAGTGGAAGTGATGGCCTTGATCTATCAGGAGTGGGGGAAGAAACCTCCAAAACACAAATTCTGGTAGGTTAAAATACACTCAGGATAGACTCAGTCACACCCTAGTGACTCTCCTGTGTGGGGGCAAGTTTTACATGGTCTCTTGCATCAGACACTTTTGGATCATGTGCAGTCCGTTGGTGGAAGCCTTCAGGAATGGATCTGGGCCTCTCTGATGGTTTATGACACCTCCTTGGCTGCCTCTTACATCAGTGCAGTTGAGCCAGTTATGGCCCATCAGACTATCCCTGGCAGAAGCAGCATGGGGCAGTTTTACAACTCGGAGAGTTGCGTAAAGGAAGGCAATTAGCTCTCCTAAAATCCCACACTGCAGGATTTGCCTCTTACTGGCCTCAAAGTCCGGTTTTTAGCCCCCGGGTGGTAATAGTTCACCCCCTCTGTCTTATGCAGAGTACTATTACACACCCAAAAACTCACCTCCTCCCTCAAGGGATGCAAACCAAGTCTCAGCAAAGCATCCTGGTGCCTCTTCAAATGGGCAAATGTTTTGAGTAATTAATCATTAATAGTCCAGTCTCTTACAGGAGCTGAGTTTGTTTAGTCTAGAGAAGAGGAAGCTCAAGGGGAATCTTATTGCTCTCTACAACCAGCTGAAAGGAGGTTGTAGTAAGTGGGGGTCATGTCTTCCACCATGCCTCAAGTGAGAGGACCAGAGGAAATAGCCTTAGTTGAGACAGGATATTCAATTAGAAAAAATAAGTACCATTAGGGTGCTCAGACATTGGAATAGGTTGCCCAGGGAGGTGGTGGAGTTGCCATCCCTGGAGGTGTTCAAGAGACATCTGGATCTGGTACTGGGCAATGCTTTAGTGATTTAGGAGTTTCAGTGGTAGTGTTGGGTGGATAGGTGGACTGGATGATCTTGAAGATCTCTTCCAACCTAGATGATTCTATGACTTTCTTATTCAAACATTCTTTCAGAAACAAAAAAACACATTTCAGTGTATAGAAATATCCTTTAGAATACTGATGGAAATTTCTAGTGCCGGGTATCCATAACACTAATTTTAGTTGATTCGTATTCCACAAAGGCTCAGGATCTATGAAAGAAAACTCCCTTCTCCTGATTTCAATAATTTTCCTAAATATTATTTTAATAGATACTTGAGGGATGGAAAGAGGAATGATTGTATTCTTGAGGGAAATAAGTATACATAAAATTCTGCAAAGTCTGCTACAACAAATTGCATATCACCTTTTTAGACATGTAGGACCCCATGCTTACACAAGGAGAATTGTAAAGTCATCCTTGAGAGGAAAATACCAACTTTCAGCTTTTTTTCTGACTTACTAAACAATTTAATCACAACATTTCATTATCCAAAAATACTCCTAGGCTAATTTCTCTCCTCAGCCTGGCTTGGTGATAAGGAGAGGTGTCTGCTGGAGGTGGTATGCAAGGTCTTCACATGTGAGCAACTAATTTTTAAAATCTGCAGTCCAGGGACTACCACAGATTTTATCATAATTTCTCAATTAAAAAATAGAAGGATCATCACTGGGTTCGGATTTTTTAAAGAGTTATGAAATTTTGCACATATTCCTGGGGATACGAACTGACTTGGGCAGTTAAGAATTATTTTGACAGGTGAGAATTGTCTCTTTCAGTGCTGACTTGTGAATAAGAGAATGCATAAATCATTACATTTCTTTCTTGGTTCACCTAGACAGCTCAGCAGACCACTACATGAAGCCCTGTGATGTGATGCTGTATCAGCATCTGAGGTAAAACTCTCCAGTTTAGCCCATTCCAAGAAAATTATTAAGGAAGCGTTTCCAGTTGCCAGGACTGCAGTTTAATCTAGCCCTCAGGTATATAATGAATAGGGAGATTAGGACTTGATCAATCACAGCCCCTCATTTTACTCTAAAAACTTCTTTTAATGGAGTAGAATAAAAATATCGAGCAAACAATATTTGGCAGTCCTTTAAAATAAATGGTAAAATTTTATTCTGCATCATCCAGTGCAATATCATCATTCAAAATAAAAAGTCCTTATTCAGCCTTTTTATTAAAAGATTGAGACATTTAACCATCATAAATCTACCGAGGGGATCTATGCCTTCAATTTTAGAATGTACAGAAGTAATTAGGCTGACACGTCCAAAGTGGATTTCTTGAGAATCTAGGACAAATAATGAAGAGAGTGAAAAAATTTACCTTTTGGTTCTCATGACTGCTCTGTAGAAGGATTTATCCATTTTTCAATATACATAAAGAACTTCCATTAAAGTTTCAGAAAATCCCTAATTTGTTTAGTCATCCTCATTCAGTCAAAATAACCAGGGAATATAGTCACACTTATAGAATCAACCTGTCAATTTTTCCCCTTCCTCTGCCTGTTCCTAGTATTCAGTCTTATGACAAATCTAGAAACAGTAATCTTAGAAAAAAAATTAACCATCTAGGGCTTAATTCCTCATGAAAGCACACAAGTATCTAATTCTCTTTCCTTTTTTTTTTTTTTCCCCAGCATGCAAGCATTTGATCTCCAAAAACTTAGGTTTTGAGATTCCATCCAGAACCTTAGCCTTAAGTTAGTAATCTAAATCAAATTGTGAGTTCTACGAAATAAAACCAAATCCTGTCTATGTCAACCCATCTTTTTCCAAAGACAGCCAGAACCTACAGAGGGCATTTCATGCCACTGCAGTTTAGGTTTCTCACACTAGCAAGGTACTTTGGAGTAGGCATGAGAAGAAGAAGCCGGATGAGAGGCATTCTCCACTCTCCCTTCACAGGTGCTGCCATATGGTACAGCTTTGTGCTGATGTATGTACATCTTTCATTCTTTGCTTTCTCCCAAGGGCAATCATCATCATCCATCACTGCTCTGTGTTCAGCATGCTGCCAGTAGAGCCTGCACCTCTCCAGGGGTACATTCTGCTTCAGTTATGCAAACCCCAACATTACTGCTGATTTCCTACAGGCCAATATGTTTCCCTGTGCAATTTAGCTTCATTAGAGTTACTGTACAGCATGCACAAAAAGATCGTTTCTCTTTCAAAGTGTCTCTGCATAAAACATTACAAATTCAAATTAGGAGTTCATGGCCTAACAAGAGATAACCCTGGCCTTTCTCGATGTAAGGTCAGCAAAGATTTTCCTTTCCTGGCAAAAAACATGGCCAGTGAATAATGATTTTAGAAGTTATATTATTGTTAAAAGGGCAATGCAAATGGTTTCAGCATGTGCAGCAACCTTACCTTTAAATCCAAACACAAAATTGAAAAATATGAACAGTGCCAACATCAAAAGCAGCAGCTCACTAGGTAATAAGATGAAAGCAGTGTGAAAATTCAGGGAAGCTTTTTAAAAATTACATGTCTAGAATAACAATAATTGTAATAATTATATAAATATTTCATATGCTAATAGATCTATGTGTACTTACACACCTATATATTCACTTTTATATACAATATATCTGTATGTAATAATCTCCCTTTATAGGAGGTTTTTATATATTCACTTATATATATATATGCACACACACACACATATATGTACTTTTATATATGCATGCATGTGTATATGTGTACCAAAGCTTTATTTTATATATATATATATATCCAAGAGTTATTAATTTGAAGCTGTGTGCATTTTTGAGTTTTTATTAAATACAATCCTTAGGGCAGTGATAGGTGTGGCAAACAGGATATGCTGATTACGGTTAAGTACAGACTGACCTTTTAGAGAAGCAGCAATGATTTGCATGTGGTAATCTCTGCTCTGTATTTTTTCCACCTCACTCTTCTTGCTCTCTCAGACTTGTTAAATTAGTATATCACATTGTGGTTTGATGTACTTAACAAGAGAGGTCGTTTAGTGAAGTGTGGACCAGCATATCCTGCTTGAACAGCATGTGATATCCTCAAAATCCCTTTCTTTCCTGCAGGGAAAGCAAAAGCTTCATCAGCTCTGCTGTGCCAAATGCATTCTCCTGCAAATGGTACTTCCCACAAAAAAAAGAACAGTGAAAATCTTCACTCACAAAGAGGCACCCAAGTTATACCTTGCTGCACCACAGTGGAAGCACAGACATCCGTCTGCATGACAGCCCTGTGCAGGGATCACTGGCAGAGCCACGATAATGCTGAGGGCCAAGACATTGCACCACGTTTGTGAAGTACATTCTGTGAGGAGGCAAGCAGGAGGCAAAGGGCCAGGGAGGTCTGGGGTCACTGAGTCCATGATTGCTTTGCCCAGGGGCTGGAACCACAACATCAGAAGTGTCTCCAAGCTCCTCTGGGTGAGCAGACAGAAATCTGGAGTTGAGCCCTGTATCCAGATCTATAAGTGAAACAGTGCCAGTGAAAAATGTTTCATCCTCAAAACTGTTCTGGCAAATAAATATTACAAATACAATTCCACATTCACTTCTAGGTAACAGGGAAAATAAATACAGCTTGTTTTTTCAGGCTCCATGTCCCAATTTTTGTAGGTTCTTTTCCCACAGATTTTAGGGCAATTGCCTACTGCTGTTTTTAAAAGCTAACACTTAAAAGAAAAAAACTTTTAGCTGAGTCTTAGTCAGGCCTCTAGAATTAATACTCCTCTAATAAAAGAAAATGTGGTCCTAGTGCATGCAGTGAACTGCAGGGGAAAATATTCATAGTTAGATGTTTAAGTGGCTAATTTGCTGCTGCTGACACATGGTCAGACAGATACAGTGCCTAATACCTAGCAATTAAATTACATTGAAAATGAAAGGAGGTTTGAAACTGAGTCCATCAAGACAAAGAACACTTTAAAATTTGAAAATTCAAATACTGGAAGACTACTCTTAGCGTTTTTTAATCTAGTATCAATACTTTAAAAAAATCAATACTCAGTAGGCAGTGAGCAATCAGTAAACTAAGCACTCTATGGATTTAGTACTCATTCTACAGAAAATTGTGACATGTACACTGCTAGACAGAATACAATAATTCAGTGTCAATTGAAGAATTTTTATTCTGAAGTGCACTTTTTGGTGACAATACTTTACGTGAATCATTAATTCTTACACCTAACAATATGTATCCTTGAGCTATAAAAGATATGGTACATCCTCATTTTTTACAATCTGCAAAAAAACCCCCATCCTGATACCTATAATTTTGAAGCAGATATAAAGAATGACAGCACTAGTTGATTTCAGTAGCATGTACTGCATTCTTCTATAAAGCTCTTTAATACAAGTCTGCCTCCTATAAAGCTATTTAACGCAAGCCTGCCTCATGCTGGCTTCCATTTCCACTGATGTTCTCTACAGCTCATCTGCTCTAAAAAGAGCCAGATCTATTCTCAGGATATCCAGGCTAAATTGAAGGGATCAAATTACTCTCGCCTGTCACAGAGCAGGCTCAGCTCTTAGTAGCTGCTCAGTTTTGGTAGGTGGCTTTTGACCCCCAGCACCTGCAATATCCATAAGGGCTGCTTAGCAAGGCACAAGCTGCTGTTCACGTGCTTTGCAATATCCACCAAAATGTCCACAATAATTGCCATGAATAGAAAAGTGAGGATGTGCAATCAACGTACAGTTCCAAATTAAAAATCAATACTTTTACTTTAAGCGTTTTCCTGCATTTTCAGATAAATCAGAGGGAGAAGATATTAAGAGCAAAACAAAGCCACAATAGATTTTTGAGAAATTGTAGAGGGTTTTTCCATCATGAATGATTCTTCATTTTTTCTGCTTTATATAACAATTCTTCAACAAATTATATGGGTTCTTTTAAATTTATTGTTATCAGCCTCAGCTTCATCAGTTTTAATGGAATTGTATTTGCCCGCAACAATTATGGCTTTCTCTTTCTTTTCTACAACAGTCTTGCTTCATGACTCAAAAAAATCTTGTTGAGCCTCCCTCTTTATCCTAATACAAAAGGCAGCAATGTTGGATGGATTCAGTGACAAATACTCAAAAAAGGTTGAATATTCAGTATCAGAATTGAAATGCAGACTCTTCCTCTCTATCTGGGCAACACTGAAGTTGCAAATGGAAGACATTCTATGGGTAGGGGAGTTTATGAATCTTACTTACAGAAAACAATTATAAACTTCTAATTATTAAACTTCTACATCATCTGAGAATGAGCCTTCATCCAGTAAGTTAATGAACTGGCGTCTCTACATGCTTAAAATGATGCCAGGGTATGATTAGCAACTCTAAAACTCCAAGAAATGAGCAGGCAAATACAGATTTTTTCAGTGAAACTGATCAGACAGACTATAGAAATATCCGAAGAGGGAATCGCAGTTGTTTTGATGCTTTGCAAAAGGGATGGCAAAAAAATTTATGGGGTTTTTAAAGTGCTCTCAGAATATTCCCATATTCTTCCCCCGACATACTTTATCTGTTATGTTCTAGTTGCACTGAGAAATGCAGTTTGAAGATGAGACCTTGAAGAGGCCTAAAGTTTAAGGCTAGTTCCACTTTCCCTTAATATGTTTGAGTTCTAGTTACAGTACTTTGTGGTAGCAGTTTGAGAACCAAGTAGTGTCAAAATCTTAAAAGATTTAGGGATCATAATATGAAAAATAACAATGAATTATATTACAAGTCTATATTTGTTCATTTACCCACAGTACAAAAGATGAAATTTGGAAATTCTTGCTTGAAATCCTGTTCTTGTTCCAGGTTTACAATTTTTCTCAGCATAATTACCAGGTGAAGTTGTGAAGTTCATGGACCAGATTTTCTAAGATACTCAGATATCTAAATATGCAGCTGAGTATCTAGAAGGACTGGCTTTAGGCATGAAAATGCTGCATTAAGTTTAAAAGTTTCAGTAATGACCTTTGACAACACAAACCTATGCAAAGATTACTTTGAATACAGGAACAAAAATTTCCATCTTCTTTATCAATACTGCTGAACAGACACATTCTGAGATGCAGAATAAAAGGTACCAAGGAATGAAGAAATTAAGCAATTCAGATAAGCTAGATGAAAATTTCCTGTATACAGTTGAAAGATAAATACTAATTTTTTGTGCAAGGCATGTTTCCTTGACTGTATGTGAAAAATATTTTCAGATAGAAAAGAAATAGGCAGAAACTACCTATCATAACAATGTAATAAAATAGGTTGTTATTGTCCTAATACATCTATACATAAATAATTAATAAAATTTTAAGCAAATTGAAAAGTATAAGAGATAAATGCAAGTTATGGCAGCATCAGACTCCAGTTTATACTGACGTAGTGGATCCTGTTTTTTGGACTCCACAAATATATTGCTATGAGACATAAACTAGCTAGTTTTGCACCATCTTGTTAGCAGTATTCTATATTGCACATCCTTCTGTGGCTTCCATGAAGGCATACCCTCTCAAGCTATGTTGTCAAAAAGACAAAAATTGAGTTTCATCTTTTCCTACATGGAGTATGTGGGGTTTCCTGAAGGAAAATACACATATCTTTTTGTAGCCTCTACTGGGACCTGCAGTTCAAGTCCTGTCCTACATCCAGGCACTGTCCTTGTGCCAGCATATCATATATAGTCAGCTGCAACTTGTACTTCACACCAAGGACACAACAGGACTTAATGGCCATTAAAAGTAATTAATGGTCTTAGGAGTTACATGTTTGGCAACCACTGCCTATGACTCCTTAGCAGAGGTGTCTTTCTGTAAGCCACTTCACACACAAACCATAATCCCAGACCTCAGAGCAACTGAAAATACTTTTATAGCCACTTCAATGTGATTGAAATTCCAGACAGAGACTGTAATTTTTCCACCAAGTTTTCCACTCAGAAAACCTTTGGTAAGACAGACTGGTAGCTGCCTGCTTTGGATACTTTCCACAATGAAGTATTTTCTGTACCCATCACTAGTAAACTCCCAGCTCTGTGAATCTATCCAGGATTATATTTCCTGTCCTCCCTGGTACTAGTCATCACTTCCCACAGCATGCCAGACCTTAAGACAAATATTCTGTCTTTGTCACAGATCAATAATTAAGAATCCACCTCCCATCTACTGTCCCCTCAATGTTCAGACAGATACTGGCACAGAAACAGGAGCACATCATTTGAGGTAAAATATATTTTCTGTGCACAGCAGACCTTCCCCTTACAATTTCAACCACAGCATTTTTACCTTAGTTTGCAAAAACACAAATTAGATTGCGGTTCATTATTTTACCTAACAGTGAACAACCAAGTCACAGAATTAATCTCCATCAACCTTCTGCAACCTTGAATTTCAAAATACTAGAAAAATACTCTGTGGGGAGAGGTTCTCTTTTCTTTCTTTGACTCATGTTTACAAGGTATGATTTTGTATTCTTTATGTAGTGGGAATGGACAATAAACACCCTTAAAAAAAAAAGTAATTCAATTTATCTGTTTACTTCATGCTCGTCAACATCTTAGACATACACATACACAGAGCACAGAGCACATGCACACCTGAGCATTTCTGGACTTCTCTTTTCTCAAGCCGAACATATCGAAGAAACATAAAAACAATTATAAGGAAAAGTACATAAACAAGTCAAACATATAATGATCATTTCATAGCCCCTGGATATTAGATGGACTTCCTGACCTGGAAGTAGAATTTTCTGACAAAATCAGAGAAGAAAATTTAATCCAAACCTGTGCAAGTCAATGATTTTGGAACACAGTCAAATGTCAAGAAACCATGAATGCACAGCCCTAAATTTTGATGACAGTTCAAGTCCTAACTACATAACCATAAAAAAAATACAAAACATTTAATGACTTAAACAGGCATCCCAGGCCAAAAAGACATCCAAATCCAAATCCAACATCCAACTTTGGAATTTTGTTTAAATATTTGTATTCCTCCCAACACCTCTCAATAATCAGAACGAGCTATTTTGAATCATTAGCAAAACAAAAATCAACCATTAGCACTGATAAAAATCATAATTCCAATCAAGTTAGTGAATTACAAAATCAAAAAATAAAGGTGGTAAGAGCATGGTTTCTGTTTGAATTTATTGAAACTGTACCAGTTTATATCAGAATATTGCTCAGGAGAACTCAGCCATATGTCTCTCCCTAGAGAGACACAGATTACGACATATTTCAATAACTAAAGTGACCCGAGAAAAGTTCACAACACAAATAGGCAGCATCACCCTTTATCCGCTTTTAATTTACTTTACACACAGAAACGAGCTGGTGTGAAGACCAAAGTAATACTGCAAACTGTAAAAACAGTGGAAGCACGACAAATAATCATGTCCTATTTTTAGCTCTGCCCTAGCAGCTCCTTCCTTTGCTATGATTTGTTAATGAGAACAAAACACTAAAGACAGATTTCAATTTGTTCTTGCCCTGTGCTGCAGGTCATCCTTTTGTTTTCCTTCGGTTGAAAGCCTGCTTGGTGCTCCCCACCCCACTCACCCCAGCTTGCACAGCAGGGGTGACTCACCCTACACTTTGGCTTTTAAGGACACTTTGCAGCACGGATGTTTTGTCTATGAGGAACAGTGGAGTAATGCAGCTACACTAGCTGCTTTCATCTCAACTTGAAGAACAATACTGTGGAAAAGGGCCCTTGCATCTAGGATATAATATCCTAGTGAAGTTCTTTATAATTAAAGGAAGATTCTTTCTACTGAACAAGCAGCTAGAGCTTCACACTGTGCATTAGAAAGATGAAGACGGGGCTCATGTCTTCATTCAAAACTGTGATTAGAGGAGTTTAAAGAAATTATTAAAGACTCTTCTTTTATCCACAAAACCAAACACCTGTAACCCATGCTAACACTGCTAAGCTCCCATAAAAGAGAACTTAGCCAACTCCCTTAGAACAATCAAGAGTAATATCTGCATCTTAAGTGATTGGACCCATAACCTGAATTCATAGTCTTTTTATTCACCCATTGCTAAAGTGAATCCATTAAATCACATAATCAGATCAAGGGCGAAAACAGAAAGAACAGGAACAGAATAAGAGCCTGTTTTTCAAAACTATAACCAATCAAAATGAATGAGAAATGTCTTTGCAAGATGACCAGGTCCACTCCATTACAGCATAATAATATTTTTTTCCCTCTGCTCTATACTGGCCATCTTCAAATAAGAAGCTTTTTGTTAAACTCATAATAGGAATAATGATTTCAGTGACTAATGCTCTTAAAACCCACTAGACTGAGGAGATCTGCTAGGTATGCCTATCTCCTTGATATATTTTGTGATCCCCAAAGTATCACCATAACTGGCACCACGGAAACAGAAAAATACTATACTACTATGCTGATACATTATTGTAATACAGAATGGGAGACTGCTCCCAGGGCTCTCATATTACTACATTTATGCCAGTCATAGTTTCTATATATACATTCACACTTGCCATGAATGGTCTAAAACACTGTTTTGAAAACTGCATGTTTCACACCTCCAGGACTAATCCATAACAACTTACAGCCATGTTCAGGAGTAAACTCTTGGTCATTTTTCATCAAATAGACACTATGTAGAATTTCAAGTCTCTGGATCTCTAGAGAATCTTTGATTTTTTAAAATGTATTTTATCTTCTTAGAAGAAGAAAAAGGATATTGATCTTATCACACAAAAGACCATAATGAATAATACTGATGAAAGGTTTCTATTAATATTAATAATGGTAATCTATCTGTTTGACTAATGAGTAAAACATAGACTGAAGAGGTCAGAAGTTAAAAAAAAAATTGCTAAGTTGCTCCAGGATCTGATCCAAACTCCCTGAAATATAGGCAGAACTTTTCAGTGGGCTGACCTATAGTGAATAAGACAGAATGCAGAAGTCATTTTGAGCTCAGTGAGAGACATATTTGTACAGAGTATACCTGATGTTCACTTTTAGATAATATTAACTTTGCATGCAGAGAAATCTTTGTGAATTTTAAAAGGCTTTTCTGCTATCTTAAATATTCAAAGATAAATATTTGGGCAGGCGTCCTGGTTTTTCTCACAGATGCTGCGAAGGGGTGGAGCCTAGTTTGCTATTCTATACCACCCACGTCATTGCTGGTGTGGTACTGCAAGGGGTGGAGCAGTGCAGTGCAGCCTGGAGGGTCCTGCTTGGGTGTTTGTCTGTCATTGTTTCCATTGTCTCGGGGAATGCCAGCTGTAGACATGTCCACCATCTTTCCTTTGTCTCGGGAGAGCCGCGTGTCACTGCCAGGCTATGGAATCATCCACCGTGTTGTCTTTGTCTAGGCATCCGTGTGGAACTCTTCAGGGTGCTGAGCACCTTTTTGTGCGTAATTCACCCCCTCTTTATATACTTTTGTTATTAATGTTGTTGCTGTTACTGTTTGTACCCTACCCCACTGATAGGTATCAGTAGATGGCTGTCTCAACCCACAGCCTCTGCCTTCATCTCTCTCTCAGCGGAGGAGGGCAGGGGGAAGAGGGAGGACCTTTTGGAGTCTAATTCCCTGCTGATTTTAAACCACTACAGCAGAGCTGCAGGAAGGAAATCCTCTTCTGTGCAACCCAATGTGCTCTCATTGAAAAATTATACCCTGCACCAAATTAATAAGCGGTTTCTAAAATATTTTTCATAACTATAAAATTCTTTTTCATGGGAGACAGTTGTATTTAATTTATGCCAATAACGCATGTTTTCTTCATCTTTACTATTTTACATTTAAACCCCAAACAAAAGGCCACTTAACTCTTTTTTTCCATACTCGCATCTACCAAATAAATTTTAAATATTTCAATTATAAATGAAACATCCTAGCATTATGATTTTCCTTTTAAAATTAATTTGTGGAGCTGTAAGTGGATTCTATCACTATTTTATCATCTCCTTTGGTTTATTTGTGCTCAAGTTGTATTAAAGAATGTATAGCAGTCTGTCAATAGAGCATACTGTAATTATACAAAACCTGTACTGATATTCCTAATTTTATGGCATCAGCCTCCACTGTGTTAACCAGAGCAGAACTCTGCCACCATATCAAACTATAAACATACTATCAAAGTGCAGTTCACTGTGTGCTATTGCACATCCTCACTCTACTCATCCCTGACAACTCACTCTAAATTACTACTTTGCAGAAGCTGAACTCTCTTGAGTAAATCTTTTAAGCTAATTTTCCCTCACTTTTAATTTTTCACTCTGTAATTGCAGGTTCAATCTATTTGTACTGCTGTCAACCACTTATATGTATATATATGCATTCCTAAATGTGCATATATTAAGCATGTTTGTATCCTTTTTCAAGCCATTAGAATAGAAACACAGTCTTTATCCCCTTAGACATCCTGCTATACCTCATTAGACTTCTCTCTGTGAATGTGTTGCCTGTGCATTGTAGTCATTTTTAGTATTTCAAACACTGATTTCAGTCTCTAATAGTTCTAAAATTCAAACCAGACAGTTGAAATGTTTCACAAAAACTTTCATGGATTTGTACCAAGGCCATTTTAAAAATGCAAATGCACATAAAATAAATTCCATTAGTCTGCTAATTTTGTAATGCTGTGGAAAAGAAGGACTGACAGGAATTCTCAATGAAGTATTAATTGGATCAGTACAATTTAGGCCTTTTTTCTCTGAAAATTGCTCAACTTCTGCATCTTCTGTCCTGACAGAAACATAAGATTACTTCTTTTAATACATTTTCTAGGATTATTACTGAACTTTGATGATCCTCTGTGAAAACTAGACTGATACAACAAATCTACATTTCTACCCCTTACCTACCCTCATCAAAATGAAAAAATGCTTAACAGACATTTAAAATCTACTTCTCAAGAATACATTCTTTTTGCTGAAAATTTTTTTACTAAAAGTACAAAAAAACCAAAACAAGTTAGGAAAAGAAAGGTTTGCATATGACCACTCAGGCACAAGAAGAGAAAATTATATACCAAGAGAAGGTTTACCTTAGATATTAATGCTTCAGTCATTCCTTTTTAAGGTCTCTAGATTTTTAAAATTTATTTTTATTTTTCATTTTGATGACATTTGTAAGCAGAAAACTGCAAAAATGAAGACCAATCATCATCCGATAGGACTTAATTATAATTTGAAAACATGGTATAGAAGATTAAGAGCTTCCATATAAAGCAGAGAAGGGTCAAATTTCTCTGTTGGATTCAGGAAGAAAAAATCTATCTGGTACAAATCTCATCATCATCTTTGGCCTCAAAACCATTCTGAGAAACTTATTCGACTCTGAATCATACCAGTCCCACTCCAAAATACGCCAGGAGAAAAGTTCTTGAGGAACTATCCAGAAATCACAGATGAGAGAAGCAGAGGAAACCAAAGAACAGACATGAGAGTTTCAGAGGGATGATACCTAGGGCTGAAGACGGTGTTTTTGTTTTGTATTTTTTATTGAGGAGTGATTACCCTTAGTAAAACAAAATGACTTGGGGTTTGCTTGGGGCTTTATTTTATTTTTTCTCTCCAGGAAGAATAACTGGTTAAAATGACTGTTTGTGACCATGTCGTGTGTCTGCATACGTGGATTCATGTATATTTGTATGGAAAGAACAGCCTTCTTGTTCTCTAGACCTATTCTGAGTCTGGATACTGGCCATGAAGATGCTTGTACTACAAGCTAACTAAATTTTGGTGTAAATCATCAATAGTTGCTGCTTTTTTAAACTTATGTATGTAACAAATAAAAAGCAGAATAACATGCAGGACAGTTTGGATGTTGTCTCGGTTTGGGAGGAAGTGAGTTTTTTGGGAAGTTTTAGTTAAACCAATCAGTGGTCAGATTCGAATATTGACACCTGGTGTGACCACTGAAGACGTGAGTCCCCTCTGAAGACACACGGGGTTAAAAGCAGAGATTTCCCAGAGTTCGCTCTCTTTCGCCTGCGGTAGCCCAAGGAGCGGCACCGTCTCTGCCCCGCCCGGCCACATGGCTGGGTGGGGGAGGGAGCCATGGAGGCCCAGGCTGAGGTAGGCCGGAGCCCCGGAGAGAGAGAGAAGGTGGAAGGGAATGGAACCGGGCCAGCTCCTGCAGGACCGAGGGGTGGCGAAAACACCGAGGTATCTTTTGTTCCCCCACCCAACCCCAGAAGAAGAGCGAGCGAGCGAGCCTGTGCCGGCAGAGGAGGCGGCAAGGGGGGGTGATGCCCAGCATGTGGGAGTGCCACCGTGAGATCTCAGTGCCCTGAGGGCAGCGGAGCTCGGACTTTTAACCCTTTCCTGGGTGAAGGAAACTTTGTGAAACATTAGTCCTCCTGGCTGGTGGTTGGAGAGAGAAGAGAGACAGTCTGGGACCTGAGATGTTAAGAAGATGTGGAAAAGCTGAAGTGGGAGGAGATGATGGAGTGGCTTTTTCAGCTGGACTTTTCTTGTATAGCCATAGACTGAACCAAGCTACCTGTAATACATGAGACTGCATTTGGGTGGATGCTATAGCCTGAGCCAAGAGACTGACCTGCTGTAATGGTATTATATAAAGGAGTGAACAGAGGAAGATGAAGAGGGCGTGGTGGTGCCTTCCATCTTCAGGGAGAAGAGCTCTGTTCTTGAGAAAACCCTCGGCCCCAGGGGATGAGAAAATGGGGGGGACTGTTGTCCCAAAAATGAGGCACGGTTGTTTTTTTTTCGGCACTTGGCAAAGCATCCTTGAAGAGCCCTGAGCAGTTTCGGTCCATGGACGGTGGTGAGAGCACTGTACATGGAAGGAGCATGTCACCATGGCAGAGTTTCTCCGGGCGGTGCCACGTGTGACAAAGAAACATGGAGAGTTTCAACCCTGTTTCGTGGGGAGGACTGTGGTACAAGAGAGACTCCTCTCTCCCGTGATGGACTGAGAATTGATTACTTGAGGGTTGGTAACTTGATCGGGACTCCAAGATTGTTTGTCTCACTGTGCTTTGGTGAATTTGGGTGGGAGGAGGAGGAATGGTTTAAAAGGTGTTCACTCTGTTTTCCTGTGTGTTTTTGATTTTAGTTTGTAGTTTAATAAAATTATTGTTTTTCCCTCTTTTTCTAAGTTTAAGCCTGCTCTGCTCTGTTCCTGGTCACATCTCACAGCAGTTAGTTAAAGAAAATACATTTTCATGGGGGCACTGGCATTGGGCCAGCACCAAACCATGACAGATGTGTATAGAACAACAGGACAGCATAAACTTTACAATACAGGAGGAAACTCATTTCACTGAAGTGCAGTCCCCAATTTGCCCATGAATTTGGCTGCCTGACACTGGCTGATGTTTCTTCCAATTCTTCCTCCCTTCAGTTTCACTCAACATCTTCTCCAGTTGCATTCTTCTATTTTATCCAGTATTATTTGAAGTGTTCCCCTGTAGGGAACTTCATGGAATTAATGGCACATTATGGTTTTTTTTGATAGGCAAGACTAAGGACTCTACTTGGATGCTTCTCTTTCCAGTAAGAGCTCATACATAGGTCTATTCCTACATACAAAATATTTTGGCTGAGATCTTAATCATCCCATAATAATAATAATTATTAATAAATGGCAATAATATACGTGAAAGATAAAAAATATTAAAGGGACATCAATCTCCCTCCTTTTACTGACAAGAAGCATGCACATGCATTAACTCTACCACCGCAATGACTTCTCAACCTACTCTGAAAATATATAAGAAATCTAGAAGGACTTTAAGCTACTCAACAGAAGTTCTCAGATGCATATTTACAGACATATAACCTAAAATTAGTTGAAACTGTTCAGAATACAGTTTTTCATGAGAAGATGTAACATGCTTTTGATTGAACATATCTATAGGTTTGAATTTCCTAAAGAAGGTCTTTAATTCAGTGCTTTGAGCTCAATGTGGGTATTTTGGATAAAGCCTATAAGAGCATCCTACAAAATTTGACTCTAAAAACTAATTTTTTCATACTTCATTCCAGACTAAAATTACGTTCTCAAACCCAAGAAAAAAAGTCAGATTTCAAAGTTTGTAGTTAAGAGTTCAGTTCATTTTCCAGATGGTTTACAAGGGAAAGCCATCTATGGGCAGGTGCAATAATTGCAAATAGAACATGTTCATAAGTGTTTATGCCCTGGTTTGATGGTCATCTTCCAGTTTCTCATTGTTAACAAAGTCTTTTGGAATAATTTTTTGAGACAACTTTAATGTAAAAAAATCATACTTTTTCAGCAAAACCTGTATTAGTTCATCAGCTAAAAAGATAATGCATTCTGGCATACATTTATTACACACTGTTTGATCTAAAACAAATTTGGTTTTCAGGCTATTATATTTGACTAAGAAGATAAGATTTGTGTAATCATTTTCAATAAAATCAAAATGTCTATACAAATAATATTTATATTAATTATATTTTCAATAAATTCAAAATACCTAGATTTCCTACTTAGTTGCTGTACCTTTGACTTTATTACAATTCCTGTAGGTATAGACTGCTCAGAAATATCTGAAGGAAAGTTTTTATCAATCTAGTATGAAAGTCATTTCCAAATGCTAAATTTTACTGAATGCTTAATTCCGTTAATTTATTTATGACTATGAGCACAGAGGTAATTTTCTGGAAAGCAAATACAAGGTGCCAATATATATGCATATGATTATGAATAAATTTCATGGAAAAAAAAAATTCATCGATAAAGGTAAAACAAAAAAATACATACTCTAGAGATATGATACTGTGCAAAAATTTAATTTGGTTTGCTTTCTAGCATGTATTCTACAGTGCAGGCAGAATCTAAGTGGATTTCTAGTTCCTACACACAAGAAGTGTTTAGGTTTTTTTGAAAGTCACTTCTCCTTATTTCTTCCAAGTAGAGCTGCTTCTGCTCACTTAATTCCTGTCTTTGTGTGATGATTTGTCAAGCTAATAAAAGTCTAAAATAATTAAACCCAAATATTTTAGGAAGTGGGTTGTCAAATTATGGCTTCTCCTTTATTATTTCACAAAATTAAAATATGCAGATGAAAATTGTCTCATATTGCATCTGAGGTATTTAGGCACTTAAAATTCTAATTTCATATTTTGAATTTCAAAGAGGACAGCATCAGAAACTGTTCAGAGAAATCAAATCTTCATACATTATGTCATTCCAGAAATAAAATTTAAAAATCAAAGGACAGAAAAAGAGATGGATAAAATCTTATATTAAAATTCATAGAAACTAAAAATTAAATAAAAACATCCAAGAGCAAATATTTAATTTATTGAAAGATTATTTAATAGAAACTACCTTATCATGGTGTATAGAATAACCCAGTATCCATATTGACAGAAGATGAGAACATGATTTTACCTTGTATTCATAAAATGCCTTTTACAATGCAGTCTTAATCCTAAGATCACAAGGCAGTCATAACAAGTAAGCTAAGCAGCAGCACCAGCAGGAAAGATTATTTTAAAATAGATTTCACACAAGCTAGAACCTTCAAAAAGGTATACATAACACATTGAATTTACCCACGTGCTAAAGCATTTTAAGGATCAGGGTCTATGCTAATGACAAAACTGGTAGGCAAAACATGCAGATGGGTAAGGTCAAGAAAGAGGAAAGAAAGAACAACAGTAGCACAAAAATATGTTCCACACAGAATGTGTTAGCCGCTGCCTGCCAAGTGGTTAGCAGTAGGCAGTACTGTGTAGGCATCGTGGAAGAAGCCAGGCGTGCAGAAAGAGCATGAGCTAGAGGTCTGCTTGGCTTCTCATACTGGAGCTTCATAAGTACCACAGGGAAATATTTGCTTAAAGTCAGTCCTAATACTTCACAAGTGAAGAAACATCAGAATCATACCTACTGATCCCATGCCTTCTAAACGCCTAATTCAGCTAAGTAATCTAGCTGGACAAATCTGCCGTTTCTATTTAAACACTTTAGGGACAGAGCAGTGATACAGCATAAAGAATATACACAGCTGGAAGTTTCTTATATTACTTTATATGGCATGTTTTCCCAAAATTTATTGTATTCAAAATGAATTCTTTGCCAATAAAACCTATGTGGTGTGTTTACGATTTTGTAGCAGTAACATTTAGCCTTCAATATCTGGAGAAAATTTGAGAGCAGTGGGTTAACAAGAACAATATGACGTTTAACAAAGACAAGTACAAAGTCTTGCACCTGAGGGAAGGTATCCAAACAGCCCAGTACAGAATAGGATCTGTCTGGCTGGGGATCAGCCTTGCTGGGATGGCCCTTGGGGTCCTGGTGGACAATAAGCTGAACATGAATCAGCAGTGCACTTCTGTATCAACAAAGGTAAATCACATTCTGTATTGAATCTGCAGGAGCATGACTAGCAGAGCCAGAGTCACAATCATCCCATTCTACTCAGCACTCCTCAGGCTGCACCTGGAGTACTGGGTTTGATTCTGGTCCCTAGAATTCAAGAGCAACATGGAGAAACCAGAGGAGCTCCACAGGATGACCACAAATATGACCAAAGGACTGGAAGACCTGCCTTGTGAGGAAAGACTGAAGGTGTTAGGTCTTTTCTCCCTGGAGAAGAGACAGCTTATGGGGAACTCATCACAGTATTCCAATACTTAAAACACAGCTACAGAAAGAACAGAGGCTCTTTATTCACAAAGAGTGACATGGGGAAGACTGGAAGCAACAGGATAGGTTTCATCTCAGCACAAAAAAAGACATTAACTACCAACAACCATTCAGTGGAATGGGATGTGGCAGAGTCCCCATCAATAGAGTTTTTTGAGATGCAATTGCACAGCATGCTAGATAATCTCATCTAGGCTCCCATTCTCATGAAAGATTGGATCAGATGATCTTCAAAGGTGCCTTCCAAATGGTCTGTCCTGTGATTCTATGATATTTGTCACTATAAATTGTAATTGTGGTTTTATAATCTTAATTTATAACAGGTTTTCCTCACTTTTAAATTTAAACAGTCTTGAACTTGGGTCTGCTGCCTCCATGTGATTCTTTTACTAGTTTGAAGGAAAAGTCATTGTAGTTCTATTACTTGAGCAGATTTTATATTACTGTGAAGAATCATCTCACACAGTTAAGAAGGAAGTTTACAAATCAACGCTATTATTTTTTAAATGCAGTGCTATTATGGTATTCCACTACAAACCCATAACCACAAGAGCTAAACATATTTCCTTTGTATAAGAATTTAAATCAAGCTAATAACACTGTAAATTTCATAAATTTCCTATGTTAGAAGCAGCATCCTAAATCTGTGAATTAAGTTCCAACCAAATTAACCTGCCATTGTGTATTTGAGAAAGCTAAGTAGAGACCACAAGTATTCTTTAATCTTGGTAAAACCTGAGTTATTTACCTAACCCTTTCTTTTTCATTAACAGAAACATGTCATTGACCTCATGTGTAGAAACACATATTTGCCTTTGAAGCATATCTTCCATGTGTTGCACAGAGAACTGTTACTACAAAACACTGTTGGTTAAGCATATTTCCTACTAAAGTATCTGATCTCATTTTCAAGTTTTTGTAACTTTATCACACTAATATGATGGACTAAGGTTTTGCATCCCAGATGTCAGCCAACTGAAAATTTATTTAGCATTGTTAGAGCTGTAAGAGAAAGTGAGACAAAAGAGAGGAAGAAAGTCCAGATATTTTTTGTTTTTTAATGACTAGTTAAATATGTGTGAAAGCAAGGAATATAAAATACTGTTGTGAAAGTCTGTATCTGTACTTATTAATCCAAAATGCTCTGGCTTCCATGCACAGAGTCTCTGGGAAAATATGGTTTTAAACCTGATTTGGGAAGGAAAGAAACAACGCTTGATTGTCTCCCATTACAAAATTATTCCCTAAAGTCTATCCCTACTCCAAATCTGGAAAGGCATTATTTTTAATTTTTCCTTATATCATCTCATCATAGAAAATACCCTGGGTAAAAGAAGATAATTCACTTATTTAATTTTGGCTTTTTTTAGAAGTTATCTCTTTCAAAGATTCTAATTTGTGGTGCTTTACTTTCACAGCACTATCAAATTATAAACAGTATTCCAGGCAAGTAACTTTTCTCCTAAAAACCTTCTTCAATCCAAACTACTCTTAACTATGACATAAATTCATTTTTCTAAGTAGGATGAGTCAAAAAATCTTGAAACATAAAGGTTAACTAAACATTTGCTCTACTGCTTCCACTGTATACCCACATATTTTCCAGAATTCTTTCCTTTCTCTATTAACTGTACACAGCTATTAACCATGCATGGACAAATTTAATTACTGTATGCAATCAGTGTCACTCCATAACTTTGCCTCTAAACATTGTAAATGGATTTTTGTGGCAGTTGTTGCAAAAAGAACTGATGAAAGTTTAGCTTGCTAGGTTAGAAAATCTCTTCCTATGAAAGCAGGACTCTGTTGAGCTGCAGTGCCTTACTGAAGATTATTGATACTTAGCATCCTGCATGCATTGCTTTAAAATTATTTTTCATTTGCTTATGTGCAGACTGTGTGTGAGGCAGTAAGCCTAGCACATCAAAGCCTCTCTGTAACACAAAATCCATCTTCTTTAATTATGGCATTAAAAAGTTTTTGCTGGATCTCAAAAGCAAGTTAAAATTCTTCACTCTTTCCTAAACAGCAGCAGCTGAATGCAAGATAAAAAAGCATCTAAAATAGCTAGTTGCATGGAAAAAAAAAAAAAAAAAAAAAAAAAAAAAAAAAAAAAAAAAAAAAAAAAAAAAAAAAAAAATTTACATTTCCATAAAACTCACAAATTTTAAACCCAAGAAATTAAATGCAAATATTTTGACAAAATATGGATGAAAGAAAGGTCTTTAGGGTGTTCAAAATAAGCATGCTTTGATTACAGGTTGGATTGAAACTAATATCCCAACAGCAATATATCTCTATAAAATGGAAATGCTGAGTTTCAAAATGTGAAGAAAACAAAAAGGTTGTGAGACACTGTACTGATTTAGGACTTCCTGGAAACCTTTGCCAACAGGGTATCTATGGATCCCAGCCTTCAGAAGCTAATAATACTGTCTGCCCTTTCTCAGAAGTCTGGCACTTCTATGCTCATGTTGAGTGCAGAACTGTGAACTCAGCCAAATGGAGCCTCCATCTGCCCAGATCTATAGGAGCTGTGCTACTGTGCTTATCTCAGTAAAATTATGCAAATTTTTCTTTATGTATTTTATTCTAATCATTGATTAATTTTCTTTCCCTGTGCTTTTGACCGCTTTCACCGACTCCCTTCCTGATAACAAAATGCAAGATGAATTGACACCATACCTGTTAAATCAGGCTTTGGCCCAAATTAACTCATCACCACCTAACCATGTTAGATCAATATAATGTAATTTATTTCCAGCATTTAATTTGTATTAATTTCTCATAATAATACAGTTATCATGTCAAGGATTACTGTCTCAAATGTTTTAAGCAATGCAGTTATGTCCAGGTTTTTGGGAAGTATTCTCTCTCATGCAAATAAATTACAGAATCATAGAATGGTTTTGTTTGGAAGGGACCTTTAAAGATTAGCTTGTCCAAACCCCTGCTGTAGTCAGGGACACCTTTCACTAAGTCAGAATGCTCAAAGCCCCATCCAATCAGTGTTTTCAATGATGGGGCAGCAGGCAGTAACCAGGCAGCAGATATATTCATGACCGAAGACCGTGGGGGATTTTCCTGCCTTTCATTGTAAGTGGAACTTTATTAACAATTTCCCTTTAAATGCATAAGAATTGCTTCTTTTACTATGAGAATTCTTAATAGAACTGTTGTCATTTTATTTACTCCTAGTAATACGATTGCAATGAGCCAAATCACTTGGTAAACTTTTGCTGTTCAGAATGTAAAATTCATTCTCTCGACACTCATTTCTATGAATGAATACACTATTCTCTCTTCATAAATTATAGAAGAGATTTTAAGAAAACGTAGACTTTGGAGTTAAAGGTCTAGGAGATGTTTATGCACAGAACAAATACAGCAAACAGGTCTACATAGCAAGGTCTTTATAACCTCCTATATTAAACTGGTAATGGCTATTGGGATAATGAAATTTGGTTTTGCTTGAAGTTTTGCTTCCATATGTTTTATGTCCAGAAATGGTCTGAATGCAATGATGAAAAACACTTATGACCTATTTCCTTCTTTCTTTTTTAATAATTTAAACTGTAAGCCTACTACCAAAATATGTGGTCTGTATAACAAATACTGAAACACATATTTCTTTGCATTAATATTCAATAGGAGAATTACTCTGAAGCAAGAATACTTTTAGGTGAGTGCAGTAGTCCTTCTAAAACACGAAATTTTCTAAAGTCACACTATCTGAATCCCACACAGAAAACAATGCAATAAGTCAGCTAAATTCTCGTGCTTTCTCTCTGCTGCCTTCCCTACTAACGAGTTGGTCTGCAAGTGTGGTGGTTTGACCCTGGCTGCACACCAAAGCTGCTCTATCATCCCATCCTTAGATGGGCAAGGGAGAGAAAATAGAGCAAAAGGCTAATGAGTAGAGATCAGTCCAGGGAGAGATCATTCACTTGTTAATGGACAAATTTGGGGAAAATAGTTTAATACCAATTAAATTAGAGTACAGTAATGATAAATAAAATCAAGTCTTAAAAACACCTTCCCCTGCACCGCCTTCTTACCAGGCTCAACTTTATTCCTGATTTCATCTCCACCTTTCCCCCCACAACTGCACAGGAGGACAGGGAATGAGGGTTATCATCAGTTCATCACATGTTGTCTCTACTGCTCCTTCTGTCTCAGGGGGACAACACCTCACACTTTTCTACTGCTGCAGAATGGGAGTCCCTCCCATAGGAGACAGCCCTCCAACAACTTCTCCAAAATATCTCTTTCCCATGGCAGTTCTTCATGAACTGCTCCAACATGGGTCCTTTCTACACGGTGCAGTCGTTCAGGAACAGGCTGCTTCAGAGTGTGTCCTCCGTGGAATCACAAACCCTAGCAGCAAACCTGCTCCAGCATGAGCTAGCTTCTCCCCAGGGCCAGAGGATCTGCCAGGAGCCTGCTCCAGCACAGGCTTCCCATGGAATAACAGCCTCTTTCAGACATCCACCTGCTCTGTCGTGGGATCCTCCATGCACTGCAGGTGGATCTCTGCTCCTTGTGTTCCTCCACGGGCTACAGAGGCACAGCTGCTTCACCATGGTCTGCACCACGGCCTGCAGGGGAATATCTACTCCAGTGCTTGGAGCACCTCCTGTCCTCCTCCTCCACTGGCCTTGGTGTTACAGAGCTGTTTCTCTCACAGTCTTACTCGTCTCCCTGCCTGCAGTTGAAGGTGCACAGCAGTTTTCTTCTTTCTCAAAGCCACATTATCCCAGAGGCACTACCACTGTCACTGGTGGGCCTGGCCTTGGCCAGCAGTGGGTCTGTTTCGGAGCCAGCTGGCCTCTTATGGAGCCAGATGGCATTGGCTTTGTTGAACATGGGGGAAGTTGCTGGCAGCCTCTCACAGAAGCCATCCCTGCAGCCCCCCACTAGCAAAACCATGGCAAGCAAACCCCGTACAGGAAGAAAAGCAAGGAGATAAGAATTGTGCAGGTTTTTATTCAGTGAGAGGAACACTATTGCTACAAATGAAAACAAAATCAGGAATCCAAGTTAAAAAAGTAGAGACGTGTCTCCAGATAATGTTTCCAGAGAGCTACAGCAAACATTTAACAAATCAAAATGGTGAATTCCTTCAGAAAGGTCCTACCACAGCCTGTGTTAATTAACTGCTGTCTGCTGACTAGTCTACTTTAGTGGACAGTGATTCCCTTCAGAAGCATTGCCAGATATGTTGGCATGGGTTTCATAACATAAAGGGAGTCTGAGCACTGGGATCAGATTTCAGTCCATGTGTTAAGTTTTATTCAGATAGGAGACAGCACTCAAGCATTAACAATCCCTTTTTAGCAATCTCATTATGCAGGTGAAAATTCTTCTGTTTTCCCTAGAAGAATGTAAAACCAAACAATTTTTTATTTTATAAAGTAAATTGTATTTTTATTTTTTAAAGTAAATAAATAAAATTTTAAAAATATCTCATAAAATAATGTGCTCCCTATATCATTGCACAAAACAGATTTGGTTGCCTCAAACTGATGCTTTCTTGCATATTTCATATTTTTTCCAATGCTGACTCTGGGTTCAAAGGATTTCCTGGGAGAAGCTGGGTCAGAAGCAGCTGTGGCAAGACTTAACTCAGCCTGTCACCTTGTGAAAAGAAGAGTGGAAGCAGAAGCAATTTCTATGTCATTCACTGAAAAGGAACTCTGACACTTCAGATGGAAACTAAGTAAAAAATGTGAGTGATGGTCTGCCACTTGCCTCTGCTGAGGTGCAACTCACTTGCCTAAATCTGATCTTATCAAGACACTCATGCTCAGGACTCCTTTCCTTTAGTTTTGCCAGAAAATGTACAGAGTTTATGTCAGACTTTTTAGCCTGGTTAACAGTCACACACGTGCTACATGCTTGCTGTGACTCCTAAAATGCAAAAGACCAAGGCAGATATACACTATGAGAGCAAAGTATTCACAGAGCACTTGTAAAGTGAATAGATTAATAACCTTAAAAGAAGAAAATACTAAAGAAATATTAAAGTGAAGTTTTTAAGTACTACTGAGATCGGTTAATTTCTCAAAAAATCCACTCTATGCTTCCACTTCTGCACGAGATCCACCAAGTCATATAAGCTATTCCTTCCACATGTTTGGGTTTGTGGGTTTTTTATTGTTTTTTCTACAGAAATCACCATAGGGCACTCAAAGACATGTGAAAACAGAGTTTTGTGTTTTAAAAACATCCTTCAAAACGCCATAATTAAAAATCTTCCTCATTCCCTACTTAGCCTTAACCATCTGTACTCTGATGTTCATGTGTGTCTGTGTCTGTAAGCTATTAACAGTATTATTAACAGCACTGCAAATTATGGGCTGAAGTAAGTGTTTGGAAAGTTCTAGCTACACTTTCTCTGGGGATTAGAAGGTAAAAGTATTCATTGCTATGATTCCTTAAATTCAGGTGTCTTTAAGACTTCAGGTATGTAATTTCCAATGTGCCTTAATTATGCTGCTAAGTACAGCTGAGTACGTGTCACTGATGTTCTTTAGTGCTTTACTGTTATTGCATCATATTGACTACAAGGTGATAATTGATTAGTTAATAAAGAAGGAAGAGAAAAACTGACTCAAAATCCTAAGATACACATGCCGAAAAACTCCTTTTCTGGAATGCACTGTCAGAGATCAAATCCACCACACGGTATATTCTAAAGATCCCGGTTTCAATTAGTTGTGCTGACAATAAGTAATAAACTTGCTATCTGATGCCCAGAAAAAGAAAAGGAGAAAAGTACATTGGGAAGAACTGCAGAACTGATACCTCATATAAGCTATGACCAGGAGTCATCAAGGAGGAAATAAGGAACACAAGGAGGTATGAAAATGTCATACAGGATGTTTTACAGCACAAATATTAGCATTATTTCAAGAAAACAACAAAAAGATTGTCTCAGTTTTGATGGAGTAACAGAAGAATTAGACACATAAGTCTGCTAAACACCACTTTAAAGACTGAAATTGAAAGTCTAGACTCACTCCTTTCTGACAATGGCACAGTTCATACCTTTTCAACATCAGAATTCCCTGAACATCAAGTAATGCTTCTGGGGGCGCCTTCTAACACCTCAATTTCAACAGTGCCCATTTCGGCTTGAGTCCTATGCCAAACTATGAATTTTTCCAGCTCTGTGACTGAAAGAGTTTACTGATTTATGTATTCACAGAATCCTCATTTCCTTTTTGCCCATCACTCAATGGTACCAGGCAAGGGCAGAGTTGTATTCAGTCACCACATCTGTAACACTTAATTTTCTCTTGTAGAAGACATTCATATTGGTTCACACTCATCTCTTTTGGAATGGAACAATTTTATGAGGATGAAATAAGGTTAAATATGTAATAAGTGAATCCAGGCAGCTTCCATTGTACCCGGATCAAGTGGTTACAAATGGTTTAGATATACCATTCAAGGCTGCCTCTTCTAGAAATTACCAACAAATTCCTGTACATATCTTCAGAGCTCCTCTGGCCCCCATTTGTGTTGATTTTTTTGATTTGTGATATTTTTTGGTGTTCCTCTGTGATGATGGGTTTGCAAAGTGCAGCTCTGCCCTCGGTCTCTTCAGACACTCAGAGCTAAATCCATCACCCTGCACCTTTCACACGCGCGTGGGAACTCTCGCAGAGCCTTCTTTGGAACTTGCAAGAACATTACATAGGTGCCAGAAGAGCTATGAAAGAATGAGTTGGTCACTTCTAGAAGCTGGCAACCTTGCTCTAATTTCACTAAAATAATGAATATAGCAGAGGGTGAGGGTATTTTATCAGCTGCAGTCTTGCCTTTCATACTGGCTGGGAGTAGGCGCTACAACAAACATTATTCAGATGGGCAGCTGGTTTTTATTTTGGAGAGTACAAGATGGTTTGCAGTAAAAGGCAAAAAGAAACAGAAAAAGAAAGGAAAAGAAAGAAAAAAATATATTTTTTCAGAAGAAAATGAATGTTTGAGGAATGTGGGCAGCTAAGGAATAGGGATCTGGGACCAAATAGAGAAGCCAAGTTATAAAACTTAGATATATTCTTAGCATTCTTACAACCCACCACCAGGTGATTATGGTATTCTGTGGGATACAAAAAGAAAATTGAGATTTGATTCCAAAAGATGGAGGAGGCTGCAGATGCTATCGTTTCAAGGCAAGTTCCGTAACTACCAGAAAAGGAGACAGAACAATCTCATCTTACAGGGGAAAAAAGGGGAAAAACCCCAACTAAGGCAAACAACAGGCTCATGTTGGATATTTGAAAGCAATGTATACATGTGTCTTTACTGTCATGAGACAGTTTAGGTTAATGAAGCCCAGGTGTTGCTTAAGCTTGAAGTTCTGATGCCCTAAAAGGGCATAAGAGATTTTAATGTACATCAGTGTTTCTTCTGACTACAGCATGCAACTCCCTCTCCAGCCAGCTCTACACAAGCAGTGGGGCTTTGCTGCTTTTGTTGCTTTGCAGGGCTGAGGGTCTTGTTGCAATGACAAAATATGAAAATGTTTTGAATATGAAGGGTTTTATTCTACTACAGACATCTATAGAAGCAAGAACTAGGTGACTGATTCTGACACAAGCAGTTAAAGAAAGAGATTAATTAAATACAGTAAGGTATTCCCTTCTCTGTGCCCATACACAAATCATTCTGTTATAAACAGCCAAGAACAGCAAAATAACGGATCAAAACTATCTCTGCCTGGCATTTCTCACTAATCTGATGACAGAATTATGTTATACACTAGAAGAAGTAATAAAATATTTATTATTTTTCTAATAAAGAAATAATATGCATCCTAGACTGTAGACCAGTTATCCTGAAAATCGAATTTGTTTCATACAATTTTCTTTACATCTAACTGAAGTCATACCATGTTTTGACCTTAAAACAAAGTATGCTACAGTATACACAAACATATATGAAGAAATACAAAATTACTTTTGACAGGAAAAGGCTGGATGACTATTATTATCTATGTTTTCCCTCTACATTTTTTTAAATTCTTTATAGAATAGCAAATGGAACAATAGCTATCATATCACATGAGAGTAGTTTTCTCCCCAGGCTGCTGATTTTCTTTTTTTTTTCCTTAAAAGTGAATGCAAAATTTCACATGTGGGTCAGAAACTCCTTAGTCCCAAGAAGATAAACTTTAAAATCACACAGACTTATTGTTTCTAATATTAACCAACAAGGAAAATAAATTAATAAAACTGTGCAATTCAATGAGTTTATCCAAATCAGAAGTTCTCAGGTATAAGAAGAGATTATTCCATGTCTAAGATCAAAGTAGGAGAAGCAGAAATTAAACCTCCAGGAAAGAGAATATTGGCTTAAGTGATCAAGAAGTGTAAGTGATTCATTAAGTCTAATTGGGCTGCTGCTGCTCCTTGAGGGCTTGTCTGAACAGCAGATCCAACTTGTCAGGAGCCACACTACCACATCTATCTTGTAGGATCAGAATACAAATTACTCTCTGTATGTTATCATCATCAACACCACCTGGAACTCTCAGTGGGTTTTCAGCACTCAGCGTATTATTTTGAGGGTGTTATACTCCCTCTGTATCAAAAAGAATTCAGAAGAAGGTGATTATTTCCTGCTGACAACTGGAGACATTTCCAGAACCATTTAATTCAACAGACTTTCAATCAACTGTTTGCAGTCTGTTTTGTTTTGTATATCTATGTATACATTGCCATATTGCGTAACATATGTACACACACACACACACACACACACACACACACACACACACGGCATGAACACACACTATGTTTCATGCTGTTTAGCAAGAACCAATATGTCCTGTTCCACCCCAGAATTCCCACAGATTTTGCAAAAATTGACTGATAAAATTGACTGATAAAAGTCAGTGGATTCACTAGGATAAACCTTGAGCTTTCATTGTTTCTAGATGCATTTCAGTACACTTTCGTTTAGATTTCTTTAGATAAACTGCTGATCTCTGCTTGAGAAGAGGTCATCTTCATTGTAAAGATGAAGGCAAATCTGTGAGAAATCTATTGAGATTACTTTTAGAAAACCATTGTATTAGTTCCATCTCTGAACGTTTACAGATCTTTTTCTGTCATGACAGATTTTGTTCTATCAGCAGCAAACCACAATCAGCACAGGGAGTGTTTTCTCCTATTTATGACAGGGGAGACAGCGTTTCCAATTTTTTTTCTAGCCCCAGCAATAACACAAGAGGTCAGATGCCACCCTTAGGGAAATGCATTTTAAATTAAACAAACATACACTCCTTGCTGCTTTCTTTGCCTTATTTTTTAATAGTCGCTAGGAAAGGAAAAGTTAAATCTATTCTTTCTGCTTTGCTTTGTTTATTAGGGTGCTCAGAGATCTCATTTGAAAAAAAGAAGTAAACATAATTCACAATGAGGATTTTAAAAATATTTCCCTTCTTCATTTCCTGTCTCTCCTTCTCACAGTGATTTGGAAATAGTTTTCCTTGCTCCCTTTATTGGTTGCTGAGAGGTTCTTATCTATGTGGTCTCATTTCAAAGAAATAGAAGCAATTGGAGACACTTCTGGTTTCAAATAATTTTTTAGATTATTCTTTTAGTCCACCTGAAGCCCTTGTCCTTTCTTCTAAATCCCTGAGCTGCTCCTTACAGCAGAGTGAACTGAAATCCATAAGGAAACACCCTCATGCTAAAAGCTTCAGCAGTTTGGCCCTATTTGTTTTCCTGTCCATAAAACCAGGGAAGCCAATTAAAAATGGAAAGAAACCTCATTAGTAAATCTGCTAATTCTACCTAAGTGAAAAGCTCAAGCGGTTTTGGTGGAACGAACCAAGTAGATCATTCACTCTTGAGGTGATTTTGAAAGAAAATTTAATGTGGCCAAGGCAACTAAAATTAAGATTTAATCTGGAATGTGATCATTTTGTAAGGAAATAGATATGCCTGGCGTTGTGCAGCATGGCTGAATTCGGTTATTTAGAACAAATCTGTAGCCCTTCAGTGTTGGTCATTTTCCTCCCAATCTTAAATAAATCTAAAAGGCTGTAAAATTTTAATGAAAGTTACCAGTAAGAGGTTTGATTTGGGTAATAAACAAGTGGATAGGAACTGGGCCAGGTGTGAATAGTACAAATTCTATAGAGGGAAAAGAATGAAAGAAGATTATTTTCTTGTGGGTTTTTTTTCTTTTTCTGTTAGATGACCAGGACATTTTTTTATTAGTTTTTTTTCGTAAGGGTCAGACTGTTATTCTGGGTTAAGTGAATGGGACAAGTTAATCCTTAAGGTTGTGGACTGTACAGTAAAATAGGTTAATTTATACTTCAATATGACAGAAAATATGGTTTATTGCTTTCTATCAAAAATTTTATGGCATAAATCAATAAGAAATTAGAGAGTGAGATATGATGCCTAGAATCAGTGATGCTGAACATTAATACAAAAGCTAATCACATAAAAGAAAAAATCATTAAAATATTCCATTTTCTTTACTAAATCAGTGGAAAGGAATCTGTCTGCTATATAGAGAAGCTCCTTTTTAGCTGCTTCTCTTCCTATGGTCTGGAAGATTGCATATTTTTTAATATATTTGAGACTATTAACAGGACAAACAGTGAAGCCTGACATTTATTCAATTGCATCATTAATTTTCTGCAAAACTCTAATATTGTTACCAAGTCCTCATATTTTTAAATGAACATATGCAAAATAAAATTCTGTAGAAGTGTGTAAAATATATCTCTTTCTATCTTGCCTTTGTTCTTTGAGTGTATCCTGGGGGATGTGTGGACATGTGTATGTACAGTGAATATGAATATATACAAAATACCTGTACTTCTTGGGTACTCTATTGGTAGTTTGTGATCTTCCTAGTATCAGATGAGCTTTTTTCCATGAATCTTATTCCCTGAGCTCTTGTCGGGGTTGTTTCTGTGTCTTTCTCTCCTTTCTGTACTCTGCTTTCTATTGTGACAGATTTGTGACAGATTCTAATGTTTTTCAGTGGACAGTTTTTTCTGTAGTTACTGCATTTTATCCCCTTCCCTGTTGATGGTACATGAGGATACACTGCTACAAAATATTTGTCTAGACTCAGAATGCAGCAAACAGGACAGTGTGAACTTATAATTTGTAGAAGAATGACAACTTTGTTTTTTATCCAAGTGTAACCTCTGTAATGGAAAGATTATTAATTGAGAAGCTAAAAGTCCAGGAGGCACTGGAGATAAAAAACCAAGTGACTTTATAAATCTCTGTGGCTGTGACTGCTGTAATAATCCTCCAGAACTGAACTGAGGTATCTCCGCCATTTACATGGGCTGGTTTAATGGAATGGGAATTGTTATAGCTAAGAGTGCCAAACTTAAGGAGGTTTGGAGGGCACCCCTCCAGGGAAAGAATAATAGTGATGATTAAAATAGATTGTGGTAGAAGATAGAAATTACTTTCTAAAAGATATAGGCCCTTGGGCTAAGTGTGGTATTATTCAGCCATCAGTTTAATATCTGAAATATCTTTTTTTTTAACAGTATTCTCTTTGACAGGGAGTGGGTAAATGATTAATTAGATCTTTACCATCTCTAATGGCTCTTGTCCTGTGATTTATATATTCAAGAAAGTAGAAGAATGTCCTAGCATGAGGGACACAGAGAAAATGTGTGAGTAAAGAGGAAAGCTTGAAACCAAACGCCATGAGTTATATCAGTTTTCTCTGATGCAGTTTTGAAGCCTGAATGATCATCTAGCCTGACCTCTGTAATATTACAGGCCATAAAATTTCACAGCTCTAAGCCAAATTTATCTTACTAAAGAGATTAAAAAGTAGGAGTCAGATTTTCAATGATATTTAGGTCTTTAAAAGGTGGAGGTAAAAATATCAGTACAAATTAGCTGTTTCTCATTGATTTCATGAAAGGTTGACATCCAACAACTTTACACTGTGTCTAAAAGCCTGAGTAGATCTCTCTCTGTGGGTTTTGAATTACATTAAATGGCTGGTCACACACATGGCTCTATATACAAATGACAGTAATTTACACTTTTCTAAATTCATGGGACAAGATAGAAAGTCTCTTGGTAAGAGACATGTTCATGCCCTTGATTGCACTATCTAGTAAGAAACTAACATTCCTTCATTGTTTGGATGGGGAGTTATTTTCTTAACTCAAACTTCTCTCAAATGACCCCTAAAGCTAGTATCTGTGGGTTAGAAAGAGTCCAGCATTCTAAACACCAACCCTGAAAAGTGCCTTGATCTCATAATCTAATTTATTTCTAAAAAAGCCTTATAAATGAGAGAAAGGGATCACAAGCATGTATTCTAAGCATTCTAAGTGCCATCTTTAATGACATTTTATCAGGGATTAATACAAACTTCCTACTTATGGCCATGAAAAATTCTTCATACAGTGATTTGGTAATTAAATAACATTGAAAAAAGTATATTATGTTCTGGAGTATATTAGCGTTCCAGATGTTTTAGGTAGAAATTGTGAGAGAGTTCAATAACAATCCCTAAATTAGGTTTTACCTTAGATTTTCCCTTCTGTAAATTACATAATTGTTCTTCTTTTTACTGCTGAGCAGAAGGTAAGTAGGAGTAAAATTACAAAACACATAGAAATATGTTATTATTTTTGCTGTAAAAAAATGTTAGAGAAGCAGAAAGAGCAACACTAAAAAGAAATACATTTCCTTCCACCCTCACTTGAAATTTCCCAGTATGCATTCCATTCCTACCCACCATCTCATAATAAAGGTTAAGCCAGGTATATATTTCATTAAGTACTTGGAAATTTCTTAGTAAACTTTCTTCCCTTTGCAATAGAATGCAATAGAAATATGGTACTTCAAACTGTCAGATACATTTGAGGGAAATTTGAACTTAAAAATAAGTCGAAGTTACTGTACCACGCAAATTATATTTCTCTAATTGGTAAACCGGGCTGGAAGAGCAACAGGCATCATTCACTTCAACTTTAGCAGGGTTTTCTACACCCTCTCTCACAGTACTTCTGCATCCAAGATAGGACCTTATGATCTGGATGAGCATACAAGAGGTTATAAAGGAAGGGTTGGGTGATCAGATCTAGAAGGTCATGGTAAATGGGTTGTGTTCTCTGTGTTCTACCAGCATGTCAGTAACAAAAGGGCGACTGCAGGAGGCTCTACTGGGCTAACATCTCTGTCAATGACCTGCAGGATATAATGGAGTGCACATTTATAGAGGTATATATATAGAGGACACCAAATTCAGTGGGAACCTGTTGATACTCTTGAGAGAAGGGTCCCTACCAGAGGGGTTAGAACAGGCTGAAAGAATGGTTAGATAGGAAACTTCTGAAATTTAGCAGGGAAAAGTGCCAAGTGTTCCCCCGAGACAGAGAAGGACCTGTGATGGCACAGGTTTTGGACAGACTGGCTGGGATCAGCCCTGAGGGAAGGTCTCAGGGACCTGATGGGCAGTGAGCTGAGCCCCAGACAGCAAGGCAGCAAAGAGTTTTGTGGGCTGTACGAACGGGAACATGGGCAGTTAATACAGGCAGTGATCATTCCCCTCTGCCCAGCGTTCATCAGACTACAGCTGAAATACTGTGTTCAGTTTTGGGACCTCCTGTGCAAGATAGAAATCAAAAAACTGTAGCAAGTTCAGCAGGATGGAGGAAGTCAGAGCACTTGCCCTGTTAGGAGAAACTGAGGGACTATGACTGTTTAAACCTGAATACAAGGGAGCTCTGTGGACTCCTAACAACAGCCCCGCCTGTGCCTACTGAAAGATTTTCAGGCAGTCAGGCCCACCACAGCCACACATGCTGGGAGGATGATATTCAGTGACATGAGATGTTCATGTTGGATAATATGCGGAAAAAATTCCTGACTCTGAGGACAGCCCAGCACTGGGACAGGCTGCCCAGACAAGCTCTGCAGTCTCCAGCTGTGGAGGTTTTCAAAATCCAAGAGGGTAAAGCCCTGAGCAGCCAAATCCGACCTCAGAGCTATCCCTGTTGTGAGCAGGAGGTGGGAATAGAGACTTCTTGATGTCCTGTCTGAACCTGGATTGGTTTTGACTCTGAGAAACATTAGGCAATAATGATATCTCAGCTGCTCCCCAGGCATCCTTAAATGTGTAACTAGAAAGACCAGTGTCTTAAATTGGTCTTTCAACATTCAAACAAACAAAAAGACAAGAGTTGTTGGATCTCCAATTTCACAAGCAATTGTAGCTATAAAGGCTGAGAATTGTAATGTACAAGCTTGTTGAAGCCTGCCACCCTGTTATCTGCCAGGTCAGAGGGTCAATCTGAAGGCCAAGAAATTCATGTCTTGAATAAAAATCTCCCTTGGCAGACATATCACAACATTCCTCCAGTTACACTGATATTGGAAAGGTTAATTTTGCTTCTCACCCACTGCATTGATGGTCCCATCTATTAATAATTCAGTCAACCGTTTCCTTCTTTATTAACTTTAATTATCACCTCTAACATTACCACAAAACTTTTGTTAGCATAATTTCTGAAAATGTTCCACATACACAGGACTGCAAATATCAGTTTGACCTGGAATTCTTTCGAGACTATAAATTGCCTGAGATATTTATTCTCCATCTCATTAAATAAAATTTGTTTCAAATGTAATTAGGCTGGTTTAAATTGTATTACTTTTTACTTTTGCAAACAATGGATGTAAAAAATCTCTCTGTTTCTGAAGATCCATATCAGGGTGTGATTAACCACCTTCATCCAATAAATACCAGATGAACAACAATTTCTGATTAACTCAGAAGATGTTAAAAAAATCTGGAGTAATGTTACCTACTTAATATTGCCTAATAGTAAATGGTATTTTAATAGTGTGACTTTAATTTTTTGGTCTACTTGGCCAGCCCAACTCAAGTACTTTTCAGGTACTTAGACAAACTTAGTCACTAGTATCTCTTACATAACTACTTTAATCTTATTTTCTTTTAGAGCAGTGTGCACATAAGCAATTATCTTTGCTTAAGACAATGACTTGAAGAGAACTGACTACAGCAAGCATAAGAAGTACATATTATTTTACCATCCTTATGCTTTATTGCTAATTTAATTAGCTCCCATTTACCCACAAACACAGCTTGATGGATATATTCTCTTCTTTATTATGTCAATTAGCACACTGCAACATGGTGCTTCCTAAAATTATCTCATCTGTTGCAGATGACAATGCTCCTCAGTGGTCATATTCAGCCATATATAAGGCTCACTAGAGCTGGTCCTTGGCAGCTCTTCCCAACTTCTGCTTCCCTGAGGCTAAGAATGAGACTGTGATAATTAACAGGACCCTGAAAATTCTCCACTCTGTAGGTGGAGAAAAGAGAAACAGCTCCAAAGGCAATTCTCCAGAAATCAGAGTTTTATCTATCATATTAGAAAAGTCAACATACTGAAATGCATATTTTTCTTTTGTTTCCAGAGACACTTGCAAACAAGCATTGGGAAAAAAAGACCTGTTGGTCTTTGCTGAAAGCAGAAAAAGCATGGCCAGCTTCACTGCTGTTAACTTTCAGAATCTCATGTTCAGAGGGACCTAGCACCACTAGTAACATCCAGGAGACACATATTCTAAATTAATGGAAAAATCCACACTTTCACAGTAAACATCTAGTTCTGGTCCTAACAATACCTATTTACTTTTATAAGGAGAAGTTATAACCTGTACAGTGTATACCTAAACCCAAATATTACTGTAGCTGTGGATATTCATTTACAACAAAATGTGCACAAAAATACAGCCTTTCATTTGTCTCCACTTCTGTTCTGACAGAGCTACTTCATGCTAATGTGGAGTGCATTATTCACTGCAGAATTCACGTAAACAAACATCACACATGTGTTTACTCTTAGTCATGGCTATGTGATTTCATCTCACAACTGGTGAGATACTGGAGGCATTTTCACCCTCTTTTCTTAAACCAAATACTAAAACTTTCAAACTGAGCCAAATATTGCCTTTTCAGCATGTCTCTCAGCGTTCCAGCTAGTCACACAGAAGAGCTCCGTTTTGCCCACACACAGCTCCCTCCAACTGCAGCAGGATGTCTGCACTCAGAACTGGAATTTAAACTCGAAAGGCAGAAGAGATACCAATCTCTTTCATGACACCTTCTCTGGGACAGCCCAGATTAACTGCTCCTAAAGCTAAACAAATAAATCCCCCAGGACTCCTAAATTTGAAATTCTATGAGCCTCTTGGCTGTAGCAGAATTGACTCAACTTTCTTTTCAGTTTTCCCATCACAGAATCCTTTCTGTACAGACCTCGGTTTCTGAATGAAACATATCCACATGCACCAGTTGAAAGCATTTTTACATAAAATATAAAAAAAATACAGGCTTATATGATGTACTACAAAAGTTGGGGATTTTTTGAAACAGGAATCACTAGTAATAAGTTACTTATACCTGAATGACACTTAAAGGAGAATCTTCAACAGAAGATATTTGGTGAATTTTCTGGGAAATCTTTTCTGTGATATTAGGTGTGAACAGAATGCATGCAGAAAACTTCCAAACTGTAGATTAAACAAAGACACCATGTAATCGAACTGAGAATTAGTGTTCTCAGGAAATCAATGCCTTCCTGATTAATTAGCATACAGCTGCTAATTTTCTAAAATTGTTGTTACAACCAGACATAACTCTGCCATTACACTTCACTAGAAATTACTTAATTGCCTGCTGATTTTAAATTCCCTGTAGAAAGAAGGTGATCAAAAACAGAAATAAAAAAGACAGGCCTAAAACAGAAAATCTTGGTTTTCTAACTGGTTTGGGGGCTGAGTTTATTCTCTAGCCTAGGGAAATAGCAGCTGAACAAAGGAAAGAATTCAGTTTTACAGTACTTACACTTTTTCCAGATATAGTAAAAGCCTATTTTTACCTCTGTCATGACAGGCTTCCTTAAATCCTAATTTAAAAAAATGAAATTCTAATATACAGAAATATTTATAAAATTTACATAGAGATCAAATTCTAATGTTTAATATTACCACCTTCCCTTCCTCTGCTCCCTGATTACCCTAGTGAATCCACTACTGCATTTAAATCCAAGCATCTCCTGGGAACTTTAGAAAGCAGATGAGTGTTTTCCACTGAAATTCCTATTAGGGATATTGTCAAAGCAAAACAAATGTAAAAAAAATTTGGGAACACTTGGTTTTATATTGCGTCAGACTTCTTTATCATGCTTGTCCTACTAATAAGGTATAATTTTATTTATGCAGGAATTTCCATGTCAGAAACAGGAAAATGGAGAGAGAGGAATTGAACTTAGCTGAACTTAACCCATTTTTTCCAACAAAAATTTTTAATGGAGTGGCAATGAAGCAGAGAAATATAGCAAGCCTGCCCCAGCAGATAAGCACTATAGAGAAAAAAAACATTACATCACATGTGGTGTGAGTTTAAGGATCAGAGAGAAGACTCATAAATCTAGCCAGAAATAATATTAGAAAGTATTAGATGGGGTTCCCCTTGACTATACACTAGTTTTATGCACTTCCCCTTTGTGACAACCAGTGCCATCCAAACCGAACATTAAAAACTCATCGGTGCTTCAGGGACTTCTTCTGGCTTTACTGTTTTTGGCACTGTGTCCATCAGTAACTAGACCTGGGGAAACCCATCCAGCAAACACAAAAATAAACAAATCCCTTCATCCAAAATGCAAATTAACTGGAATGTGCCCATTTTAAAGTCATATCAACACCATGACAAACAGCTTATAATACCAAAAGAATTTTACCTCATCTCCTGAGAGTTTTGGTTTGTTTGGTTGTTTTGTTTTGTTTGTTTTTTTAACTACAACACTAATTTGGGTAAAACAGGGTATAAATATTAAGTGCAATAGTTGTCCTTGAATAAAAATAGATGGCTACATTTCATAAAAAGCATTAAAAGCGCATAAAAACCTACACTGGAAAAAAAAAAGCCTTCCTTCTGTTTTGTTCAGTTCATTTACTAGTCATTTTATCATTGTTTTGTCTGAATCAAAACCGGAATTTTTTTTTAGCTTAAAACAGTTAAGATGATTTTAATCTAGATTCCTTAGAGCTTGTCTTAAAAATGAAGCTAATCTGTGTTACGTACTCAGGTACCTTCTGTGTCAAGTCTGTGTATAGCAGCATCCTAATTCATAGAATTATTTAGGTTGGGAAAGATCTCTAAGGTCATGAAGTCCAACCATTAACCTGGCATTTCCAGGTCCACAACTAAACCATGTCTCTGAGTGCCCCATCCACATATTTTAAATACTTCCAGGGATGGTGACTCAACCACTTTGCATTTTGATGTATTTCTTCCTAACATAGTTCCAATGAAACTTGAATTAAAACTTCTAGTCTAATTATTTGACTTGATTGCCTGAAACGACAAAAAATTTCACAATTTTTTCCAAAAAAACCCAGACATCCTGCAATATTTACTTCATATCTGAAGCAGCAACCAATTGAAATATTCAGCAGGAAGGTTATGTGTAAAGGGTAATGCTAGAAAGGAGATGAGATCTTGTCATATGCAAATGGGAGCTGGATGGTTTTTTGCTTTACATCTTTTGGCATGCTTCATTACAATGGAGATTTACTATATGCGTTTTACATAGGACCTATAGGAATGTAAAATGATTAACAGAAAACTAAACAAGACAACAGGATGTAGAACTACCATGAAAATTCCCCCAACAGTAGTTCAATTTTCCCTTCTGAAATGGAAATGTTGTAATCTGGTATCTGTCCCAAACTGATGTTAGATTAATAAAGAGAAGATTATCCACCAACAAATTAAAGAAAAATAAAATTTTGGGGGGTTTTGTTTGTCTGTTTTGGAAATGTTTTTCTCATGATTGGTCCTAGTACAGAAAAAACTTTGGGTTAAATGGAAAACAAAGCATAAATTTAATGGCAACTTCATAGAATCATAGAATGGTTTGGGTTGGAAGAGATCATCTAGTAGACATAATCTTGAACTTCCCTGTCATGGACACGGACAAATTTCACTAGGCCAGTTTTCTCAGAGCTCCAGCCAGTCTGGCCTTGAACATTTTCAGGGACTTATTTACCTTTCAGGGTCCAAATAATGGAACAGTATCAAGTTAACAGGTTTCTCCTGTTTTCATCTGTTTCACTGAATTGCCCGTTACATTGCAATATCCTCATCTCCATTGTTACTGGAGCGTTGTACTCACAGTAACTCCTACTGTGCCAATAGACCTGAAGTTTCTGTATTTATGAGTCTAGATATTATCCTATCCTGTGTTCTGACCCCATGAGACTTCTTTCCCTCTACTCCTAAGTAGTAGCAGGTACCTGGCATGGCAGGTACCTGATCTAGACAGCCCAGATGACTGAACATGCCACACAACATAAATAAAGCAGGAAGGATCCACACTCTGCTTTATTATTTTAGTATCTGAAAGTATCTACCTGGGAGTAACTCCTCTCCTTATTTTATCTGATGCATATCTTGGGCAAAGCAACCATACTTCTTAAGGAATTTATCACATAGATATCTGTTTTTGTCTTTTTGTAGTATATAGTTGTCCTAAGGGTCCCTTCTGTTCAAGTCTGCGTAAGGTGTTGTAGCTATCTGTAGGTGTGAAGGAAAAAACATTTGGGATTTACAACATTGACAACGTAACCTGTCTTTCATTCTCCCTGCAGTTGATTTCTGGCCTTTTCAACAGATGTTTTTGTCTTCAGTAAGGATTATAAAAATCTGTGGTAAAATCTATGTCTCCCACTTCTAATATATAATCAAGAAACAGCACTGGAACTACAATCCAGCAATACAGTGTGAAATCAGATGTAAAATATTAGGTCAGTAACTCATCTTTCCTAATGCACTTTTTCTACCAAAGTTTACCATTGCTCATAATAGAAAATTACATGAAACTGAGATTTTGGTGTTTGCAAATTATGTAAAAGCCTTATTAGTTTTAAGATAAATAAAATGCCTAAAAAGGGACTTGGTCATAACGTGCTTGAATACAGGTATTTTAATATTTCTGTTAGTAGTAAAAAATTCCAGATCAATATTTCAATGCCTTACCTAAAACTACTGCTGGAAGCTAAAGGCTTGTAACTTCTACCTAATTTATTGCTGGATGTGGTAGAAATAATAGAAATATGTAATAAACAAGCAAGGTTAAAACCAGGCTGACATTTCACTGATTCCCTGTACTTGCTGGAAGATGAATGTTTTTGTCTAGACATTTGCCCTCTTTTTATATCATGACATGACAAGCATTTGTTGAGAACAAATATTTAAAGACAAAGTGCCAAGGCTAAGAGGCCACAAATACAGCTCCTGTTTTTACACATAAGTGTAGAAAGCATTTCATTCTTCTTAGAGGAAGTATGCTTATTGGAAAATAAATTTTGCTATGGTCTTTCCTATGTAAAATATGTTTCTCTAAATGCCTACAATTCATTTGTGAGCAAAGTAATAGTGATAAACTTATGGCTCCATGCAAAGCAGTGAAAAAGTAATGAAGAAAGACTGCAGCTTTTAAAGAATCATTTCATACTCCTATTTTATATTATAAAAAGTAATATTTAAACATACTCAATATTGCCAGGCACTATTTTGTCATAAAATAATTTCAAATGTGCAGATAAAAATAGTGAGTTCAAATGTAATTGTCAAGACACAAAAATTGCTTTCAAATGTGTTCTGGTAATTGAGAGCAAAGTCTGGCCCAAAGATTTTTGTCTCGTGTAGATTATATTTTGAGGAGTAATTGCTATTGAAAAGACCCTGCAGTCTGCTTATCTTATTATTATTCATTATCTTGAAGAAGCATAGGACTCTCAGCACTGAGGACATGTGTTTATATCATAAATAAAATCCTGCTGAGAAGTTTGTAAGACTAAAGCAATCCAATTAAATGCCTTATTTAATTAATGTATCTATTCATTTACTTCATTTAGATACATGTTTATTTTGTTGCTTTATTATATCTCTGCCATGAATATGTGTTTACAGAATCACAGAATGGTTTGGGTTGGAGGGGACCTTAAAGTTCATCTCGTTCCAGCCCCCCTGCCATGGGCAGGGACAGATCCACTAAATCAGGCTGCTCTAAGCTCTGTGCAACCTGGCCTAAATTGTTTCTGGGGTCTGGGCATACACAGCTTCCTGGGCAACCTCTCCCAGTGCCTTACCATCTTCACAGTAATGAAGTTCTTCCTGGTATCTAATCTAAACCTATTCTCTTTCAGTTTAAAGACATTACCCCTTGACCTGTCACTACATGTCCTTTTAAACTGCCCTCCAGCTCTCCTGTAGGCTGCTTTTGGTACTTTATGGAGGGCAAGGATTCAAAAGAGGAAATTGAAGAGGAGGACATAGAGTTTGAAGGTGTTCCTCTGGACATCACAGGCCACTGTGTCATAAAATCACTTCCAGAGATCTTCAGGTGTTGTCTGAAAACTTGTCATCTTTCTGGTCCATTACTCCCATGACAAGACAATTCTTTCAAGACAGGACTCTGCAAACATTTTCAAAAAACATTTGTGGGGGTGGGGTTTTTTTTTTAATCTTCATGTTTGCTGATCTTCCACGTTTAAATGGTTTTCCAGTTCTACATATCTCTTTTTTTCATAAATAAAGAACTCTGCCAAATCTTGCTAGTTTTGTACAAAATTGCTGAAAATACATCTTTAATTTATTTCTTCCTAGTTTCTTAGTACAGCTAATGTTGATTTCATTGAAGAAAAAGACAAATTTAGGAATTGTATTTTTGATATTCTATTTGATACCCTGATGTATACTCTTCTCATTAAAAATGAATGAAGCTACAAGCTCTTTCAAGTGTCAGGAGACCATTTTTCAGAAGTTCATATTTGCATCTTAGGAAGAACACAATCCCTGTCCTGAAAGAGTGAGCAATCAAATGAATATCTACTTCTGGAGGAAAGGCAATTTGCTTTAGCAAAGCTGTGACAATCATACTGAAATTGTTGCAAAGGATATGGGTATTGGAAAGGCTGAGACACAATGAAATATCCAGTAAATTTTACTTGAGTTAATCTGTCAGACTGAATGCCCACATCTGGGCATCTTGTATCAAATGCCTTGTTTTTGGAAAAGCACATATGAAAAAGAAGTAGAACACTGGCAAAAAGCATTGAAAGAGGCAGCAGTGGTGTTTGCAAATCCTCATCCTTGATATTTGCAGAGTAAATTCCAAACATTCTTGATGAAAGTTATCCAGAAACAGTCAAAATTTTTATTTATAATTTTAAAAGACCCTTAAAATGGACAGTTCTGAGGTGATTTGGTGATCCATTTGATTATCTTATGAGGACTTTGAGATTTGCTGTCTCTTCTTGAAGCTGTTCTATATTAGGGAGACTGTCTCTGCTGAGGACTCAGGGGGTGTTTCTCCAGGTTTCAGCACATCAGACCAGCTGTCCATGTGAGGCAGGATTATGCAGACCAAAATCCTGATTAGAGAGTTCCTCTCTCAAGTGGCAGCATGACCCATCCCTAGCCTAATAATCAGGAAAATTTTCCTTTTCCATCTAAAAATAATCAAGTAACATTGGCAGAATTTCTTCAGCATGGTGCTTAATTTACAAGCTCCTGAAAATAAAATAATAAGCTCCAGAGCTTTGAAAGCACTCAAAAATAATTATATTCATGTTTCCTATGATATATTAAACCCAGGATAAGATGTGAAGACTCAGCACAACAGTACACTGCAGAAAGTAAAAAACTGCTCTGCTGGCTGCTTGGTTCTGCAAGTTTAAATCATACTCCAGGGCCTTATGCATCAGACTGGGGAAAAATACAAAGTGTATATTTAGTGTTTTTCTCCTACATAAACCATTACTGTCCTTCCTCTTTTCCAACTAAATTCAGAAGTCCTGCTTTCTTCCCCCAAGGCAAAATTAAGACCTTGGTTGAGCTAAAAATAGCTCCTTCTAATTTAGCATTTTACCTCAGAGTAAGTACATTAAGGAAGAAACCTCTGAGTGGCTTTTGAAATGAGATAACTGAATTGACAAGTACTCTTCTGGCGTATCTGTCTCTTTCACTAAAAAAGTAAAACCATTTTGCCGACATTTTCCCTCAGCTGTAACCAAAATTGCTGTAGAGTAAGTGTTCACTTAGTTTATGGCAATTCTGCCCAAAAATCCTATTAAGCAATAATAGGATTTGTTTCTCAACTGCTAGTTTCTGTTTTGAAAATACACCCCCGTGTTCACTGAATTCTCAGAACAAATTCAGATTGATTAGTTTCTCATCTTTCTCCTCTGAAAATAAGTTTTTGCTCTTTACAATTTTTAAGCATTTTGAGAGGTGATTAAACTGCACCCACTCGTTTTTTCAGATTTATAGAATTTTGCCCACTGGGGGCTTCAGTTACATGTCTAACTGCAAACAGAAACTGACCTTTTGCAGGTCTTGCCCTTAAAAGAAAATTTCAATTCAAGTTACTGCAAGAGGTTTATCTATTTACTTGTAGTTTTATAAATATTAGCACTAAAATAAAATGACCTATAGAAAATTTTGTTTTATATGTTCCATATGCCAAAGAAGCTAGTGGGTCTTTGTAAGGCAGAACTCCTAGAGTTAAAAGTTTTTGTGTGAGATAAACAAGATAGTGTCTACCCTGTCTTAAACAGACAGGATTTTTGCTTGGTGATTTTGAATGCTTATTAGGAAATACTTTATGAACATTAAGCCAATTGCTTTTCTTAATGCTGAAAATTTCATGCTTTAGCTTTCAAGAGGCTTAGGTAGCTATTTTCAGAAGGAAGGAAATGAATAACAGAACTAATGTTGTATTTCAGCTAGAAATAATTTAAAGAAAACAGGAGGAGTAAGGTGGAAGAAAAAAGAATGTTATTTGAAAAGATAAATGCATTCTCCCTCCTGTGGATTTTTCAGCTAAAACTTTAGTCCGAGAGCTAAAACTTATTCTGCAGATGTAATAGCAGGGGTACAAACACAACACTAATGGTACATCCCTATTTGAAAGGTATGATTTATTTGATAGATTTTCAAATATATACAAAACACATAACTTTGCATGTAAATAAAGTTCATACTCCTTATATTAAATTCCTACACCTTAATCAGAGTTCCTTCAGGTGCCTCCTTCATGCTTTGGCTCTACAAAATACTGAGCACTCTTGGTGTCCATGGAGGTCATTTCTACTGCAAGTGGATGATGAGGAGTGTCCTGTGGGACTTTTCATTCCAAGACACACTGTTCAGACTTCTCTGTACCTCTCTGGTGAGTATTTTGCGTCAGAGTAGGACATAACCTCTCCCCTCTTTTAGCTCTCTTTATTCTGATCTTTGACCTTTTGTTCACTATCCAGTAGTTTCCTAACCAATAATGATTTTGATGAGAGTGTCCCTTTGGATGTACATGTTCTGTGGATCAAAGGTCTCATCCCTTACTCAAAGCTTTTTCCTTTTTTTTCTTTTCAACAGAAAGCCTATTTTTCTCCAACTAGTGGTTTTGCAGTGGGTACTTCTTATGAAATAATCCTGAACCGGCAACTGACTACTTGTATCAAAAATTATAGCATCTCATCTCTGCACAGGAAGAATCTGTTCCTCTTTGTCTGCCATATTTTCCTTTTTTATATTAGTTTTGACATTTCTAAAGTCTTATTACAGGCTATTACTTAGTGACTGTGTGCTGAGAAGAGTCCTTATTAAAAGTAGAACACACAAACATCTGTAAATGTAAACACAATTGTGAACATGGGAAAGCAAGAAATCATCTGATCAAAAGTAGCATATTTCTCAACTACTAAATAAAAGATGACATAGCAGGTGAAGAAGGAAAATTAAGTCATGAACAAATGAGGTCCATTGAATATATCCTAAATATTTCTAGTTTTGAGCAAGGAGAGTTAAGGGTTAGGAGTTAAGGGTTAAGGGTTGTTTTTTTCTTCTTCTAAATTAAAAGTCAACTTCTTTGGTCTCAGAAAAATGTGGAAGTTGGTAATTAGAATCCAATACTAGAAAATTTTGAAGTATAAAGGAAACACTTGGTCTTTCTCATTAGCTTTTATTAACAACATTCTGAGTTTGTGAAATTAGTGTAACAAGTTACAAATGATGCATGAAATTAAAAATTTTTGTTTACCCTATAAAGCTTTCATCCATGTCTGGCAATGCTCCTCTGGAATATATGCAGTAACAGGTTGCCAGTCTTACCAAAATGTCTCCAAAATATGTGCTTTCTTAGACCAAACAGAACCAATAAAATGTTGTAAGGTTTGGGATTTTTTCACACAAACTGTTTTTACTTTGTTCAGGAGCAAGGATCTCAAATTCGTTCCAAAAGTTGACCATGACTCTCTGTGACCTCATGAAACAGGTTCACCTCAGAAACCTGCATGCAGAGCACAGGCTGAAGGGCACTGGACAGGGGCAGATATCAGGCTGATACTCACATCAGCAGAAACACAAAATCTAATATTTATGACATACTCTCTCACTAGACCACACGTTAATCATGTCCCTAAATTCAGGGCTTACAACACTCAACAAAATGGTTCTGTGCTTCCTTCAGAGATGATTTATATCCAGCTTCTGACAGGAAAGATACCCGTAGGTCTTAAAGCAGTTCTTTCAGGGGAACCATACCCTTTAAGACACAAGATCTCTGCTCACTATCCTAAATTCAGCTGTGCTGAACTGAAATGGTTTCTCTCTGTCTTATGCATGCTTTCAGGCTGTTGTCATCCTGTCATTTGTGCACATTACAGGTCTTTTCATGGCCCCATGTTCATGTAGGAGACTTTATACTTACTTCCCCTCCCCTTCTCATTGTTTCTTCTTTCTTTAATCTCTCTCCAGATATTTCTCATTAACAAACTGAGAATTATAAATGAAGTATTTTCAATCCAGAAAATGTGAAACCCACATTCTTTTAACTTTTTCTTTAAAGCTGTTAGGTTGCAGCCTCTTTCCAAATTGCTTCTGTGTTTGGAAACATTTTTAGCCATAGCTGAATGTTGTCTTAGAGTAAAAGATAGCTTTCTGTTAGAACAGGATAAAACAATGATATCACAAGACATTATCTAAGTTATGAGGTCTCCAGAGAGCCAAATGATGCATAAAAAACTTAAATTTTCCCCACCATTACTCTTAACTATTGCTGCTTATTTCTAGTGCTTTCTTAGGCCTGAATTTGATAAACAGATAAATGTTTAGGCAACAGTTTCAGGTTTCAGTGCTGAATCTGACAGCTGTTTCCATAAAAAACTGCAGCAGTCTCCCACCTCTTGTTTTGGGGTAGCAGTAAATAAACCAATAAATATAAATCCAGTTTGAATAAACATAGTTTTTTGTTGTTCAATGATGAATAGTGAGAACTGTGCAATGAAAAGACCCTGCTCATTTGCCTCTCGAACACAAAACTTCTCTTTATTTTGTAAATTACTACATTTAGGCATAGTGCTTTGGCTTCATCTTTGCTAAAATTATATTTAAGCAATTTTTCATTTCACTATAACTTTCATTAGGATTTTTCATTTTATATTAACAATGGTTTTGATAAATTTGTAAAAAGAATAGTTATTTATTTTCCAACCCCAATGGACAATACTAGAAAGTAACAAGAAGGGCAAGGAACATTTTCTGTTTGTATAAACTCTTTTCAAGCACAAAATCTTGTTTCTTCTTTCCATGTTCCTTCAACACATTTTCTTTATCTTTTTTTTGTTTTGTCTCCTGTAAGTTATAGTACTATAAACAAAATTTCCTTCTGTCAATTTACTTTAACATGTGTGAAATACATAATTAAATTACTATTAAATCCAAATTAGTAGAATCCTCTCCCAAATAAGAGATTAAACAAAATGAGAGCCACCAGTGAGTAACTGAAAATATATTTGAACTTCAGTTGGTGAAACTTTTATATTATAAAACTGATACTTTTAGCACATGCCTAACATACTTCATATAAAAAATCAATAATGCTGAAAGCAAAGTGACATTTTGACTTGAATCAAGTTGAAAACAACTGATATTTGTATCTTTAACTGCAAAAGAGTGTAGAAAAATTGTTAAGGTGAAACCCTTGATGGATTCCCTTTTTACTGAACTGACTAATAACTAAAGTATCTTGCTGTTCTGAATGTTTCTTCACTTTCTTGTCCAAAAAATAGAGTTATTTTTAAAATTACTTTCATTTGTGTGAGAGATGCAGTTAAATGTAGACTTTTAGTATTTATTTCTTCTTTACAGTACTGGTTATGAAAAAAGGAAGCAAATAATGAAATGCATACACTTACTCCTGTAGAAAGCAACAGCAACATTTCTGGCTGTATTAAATCTTTTATAGCTCTGTAAGTTCTCAAGTTCCTGAAATAAACTCTGGGGCAGTTATGCAAACTCATAAATACTTAGGTATATTCAGACAGCACATAGCTACATGTTCAGCTTTGGGCAATTTACATCTTCTGTTCAAGGAAACTTGTAAACCTTTTCAATAATAACATCAGATCTATATGGGATGTGTCTTCGTAATTAGCATCAATTGTCAGCTCTCACCTGAAAAATAAAATGTTGCAGGTAGTCAATTCACAGAATTCTTCAAGGCTGCTAGGGACCAAGAATGATAGACAAGTGATCAGTTGAGCTTAAATATTTCTGTGATAGCCATTCCTGCTGTGTCTTATTTCATTAAGGGACTTGTGATATCTTCAGTCATCCCATTCTAATGCAGATAACCACATCACTTGAATTATCTGATACACTTATCAAACTCTACTTAAAAAAAAAGCTAGGTATCTTATGCGTGTTACTTTATTTGGCGACTACTCAAAATTTTATTCTTATGATTTCCAAAAGATCTGTTCTGCTTGGTTTTTTGCTTGAATATATTTCTGTCCAGTTTAACAGCCACTTACAGCTATGCTAGAACTATCATTTTATTTGAACAGCTCTTGTACATCAAGTAATGTGTTTCATGTCCCCCTTATTTAGCAAAATGAACTTCATGTTGCTAAATAAGCCACTATTTGGTGTCCTCTTTTAGAAAGAGTACATCCTTCACTGTATTATTTTAATAGAGGATGTTTTGTAATTTTTTCTGTCTTGACTATGCGTGAACAGAACTGTATTTAGCATTATAGATGACAAATCTACAGGGCATGAATTAATGAATTATAGTGCACTGACAAATTGTCATCCAATGCATGACAATTCCTCTCCACACATGCAGATGTATCTTCCTTGATGTTTCCAAAAATTAACTCACCTTTTAGTAGCTAGTCCTAATTACAGATTACCTGTAATCCTATCAAGGCTTCCTCATTCAGTGCTTAATTTTTTATCTAAAGCATATGGTCATATTTTTATATTAAAGTTCTGTCATTCCAGACATTGAGTCATACATATATGTGGAAGGTCATACCTCCAACATGATATTTTGATCTTCATCTATACTGAAAATGTCTCCCATATTTTTTTATTAATCAAAAAAAGCCCTGCATCAGTTTTCTGCTCCCTTTGTGTTTATGGCTTTTTTTTTTTTTCTGGTCAAGGTCATAAAAATACTAAATAAGGTCTCTGACCTGTGAGAATTTCACTAGTAATTTCTTCTCTTTTTTTGACATAAGTCAATTCTTCTCCTTCAATTTTTTTCCCCACTTTATCATTCTTATAAAAATCCTGTCTTCCTCATTTTAGCCTAAATTTTTCAACATTGTAGTGCATTACATGCTTCACTTACACGAAGACAGATGAGATATACATCATTTCCCTTCACTATAGAACTCAGTTATGTCAGAAAGATACGAGCACTCTGTTGAAATAGTCTTCAAAAATGTAGTTGGGAAGTAAAGCATATGCAACCTATCTACATTTAGCAATCTATTTCCCGGTTTCTCCAGTACTGCAAAAAGAACCTTTCTCTACTGAGCCTTAGTGCCCCAGAGGCTCAAATTTACTGTCCATATGGAGTTAGATGTGACTGCTTGGTAGAGAAAGGCATCTATTTCCTCAAGCCCTATGTTTCTTTCTCAAGCCTATTTTGCTGTAAGATTCAGGAACCTTCGAGAAGGCAAGTTACACGTACCAAGAACTCTAAAGTTTTAATGACAGCCTTTTTCATTATAGCTACTGGTGAGAACAGTCACTCACAGAAAATAAGACTATGTTCAATCTAAGAAAGAAGTAGCATCTCCCCCCGCCAAAAAAAAAACAAATTCCTTGCAATAGACATTTGGAAAACAGAAATCAATGAATTTTATGTGATACGGACCAAAACAAAGGCAGCCTAGATCTAGCCAGCTCTTTAAGGCTGAAAGTGTAATAAAAAGATTCTGATCCCTGCTCATGCAGCTTCTGTCTTAGCCAGATACCACTGCAGGTAATGCAGTATTATACAGTTATACAGTGTTATGCAGTTATAATGCATGTTACAAATAACTGGCTCTGGAAGCCCACTTTCATTCCTGTGTCTTGACTGCCTCCAATATTAGATAAGAGGTGGATCCTCTCATGTCTCCCCCATATCCTATGGCTCATGAACTCCAGAAATTCTTCCATCTAACTTTAAATTATAAAGGAGCAACTTCTCCAACTCAGGTTGAACATTCCCCAGTTCAGGACAGAATGGTCTAGAAATCATGAGGCTATTGACTATAAGGTTATTTTTCCAGAGATTCAAATTCATTAAGTACCCATTAGCAGTAGGCAGAATGCCTCATGGGGATTTTTTTAGATGAAGACTGTTGTTAGTTTGGTTTTTTTCAGTTATTTTGGGTTTTTGGGTTTTGTTTTTTTTTTTTTTAATCTTTAAGGTTTCAGAAGGTGGATGTTTCCAACCATGTTACTGGTATAGCATGTATAGGCCTTCAAAGAATCCATATCAAGGCTACATTTGCCTAATTGTACTGAGTGATAACTTTTTGATAGTGGCAGAGGCTACGAGCAGCGACCAGGGTCTGACACATACACAGCTGGTTCCAGCCCATTCCAGCTGGATCCAGTGGGCCACCACTGCTCAAAGTTAAGACCTGGTATCAGCCAAGCTGGTGCTGTCCACAGGGAAAGAGGTTGATGAAAAGCTAAAAAAATGCTGCACAACAGATGTGAGAGAAAACAGAGAAACAGCCCTGCAGACACCCAGGCCAGAGAAGGAGGGGGGGAGATTCCCCAAAAATTCCTCTGGACTTACTTAAGTAAGTAAGTCTATTGGCTATTTCAGTCACTTGGTCCTCATTCCACATCCACTAACATTCTTTTGGCATCTAGAGGATTTTGGAGCACAAAAGTCACATCAACAATTGCTCATCAATCCAGAGTCCAAGATGCAAAAGGGTGTTTTAGTTAAGCTGATTTTAAAGGTGGTTTGTGGAACCTGTCTCTTGCAAATTTTTCCAGCTGTACCAAGATAATTCTTTGAAATGAACTGCAATGTCTGTGTGCAATCTGCAATTCAAGATCATCTGTTCCTTAGGTAGATCAATCTTCTTACATTGCATTTGTGTAGCTAAAATGTAAATATGAATATGCATATAATTACATGCAACTTGTTAAATCTAGTTGAATTTTTTTTCTAAATATTGACACAACTGCAGATATATATACATATATGAAAATCACTGTTGTAGCACAGTGTAAAAGGAAACAGTAAATCTGGTGTTTGAGCATGTTTGATATACCAGCTTGATTTCTGTATTCCCATCACATACTATCAGCTGTTAGTTTGAAAACAAGCTAAACTGTAGGAATGCAATAAAGGATATGAAGTGCCTTTAATTTTGAACTCATTTGCAATATGTTTTACATTACTCTGGAATTTTTAATATAGTCTTTCATTAAAACACCCATAACATCCCATCATTCTTTGACAAGCTGAAATGCATAAGTAGAATATGATAGTGCAATAATAACTACTAAAATGTTTAAATGATTTATTTAATTTAAATTTTCGAATGGGAGGTGAAGGCAGATTAAAGTGTTAGTGCTATTAAAATGAAACTACTTTGGTTGGTACCATAAGGAAGCAAGAGTGAAAAAAATGGAGATTACAATTGGAATCCCAATATGAATGGTTTTCCACATAAAGCTATTAAGTACAGATATTCAAGAAATAGCTTGATCATGATGCCCACAACATTTTTCATCTGAACCCAAAACTCTTCTTAATATGGACATAACCAATAGTTCCTCCTTATTGCATTTTTATGCTAGCTTACTCTTTGTAATGACAGCTGATTGTTTTTTATTGCCTGTCCATTTCTGGAAGTTACTCTTCCACAGGTTCTTCACCAGGGCTTACCTTCCTTGCATTTCCAACTGCACATCAGAACACCCATCTATTGCTTCAGGTTAATTTATGTGGTATATCACTGTCTAAACTTACATAATAATATTAAAGCTTTTTAGAATATATTTATTCTTACAGCTTTCCACAAATAATTAATCCTGTAAGCAGAAGCTGCAGAATAAGTAACAACTTTATTAGTGGTGTATGATCATATACCCCATAATGGTAAAAATAAGATACTTGCAATTGGGTAAAAATATAAACAGCATTGCACAAGGCTGTGTCCTCTTCAATGATAAAAAATTCTCATTTTGTAACACATTCACATTTATCAGTGAAGGTTTGATCAGTGATTTGGAAGAAAAGTAACATAAGACCACAGCATTCCCATTGATGCAAATAGTTAATGGCTCTTTGATCATTCTATTTTGGGATATATTATCTAATCCACATTCAGTCTACTTAATATATGCTATTTTTCTTTCATACCATTTCAGATCCTTAATAAAAACTTTCTACAGTAACCAAAATTCATTAGATATATTTAATTACCATTATGTTAATAAAGTATGAACAAATTTAATGCTTAGCATTTCATAAAATTACATACAGATAGTTTAGTGAAATCAATTTGCCATGAACTCATACTGAATCTAGTATTATTATTTGTGTGCACTCTTTACTTTGTATGAAAATAACGGCAATCATCATGGTCATTAAATTCACTTGTATCTAGTATTGCTTTTCATGCAGTGCTCTGTAAATAACCAGTGATATTTAATCACCCTGATACCTGCTGGAAGCACAACAAAATGGGGCACAAAAATCTGGGAGATTTATGGAGGCCACTGATAGCAACTTTGTGATACAGGAGTTGAAGATAGTCTTTGTGATATAGGTGACAGAGGAGTCAACACAGGTGATGGAGGAGAGAAGGTGCTCTGCTGGGTCTGATAGGAAAAAGGAAGGGCTGTTTGTGGGTGTGAAAGTCTAGGCCAACTTTGATCAGTGCAGTGGAAGATTTCAAGATCCTAAGAGGAGGGAGCAAGGCAAAATGAAGGACCACAGCCATGGATTTTAGGAGAGCAGACCTTAACTTAATCTGTCAGCATAATATTTCAGAGCATTTTTTTATTCATAATTACAGTCAGTTTTACCACTTTCACTGTATAACCAGCATATCCATATAAAGATAATAATCCATATAGAGATAATATGAAAACATACTTTTTCATTCTCTAGCTAAACAACATACATAACATTGAAAGTGAAAACTTTCAGAATCTCCAGCTGTCAATAAAACTCTGGATGTCAAACACAAAATGTATTCCTGTCAGAAATACTTAATCTAAGACTCAAATTTTTCTAGCCTACAAAACCTTCAGGAGAAGGAAAATCTGAATCTTCTCAAAATATCTGGAGAGGATCCAAGACTGATTAACATCTAGGTCAATTATTTATGGTTTGTTTCAGAAATAAATCTTTTCCTTTCTCTTTCTCCCCCCTCCTCTTTTCCTTGAACTGTAATCCTTGATATCAGAGGTGTGCAATCTTTTCTTCTCCCCTTTTCATCTCTAAAATTTACCTGATGCCAGTCTGACACCCACTGAATTTCCTCAGTTCACATTATAAATATATTTCTAACACTGTGCAAATATAGCCTAAAATGCATGAAAGGACTGTGAAATACAATCCTGGATACCACTTCCTTAAGGCTCCATGTTGTGTAAGGAGTCCAAATTTATAACAGCTTCAGCCTGCATCTCTTACTCTGCTTCTAATGTGTTTCTCTTCTTAACAAATCATCATTGGAAAGTTGCAGTCAGTCTTGGGAACATGACTACTGCAGGGGTGATGGGAGAGCTGGTGATGGAAAATAATGCTTGGACAATGGTGGACCGTATCTGGAAATGTTAATAAAGTAAATTTAAACATAACCAAACATAACTCTCGGCAGTCTTTAAAACACTTGGAATCTGAGTCTATAAAGTCATAAAACTGTAAAGCACCAGGTGCAAACAATTCATCTGGCAATACTATCAAACCCATAACCCTCTAATTTAGCAACAAGAATGTTACTGGGGGAACCATACAAAATCCTCATGGAAGTACAGGTAGATCAGTAGCTCTTCCATTGCCCAGTGATGCAATCATTCCGTTATAGAAGGCAACTAGATTAGTCAGGTAAAATTCTCCATTAGTGAAGACAAGTAGTCTGTCTCTAATGCCTTTACTTATAATTTGAACAGAACAGAATTTCAAAAATATTAAGCCAGACAAATTGAACATAAATAAAAAACTGTTGGTAAGCAAACTAGCAATGTATTGAGTTGCAATGCAATGTTCTGTTGACTTCCATTTGTTAACATATTTATTTGAATTTTCACATAGATCAAACTTAGAAATAAAGGACAGAACTTTCATATGGCATTGCTTGTCACAGAAGTTTTAGTAATTTAGGGAGAAAATCTTTATTTTGCTACACCTTTACCTCCAGAAGCTGGTAAAAGACATTAACACAGTCTCATTTTTTCATTTCAGTGTCACATGTCTTCATAGAACTGGTGTCATGTATAACAGCAGATTGGGCTCAACTCTCACCTAGGTTATTAAATTAGAAAACATACATATTAATTATCTGCATTAATTGTACATTTACATATACATTGGGCATATACTTTTAGCATTTGAGGCAAAGGAGAAAAGATCAAATGTTATCTGTTGACTCAGTGGGCTGTTGATCAGTGGTTTTAATTCACCATGTGCAAAAAAATATAAAGTTGTATGAGAAAGATATATTCTCTCTTGACTACTACAATATCTATAGTCTGATGGACATTACAGATGTCTACAACTGCAGAAGGCTGGTGGAATTCACTGTGGATTGTTCCTTGTTTCCACATGGAAAGGGGATCTGTAAACTGTATTCAACCAAATAACATATACTTGATTGCCCATCATATGCATGATTTCTATCTCAGACATCAAGGGCAACTGGTGGTGCATTTCTGATAAATAAATCAAACCATTCTAAAAGCAGAAAAAAGGTTGTGAAAGAAGGGAAGATCCTGCAATGTTGAGACATTTGTAGTGCATTTGTTCCCCATTTAATAGGCTTTTATGATGATTTTACTAATTGTTACAATCAACTACTTCCAAGGATCAGAACATATGAGGCCCATTAAAACTTGAAGCAAACGAGAGTGTAAAACCAAAACCAATGCAGGCTTCAAGAAATCCACATTGCACTCATAATAACCAGTGATTAATATACATTTTAAAGAATAATTACTTGTCAATGTTGCATTAATCTGCTAGGAGCTTTTGCTGATCAGTAAATTGTTATCAGCACAATGCCTGAAATTATACGCATATTATTTTTTTAATATATGTTTTTATAAATTACATTAGAAAGTTACAAAATGCATCTACATCTTTGAAGTGCTCACAGTTCTAAGGGCCACATGACAAATCTATACATTATTCCTTTTGCTTCCAAACACACTTTTTTAAATAAAAGTCTGCACAGTTGTTAATCTGTAATTTTCTCCTCTATCTTATGCTCTGGTAATAGAGAGCCTGATAAAAATATGTACTTTGTGCTTCAATTCTAAAGGAAACTACTGCTGAAGGAAGCAGATCTCACAAAAACTCCCACACAAATGTTGCATAGCAACTGTGCAGAGTATGTCCTTTAACAATAAACCCCAAGGACTGAAGAACCTGCTGTCCAGTGTGTTCTTGGTCACTCTCATGATATATTTGCATCATCAGAAGAGATGGCTTCCGGGATAAAGTCCTAAAACAAAAGGATTGGAAAGTAAACATCCTTTGCTTTAAACATTTTCCTCCTGATCCACAAAGCAAAATACCATCTATCCAAGAGAAGAAAAAAGTCAAGTATAACCAGAAAAAAACATTCTTTGAGAAAAAATTGTCATTCAGTTTTTCCATGTCTAAGATGCATTAATTGTTTTCTAAAAGTAGAGGTTCATCCAGAGTTTCGAATAATTATATTAAGTTCCAGCCAGCTATTCATTAGTGTAGTTTATTATAAGCACATAAAAGTATTCCATCTCCAGCATAAACTGAGTTTAGGCAGAGAAAAATAGTGGACATGCACTCCTCAGAAATTAGACTACCAGGGCTGCCCTGCACTCTGACTTCTTATCAGGACGTTGGTTAAGACGTAAGACAGTCCTCATCAACAATGAAAAGAAACAAAAGTCCTCTTGATGTACCCCTGAACTTGCCTGGTTTATGGTAATCCATCTACCCATTGAATGCAGGACATTTTGCCTTCAACAAAATCCAGAGTTCATTGATCAGTCTCATAACACGTAAGCTGACTTATTTGCTCAGCAATCTGTTCTCATGGAAACAAATTCTCCTAAATGCACCATCCTAGAAAAATCAAAAGTAATGCTATTGCACATTGATTTTTTTTTTTTCTTTTTAATGTCTATGCAGACACCAGGCAAATATTTGAGAAAGATCTTGATGTAAGTTGAGAAAAAAACAAGAATCATATATGTCAGTTTGTTTTTATTTCAACCAAATAAATTTATTCATTATATTTATTCATTTGCAATCCACATTACTTCTCACTGCTGAAATATCTTTTATTTTTTAAATTAAAAATAGAACAGAGAAGACTGTTCAGTTACTTACTTAAATGATCAAAGTGGTAACCTTATCAGAATTAACACATTTCTACAGAAAAAAAAATCTAGATATATTTCTACAAGTATACTACACCTATTCAAAAACTGGTTCTCAACCTGGCCTGGATACACTACAAATCACACAAAAGCTCAAGGGTTTTGTTTGCTTATTTTGGTGTTTGGGGGAGGGTTTTTTAGTGGAGGAGAGGAGAAATTTAAATGAGGCTACTAATAGGGGAATATCACAACACTACCTTTACATTTAAGGAAAAAAGTTAGCTAATTCTGGAAAATTTCCATCTAAACAAGGACTTTTATAAACAGAACCAAGACCACATCCATTTATATCATGGACCCATGGCAAAGTAAAGGAATATCAAAAAAGCCACCTCAATATCCTTGAGGTTTGTAGAGTTTTCACTTTTTTAGCTTTCTGGTTGAGACTGTAGAGCATGTCAAGGACTCTGAAACAGCCCTTGACCATAGACCCATAGGAATATGTAGAGTAAATGCCCAGCACCAAAATTTTGTTCTTCTGTACTCTGTTTTCTTTCATTAGCAACAATAGGATGTACCATGGTGGTGATGTCAGGCTTTTCTTCTCACTCCAGTTTGGATTTTAGTTTTTGTCCTATCCATTTTATGTTCCTGTATTAGCCACAGAAAAAAGGGTACAGGCAGGAAAATACTAGGGTAAAACAGAAAAAAAAAATAAAATAAAGGATTGTCTTTTTCTAGATTTGGTAGAATAAAGATTAATTTTCCTCCAAAACTTAAAATTTAAAGAGATTGTATTACCTCCATAAGCTCAGTGTAGAATATTCTGACCCCCACTGAATCTGGCCCTGCAGTACCAGCAGCAGTAAATGCATCACAGAGAATAGGCGTGGAGAGGACATACACAGCTGCAAGGATTATACCCATGTGCTGGAGAGAATTCTTGCTACTTGCCAAAAGACATTTGAGTGACACGTCCATTAATGAGTTGGACTTGCAGAATGCTGGAGGCCTTGTCTGGGACAGATGGATGTTATAAAAAGCAAAAAGGAAAAAAAAAATAATATAATTTCTGTTGCTTATTTTTCCCTTTTTCTCAAACTCATAGTAAAGCTCTCTTTTATAAAGAACAAACAGGACAGTGACTCTTACCTGTACCAAATGCTTAAAGCCAGTGTTAAACCCACTAGTGGTAATAAAGAAAATGTTCAGCATCTGACAGTGAAATAGAAGTGGAATTGTCTCAAACTTTGCAATTACTGACACAGAGATGATAATCATATGGGAAAATGATCTAAGAGACAGAACTGTTGCAATATGGAGACATTTCTTTCCTTGGGGTACAGATTAGTAAACCAAACTATTGCTCAGGTAGGTAGGCTCAGCAGCATAGAGAAAAAAATGCATGCAAAAAAAATCCATTAAAATATACTTCCAACATTCAAATTTCTTAAGCATGGTTTCACTTTAAGTGATTCCTCAGGCAAAGTTAGGAATGATTGGCATCTTTCCATAAAAAACATTAATACATTAACCTTGTGAACTGTTGAGCCAGTGAACAAGACTGATCGATTTAAAAACAGACAATTCACTTAGGATGTGGAGGAAATGGATGCATTGATGTGAGGTTTATGTTCAGAAGCTAACTGAATAAGCAACCAGCATTTGATAAGTATTAATTTACCCATACTTTGGTGAGCTACATAAGAACCCCAGCTTTGACTAAGTCACTGTCTTTATTCTGAGTTTAACTTTTCACATTGCTAACTGTGAAGAATGAAGCAGCAGAACAAAGTTAGAAATAACGTTTAAAATACTAGATCAATTTGTTCTGGAAAACCAGAAATATTCATACTTTACTAAGAATTCTACCACTCCCTAACCAAGTTCTTCTTCCTTCATGGATCAAAAAAGGTGACTAGTCAGGGAGTGGTAGGCTTAAGCAATGATACATATCACCTTACATGTTCTTCAACCACCACAGATTTGACAACCTCCGTGCACATCTGGGATGCTTCAGTGAATTTCTTGAACTTGGCTCCCCATAGATACAATTTGGATCCTCCAAACAGCATGTATTTAAATAAACCTTCTGTCTGGTATTGCTAATATGTACTTTATTAAACAGGATGACCCATGTGTTTAATCAGGAAAATAATTATTTGATTCACAGGCTAGGAGAAATTAAACAGGGCAAATATTCTTAAGGGGAGTCATTTTATACAGAGTGGAGTTGCTGACTGTGAAACCCTTGAAAGATACCCAAGTCCTCATAATATTTCTCTCTGTTGTGCAAAGAAATTATCAAACACTCTGAAAAAAAAAAAATCATGTCCTCTTTCTATTTAGAGAAATTATTTTTGAAAGTAAATATTAATTCCGTCTTCATGGGGAAAAGAAACAAAACAAAACAAACCCACAATCTACTTGGGATATCTCCTTAGCCTTTAGATAGATCCAAACCACAAAGCCTTTACCCTACAGACTCACTGAACCTTTTGGACCACAATGCCAAAAATAGGTATACCATCATCACTTGATTAATATTAGTCTCCTTAAGAGCTGGCAAAATGAAGTTCTGGAAATTCAGCAGTAAAAATATGACAGAACTCTTGTCTTGCTCCAGGACAATTAGTTTGAGTTAAAAGCAGAAATACAGCTCTCTGGCACAGACAGTCAACTTCAAGCCAAATATCAAAACAGTACAATCACAAGGAGATTGAGAGTCCCTCCATGAAAAAGCAAAAGCTTTTTTTTCTTTTACAGAACAATATTTGGATTTGTAATACTGAAATTTCAGATCCTTACAAGGATGAATGCACAATTTATAAACATTTTCATAAACCAAGATACTGTTAATTAAAGTTTGTCGAAAGTAAAGGAAGGTGCCTGATGACAGTTTTCTGATGAGATTAATGCTAAAATAAAACTAAATGTTCAAGAAATGAAACACCATATTTACAGGATATAAAAAAGTCCAAAAATCTGAGGTTGTTCAATGAACAGTTCATTTATCATTATTGAAATTATTTAAAGATAGTCATGAGATCTTTTTACTTTACCATTTTTGTTACTTATTAGTTCTGTATTTACTAAAAAGCACTGCTCCTACAAAAGCATGCTTATCCACTTTCTGATTTTCTACAACAAACGGGTTCAATCATGAATGAAAACAATGAACATATCCTCAGATATTAATGATTTGAAGCTGATAATTCTTTGTTAATAGAAACCAATATCTGTGATGAAAGCTATACCATCAACCACAACTCCGTCAGTGTTACCTTGATTTTACCTTGGAGGATGCTTTCCAGGTGCTCCCCATTCAGAGAAAGTTGCCTCACCACATCCTTGGTGGTAACAGCTGAAAATGTTATAGATCGTGGCATTATACCACTTCTCCAAGCAACAGCCAGTAAGTGTGGAAGGCAAGGTATGATTTAAAGGAACTTTAATGATGCTGAGGAGAGGCAAAATAGAAAAAGACCATTGTCCATCACTTTTGCCATCCCAATGGGAAAGAATGATTATAGTTTTGTGATTATAGTATTATTTACACTCAGTTTTGTGTCTCCACATGTAAAAGAAAATATTTTAGCCCACACAGGTGTATTTTATCAACAGAGCAGTAATTTTTATTTCAATATCAAGCTATGACAAATGTTTAGGATGTCAAATAATCTCCAATTAGATGCATGTCTGTTTTGCTTAACTTTCACAATGATTTTGGTTAGAACAAGGATTTTAAGAACTTTTCCTGTATCAAGACTGTAATAATTTTTTGTGTCACAGAAATAGTCAATAATATTCATTAATTTTTTTGTGCATTTGTCAGTTTGACACAACCAGCAACTTAAAATGAAAATAATCAAACCCATAAAACAACATCTTTTCACATTTAACGTGGACACAAATAATGGCATCAGCTAATGCTGAGAGATAGAAAGTCAACAACACCATTAATTTAAAGATTATCTGCAATGAAGGAATAAAATAACATATATATTTGTAAAGGAATATCAATTTAGAAGTCTTCTAATTACATTGACAATAAAGCAGGGCAATGGTGAGGAAAAATATATATTTCTGAAGTTGTACATCATTATGGCAGGCATGTTTTTCACTGGTACAAATTGTTCTCCACATAGTAAAATACAGCTTTATCTTCTTCAGTGAGAAATACTTGAAGTAATTGCAAACAGTTGAGATGAGGTCACATAAATCTCCTTGACTGAATTAAGGAAGTCAGGGATTTATTATTTACACTCAGAAAGGCCCAACAGAGCCTTGCCTTGGATATCAATAGAAACAGGAGAAGTCCCAAGGTCCACTGCAGTAGAGGTCTCCAAAAAGTAACATTACTGTGCTTTGGGCCCAATACTTAAACAATTTCTCCAGAATGCAAGGTTACTGCGCATTGAGCCAAATACTTAATTTCTCTTTTTAATTACTGACATTGAAAACATGCAAGTTGAACTTTAATTAACATTAATTCTGCATCAAATACCAATAGGGCTTATCAGTAATAAACAGCAATCAGCAATAAATGAGATTACTTTAGCTGCATATTCTACCAGCAATGAGAATTTTAGGTGCACACGAATGACTTAAAATATAAATACCATCCAAGACTGCAATTAAACAAATTCTACTGTTGTTGTTTCAAATTACTTGCTACAGTCTTGTATATATTATGTTGTAGAGGTGCTATAAAGGAGATAGAGAAATTTGAACCATAAGATACCATCTAATTTTCATTATGCAAAATTATGCTAATTACTTTTTAATTTGGCTTTTGTTACTGCAGCCAATGTATCACTTTTTCTGTCATATGGCCTAATTGTTGTTGTTGTTACGATCATACACATACACACCCTTTTGTCTTTAAAAGACCAAGAAAACAAAAGCAAAATTTTGTCAGCAATGTTATTTCAAGGTAGACAGAGTTCACATAGAATAGAGTTATGTTAAATCTCAGAAACAGATAACATCTGTATCTCATTTTATAAAGAACACTATCATCCAAAGATATACTCGTCCTGATTCCTCAAAGGAAATCTGAGAGTCCTCTACCATTTTAAGAGTTTCTCTTCTGCACTGCTACAACTCGTGGATTTTAAAAAACAATAAGAATATCCTCCACTTTTCTCCTAGATTAGCTTGCTTTTCTCTTGTAATGCTTTTGGTGCTTATAAGGTCTATGTTAAAACTTCTGGATGTTCTTCTCTGACTGCATCTGTCAGACGAGACCCTGAAGTAAAGCAGTAGCAGACTACATTTTTTCCAGAGTCATGTAAGCTAAGAATCTATTGTTAGTCCAGTTAATGTTTTATGGCTAATGGTTATCCATCCAATCAAGCAATTATTAATTAATAAAGGCCTGATTAATTGTATTGTTCAATAGCATTCTTCCCAAATATGCTCACTCTGGATCCTGAGGTGGGCAGTTTTGTTCTACCTCAAGAATAGTGGAGGATTAAAAGCAGTTACCAATGTCCTGAGGTCTGAACTGGGAAGTGTCTGGTCATGGTGATAATGATGGAGTCCTTTTCTCCTCAGTCTCAGTGACCACTTAGGTCATTTTTATATGTACACTTATCACAGCTTCCTTCCTCCTCCTTGGTTCCCAGCTACAGCTTGCACCACACACTCCCTCAGTCCCAGTTTTCTGGTGTTGGATGCACAGTGCCAAACCTAGGTTTGTCAGATGGTTTAAAATCCATAAGACTCACGAAACTTACACTAAACAATGTGAGGCTGTGGTCACTCTACCACCATTATATCAATAAAAAAACAAATCAGCTCTGGCTAAGGCAAACCTACACAAGTTCTGAGATCCTGCACTCCCACATCAATACAGAGTAGATGGCTTTATTTCAGTAATGGCAGACCTATATCAGTCAGGCTACAGTTGTGAATGCCCTCCTGCCCAGCACTGCCTGGTGGAAGACAATCCATTTATATACTACCTGGGGATGCACCAGAAGTGCACCAAGACTGATGTTGCTTGAAGAGCAGTGTTCTTCCCCTATGTATAATTCAAAGTTAAATTAACTTAGCAATCCTAAAATTTACCTTGCAAAGGATATTTCACACACCACACAGTTCAAGACTTCATTACCTAAAAATGTCAGGAAAAGTCATGAATTCTCTCATGCCCAAAAGATAAAAACTGAACCTGGTGACATTATGAGAACCTCCCTTGTGAAATTTCAATAATTAAGGGATTTAACTTTGCACTCTCCTCAGACCACTTAATATCATAAAGATGAGGAAAGGATAAAATCAAAAGAAAAATGTGTTTCTCTAAATAAATGCTAACCCCCAAAGTGGCTTCACTATAACAGAAAAATACAAACAGGGCAGGTAACAGATGGTTTATTCTGCCCTTGAAGAAACAGTCAATAAATAAATTTATGAAGTGCTGAAATTTTTAGATGCAAAGGTCAGTATCATTGTAAATGCAAATAGTTAATACAGAATTTTACGCTGAGTATTTATTATTCTCAAAAAGTTATCCTTATAAATATTTTTCCACTATTGTGAAGCTTGTATTTATTCTTCTAATGTTGCATGGAAAAATACATTAAATGATAAAATAATTTTTTTATGCACAAAGGATTTATATAATGCTTTCCATAACTTGGGCAAAACTGTTTCAAAGTCACATTCCCTTTTGTTTCTCCTGCTATTTGCAAAGATAAGCATTTATGGTCCCCTTTTTTTAAAATAGTCCAGCCAATGGGATAAAATGCCATTAAGTTGTTGCTTTGGGATCAGCACAAGCCCTTGGAGAAGAGACTCAGCTTTTTGAAGTGGGATCCAAGATGTAAGAACAAAAATAATAGGGAATCAACAATTTTAAAAACTGATGCCTGTATTACAGTGCCTTTAATAGAGTTAGCCCTCCTGTCTCTTAATTCTTAGGTGATTTAGTTTAAGGTATTTTCCATGTGAGGAAAAGGTTCAGATGAACAAAGGTTTTTAAAGACTTTTAAAAATTATGAACAATAAATTCTCATACGCCAAAAATAATGCTAATTGGACAATTAAGTTGCAATATTCCAGAAATATAAACACTGCAAACAGCTTGTTTCCTTTCTACTTGATTGCTCCAAGCAGGCATCACTATTATTTTTCTGACTGCATTTCTGTTCTACTATCTTTTGCATTGATCAAAGTGAGGCAATGAGGCTAATTTCTTCTTCATTCTTTTCTCATTTTCACCAAATTTTCCAATGAAATTCTGAAATTGTAAATCATAAATAGATGCATTCACTAAAAATAGTTTACTTATATTTTTTTACAGCAACTTTTATGACCCCTTCATATCTCTGACATATCTCTTAATAAATAATCAAGGATCACATCATTATCATGTCTTCATGAAGACTAAAAAGAAGAAATATGGGATAAGAAATTATTATCCTGAGGACTGACATTCTTACTGAGACAAACTTTAATATTAAAGAAGTGACTGGTAAGGGAAATTGAAATACAGTAAAAAAAATCAAGTCAAAAAGTGTTTGGTAAAATGGACAGAGGCTGTAAGTCTGAAAAAGTTTTTGTAATTTCAAAGACATGCAAGGGAATGTGGGGAGCAGATTTTGAAAAATATCATTAACAATTTTGACTTATCATAGGAAAGTTTAAAATGATAAAGTTTTCAGCAGCTGTGCTATTTGCTGTTTCTCTATTCACAGCTCGTACACTGGTACAGAGCTCAGCAATAACATCCTGAATCCTTAAGTGCATGTGAGCTTCAGTTCTGAAATTCTAATGCACATAACACTATCCTAATGAAATGGTGCCATTCTCTGAAACAAAACTCCTTATAGAGGATGAAAACGTAAACAGGTGACAAGCTAGCTAATTTTTATCTACTAAAATGGCAGATTATATTTTTTAAGTGATGTGATCTGATCTGATCTTAATTGCTCATGTACCTCTGCAAGCTAAAATGAGATGCCAGATGCACAACAGGTGCAAAACTCTAACCATGCTGTTTTTTATGAAAAGCCACTATTTGGTGGTTGAAGCAATTTCTATTTGTAGCAGTAATACATAGAGATTTCCAGTATCTGAGGCATATTCTTTCCTTTCCAAGCTAAGCAAAATGAGAACATAAAAAATATTAAAAAATGAAACCTGTCCAGCTCACTTGATAACAATTGTTGAAATGAAATATTTGATTAAATGTAATGCAATTAGATTTCAGTAACTATATGAAACTCAGAAAACCAGAAAATCAGTGGCTACACATTACACTTGTTAATCTCTTAATAACCAGAAAGTCTCAAAGTATAATTAATTCTCAAGCAAAGACTCCTTGGTGAGTGGGTGTGCCTCTTAGTACCCCACAGGGAATAATTCCTGTTTCTGTCTGTTTATAAGGTTGTTAGCCAGCAAAACAACAATGAATTCCTTACTGAATAATTTTGAAAATGACACAAACGTAACATACAAAAAGGAATAGGTAACAAATAAAGTATGGTCTTTATTTTTCAGTCAGGTGGTTAAAACCAAACCCTGCATGGCATTATGGAGAAGTTTAACATTAATGCTGGAAGTACTCGCAGAATGGAGAATGCAGGTAAGCAGTGGCTCTGAAGAATTAAAACTCATGATACAGAAAGAAACCTTTGTATTGAAGGTGAAAGTTACTGAAATGCTTCATCCAGCTTTAGTGTTCAAAACTGAAAAATAACTGGAGAACTACCAATGGACTAAATATTTCCATTTAGTAGTTCTGTTGGAAAAAAGAATAATTTTTGTTACTTTGTTTACAGTTTCTTTATCAGAATGTGCATGTATATACATCTTTATGATGCATACTAAATTGAAAACACACTAAACTTCTTGGTGATGACAGATGAAATTTTTTTATAGCAGTAAGGTACAATCATATTGATAAAAAGCAGTTATCCTGTTCCAACTAATAATTAGGCAGAAACATTGATTTCAATCCTTTTTTTTTTTTAACGTAGCATCAAAATAACTGCTTATATCCTCTTATTTGGTTTTTGTTTACCAGCCTAAAGGATCCAAACTAAAATAAATATCTATGAAAAGACAATATCCCATAGACCTCCAGAAGTCTGCCACATTGATGTTATCCACAAATAAATAAAAAATAAATAAATAAATTTTGAATTATCATCTCTGTTACAAATACAAATTAATGTACTTGTTTTTAAGATTAAACTAATTATTAACAGCCTAGAAAAATACCAGAGATAGAATTGATTCCCTATTGCTAAGAATTTAAAAAGAAATACTAAATATTTTTCAGAAGAATATTTATATTCAAGACTCAGGTCCTAGACTTAAAAAAGTAATTTAAAACTTAAAAAAGGCATTTATTCAGAAAAGCCTTATGCCTTTCAAAAAGTGAGAGAAAGTCATGATACTTCTCCCTTTAACTTAAAAAGGAATTTTTTTTAAAAAAGCTGAAGAAAAACGCACCTGTTAGCTTGGTACAGAACTTTTCCTTTGCTTTCCTTCATATTTTTTCTTTGTACCATGAAAGGAGAGAGGCTGTGTAATATCAATTAGGAGTATAATGACCTGCCAGGCCCCTAAGGCAGCAAGAAAGGAGAAGAAAGGCGAGCAGGCACTGCCTCTTTTTGCCTTACGGAATATGGATATTGGTTTTAGAGTTCCTTCTGCAAAGCTGACTTTGGAGTAAAATTTTGTTGTCCCTCTTTTCCCTGTGCAATACAACTGAAAAGACAAACTGTTTAATTCTGTCTTTTCCTAACACTTGTGGTTCCACAACCACAGAGTGAATGAGCCCCTGCGGGTAAGCATCCTCCTGAAACTGCCTTGCTTCTGCTACCAAACTGTTTAGGTAAAGGTATCTTTGTGTCAGGATGCTGTCCTTTGCATTACTCTTATGCAAAAACTCATAGATGCCATAGGACCAAGAAAACACCTTAAAGAAAACACTAGCCATTCTCTTTTTTACCTCATCAATCCTCATTTTCAACTGCAGTTCAATTATTTTATGAAAAAGTTCCATTTTTCAGGTAACTATAAAATTCCTGTGTGAATAGTTTTAGACGTATGGTTGGGGTTTAACATCATCAGAAGAAACCAAAAGACAACACTTCCAATGAAAACTGTTAGAAATAAAATACAAAATTGTAAATTAAAAATAAAAAACAAAACACACTCAAATGCTTTAATGTTTTAAAAGAAAGTCAATTGTCATCATTATAGTTTTTATTCTAAGCCTGAATACAACATCCAAAAAGTCAGGATTTGAAATTTCTTTTATGTTTTGGTCTTTGAAATAATTTCTCATTTTCTTCCTACCAGCTGGCCTAATTAATCAAGTCAGTGTCATAGATCCATAATAAGGACAACTATGATTACAATCTGAATTACTCTCTTCTTTGTTAATTATTAGTCTTCAGCATCACAAAACTTATTGCTTATTACTGTTGAGAAAACCATAATGGATATTTAGCTTTTTATTGGGTTTTGGTAATACAAAAATCAAAGATTTTCACACCCTTCTCAAGGCAAAGAGACTAACACAGCAGTCACTGACCTGTAGTTAATGGTTCTATTATTGGCAACTGCTCTTCAGAAAGATCCTATATCACACCCAAAGAACTGCCAATATTCATGTCCTGCCCACTGAACAGAGGCAGCTCCAAATGACAAAAACAGTTGGAAAGAGAAGTAAGCAGGTGATGTCATACAGGAACAGCAGCAGCAAACTTAGATGTCAGGTCCATAGCCCTTCCATGTCTAAGAACTCATTTAGCAAAGCTAATTGTTGCTTCTTAATCAGCATGGCACACTTCGTTTTACATATGCGACTTCAGCCTTCTTTACTGGAGTCAAACACCTGTCCAGAACTAATTATTATTTATTTGTATTATATTCCTGACTGCAGCTTCTCTCACAAGCTATGATGCCATTGTAAGTAAAACTTGTGTATTACTTGGGTAACTAATAATTATACAATATTAATAATTATATAATTATTATATTGATTGTAGAACAAATTGATAATTATATTAATAATTAATATGATTAATCGAGTAAGTAATACCCACAGAGCATGATGGACCCCACCTAGAACTTTACAAAACAGTTTGCAAGTTTCACAAGTAGGTGATGCAGCAGATGGATACAGACTGCCAGGGGACTGCACGGAAATAATGAGACAGTGATGATTAGAGCAATGGGGAGCAATGCTGTAGAATTCATGGGTGCATTGTAGGAAAAGGAAATTTAAAAAGAAATTTAAAGGAATCAGCTTTGTGTGTGCTTCTCTCCAAGTCCTGTGAAAGGCAGCAGAGTAAAAAAGCTACTAGCTAAAGACAATTATCTTTTGGTTAATAGGCCTGAGGTTGAGGGCTGATCAGAGGGGAGGTTAAATAGTGAGATAAAAGTGGGAGAATGACAAAGGCAATCTGCCATCTAAGACTTCATGCAAAGGATTGCAGGATAGGAGGGAATGAAGCAGAAAACAAGACAAAATTTGTCAAGTCGTGAGATATGGAAGTACTGGAAATTAAGACACCTATTGATAAGAGTTTTACCTGTAGAACTGTCAACTCAAGCATTAAAATAAAAACAGCCTCACCACAGCAAATGTGCGTATAGAAGCCTGAGAAATCAGGTAAACACTCACTTACTAGCATGGAGTCATAAAGGGAAAAATCTCAAAACCAGATTCGTTACCCAAATTCACACCTCCAGCACACCTCAGAATGCTGCCTAACACAATCCTTTCCTCACACACAGCAGTCCCTGCTTTATGAACTTCTGACATCACTTTCATCTGGCAACTTACTGGATAGGGAGTGACATAAAACTGACAGCCTGCCTGGTTCTTTTCCCACCTTTTGCAGATGATAGGTTCCCCCTGACTACATTGATTTCTAAGGTCCTTCTGGACCTTATATAACGTATTTCTGGATTCACCATCAAAATTTTTTTTTACACTGTTTAGTAGTCATACCTTACAAATTATTGGAATAAAGATCCCAAAGAAATTTTCTAGGGTTGCTACCACTTCCCAAGACTCGCAAAACTTTCCACATGTCCATGCCTCTTCCACTGCCTGCAGTCTCTCAGACTGACCCAAAGAGAAAAGAAATGCAATTATTGTCTTTAAAATAAAGTGATTTGTTATTATATCTCTAAATTTTCCTGATTCTCTGAATTAAACATAGTTCACCCTGAAATATCCAGGGAATAATATCATGATTTCTGGGAACTGTGATTTAGCTTTTGTATTATGTTTGAAGGGGTAACTTTGATGGTAGTGTATAGCGTAGCCTGAGGCTGGTAGTTAAAAAGTGAGTATACAGTAAATGCAGAGAGTAAATTCCAATGGTAATTTCGAGTAGGGAACAAGGACTGTGTTGATTTGCAGCTGAAGAGTTTGGACTTCTGCCTTGGGACTGAAGGCAGTTGCAAAAATCTCATGATTGCATAAATTTATAGGAAGTTATTTTGTGATTTTCTCCAGATGATATAGTAGCTTGGCAATAAAGATATGATAGAAGGTTTTAGGAGCTTTAACAGCTAAGGCAAAGTGAAACAGAAAAAGGCAGAATAACGACTTACATTTGAAAACCATCCTTGCAGTTTAAGGCAATGATTCTTCTGACACATCAAAGTGACTATTTCAGAAATATCTCTCAGTTTAGAAGATTGGCCATCATATTTTGCAAAATAAAAGTTGAGCTTAGTTTTTAAGAGTGTCTTGCCTAATTAAAATTGAAGAGATGAGAGGAGAACTTCCCCATGGTTTATAAGTAAGAGCTGGTTTAATTACTTGTGTAACTGTTCTGTCCCTCTGAGGCAGTGAGAGCCACTCCAAATAAAGCAAGGAGCAACGTTTCTAATGCAAGGATAGTGACAGTTCACCTTTAGCTGGAGCTAAAGCTTAGGATGCTTTGTCAGATATGTGAAACCACACACACACATGGATGCACACACAGTCTCCTGGGGTTCTGAAGTGGGCATTGCAAAATTGCAAAATGCACGGAGCCTGACATCAGTGCCTGCCCAGCAGCAGCAGCATCTGCCAGTAAAACCAACCAGTGAATCTGGGCTTTCTGTTTCATTGAACATGTCTTATTGTCTGTGATCTTAGTTGCATCATATGTGGCTTTTTTTCAGGAGAATCATTATCAAACAAAAGGATATAAAGAGCTGGCAGGTTCTCTGAGCTAATAATGATCCTATTATTACACATAGCACTAAACACATTGTAGCCTACACTGCTCTGTAGAAGGTTGTGCAATGCTGTTAATCTGCTCTATATAGCAAATAATAAAGAGAAATTAACTTCCACTGTCCTTATCATAAAATACAATTTCATTAATATCTCTCCATTAGTAAGTTATCAAATACTAGTCATATTCATAGGCAAGTCACACAATTTACACATTCTGGTGGAATTTGTCCACCATGCCAATCCCTGTTTTTCTTGCAACATAAGAAGCAGTGAATGGACAAAGAAAGTGCATCAACATCAAAAGAAAATTGAGGACTTTATCAGTCTAAAATTGATTTGTTTGAGAAATTCTTAAGAAAACCAAAGATAAGTTACTTTCCTATTCCAAATTTATGACCATCTGTTTTACAGAAAGGTGATGACACTTTATAAATAAAATCTTAAGAACACCTTCTAAAAAAGTTTTTTTCTTTTCTTTGGAACATAATTACTGCTACTCCACATTAACTACATTAACCACAGCCTGGATGCAATTTTCAGTGGTTAGAGTCTTTGAAATTTTGGTTTTGAAACAGTTTTTATGAGGAAGTTAATCAGACCTTTGTTACTTTGGTTTTAAAACATTCAATTATCTTTCATATTTTTACTATTTATCCTTCTGTGGAGGTCTGAATACTTACTGACAGTGATATTGGCTGGGCAACAACAGCTGACAAGGTAAAGAGAAATTTTTATTTATCTACAGTACTTTGCTGAAAGAGGATGAAAATTATTTTGTTTCAATAAAAATGGGAAACAGCATTTCAAAAGCTTGTGTCTGGATTCTGAGCTACTGCAGTCACCCATAGGAAATTTGTGACCTGGACATTGACAGAAGAGAAAGGTAACTAGCAAACACTGACAGCAGTGGAACTAAAAGAGTTTTAGATTAAAGAGTGTGATTTCTGTTACGAAAGGACAGTAAGAGTCAGTGAAAGTCTTTCCCTTGCCATCTGCCATGTTGCTAACCTCTTAGAGTAGTACTTCACACTAGTTCTTTGACGTTTGGCTCTTTTCCAAGGCTATGCTGTCATTCTTTCCTGAATCTGCATGAGTCTGCCAAGAGACCTGTTTTATAAACATACAGATAAAGTAAGCACATGCCTGAGATGCAGTTAATACTTCAAGTGCAAGTTAAGAGCTTGAAAAACCTCAGTCTATATAAGTACTTTGCAGGGACTATCACGAACTTGGCAGGAAGCAAAGATGATACTGATAGTGGTACTGTGTTGCATGTTCTTAGGGCTCCTAGGCATCAGAAAGATGCATCCCTGCACAGGGACCCAGTATTCTACAATTTGGTGAGAAAAAACTTTGTGTGACTTTTGATGAAGTTATAGCTATTGGAAACAAATGGAAATAAAACAGTGAACAGGACAGCTGGACTGGTAAGGGAGATGGGCTAGGCCTCAGTCACACAAGACAGATACAGATAAAACAGGCTTCTTGTTCTTCTTGTAGGAAGAACAATCCATTACAAGGAATATGAACTGTAAAAAAAAAAAAAAAAAAAAAAGAAAGGAAAGTACTAAACAGTGGAACACATTCCTGCAAGTCACAAAAGCAATGAATGAAAATAAAATTTCAAAATAAAATTCAAAAGCGTCACATTTTCTGATTTCTGGTCAACTTTGAACAGCTTTTATTCTTCTAAAATAGGAATTTAAAAGATTGTTTATAGAGTATTGGTACACATGAGGTGCTGTAGAAATTGATCCTCTGATAAGTAGCTTGCAGCCTGGCTAAGTATGGTACTCCAGGATTCCTTCTACACTGCAGAAATTGTTTTAGCAATCCTATCTCCAATTTCTATCCCCCACAGTCTTTGTTTGAAACAATGTATTTTCTACTGAGGTTGAGTTGCTAACCTTTTTATAATTGTCAATGTAAAAAATAGTCATGAGGCTATGATATATGAATATTATACTGAAACCAGCTTCTTAACAATATAACAATAGTTCAATCAGCTGCAGCATTGGTTCAAGTGCACTAATTGCCAAAAACCATAGCCAGATGCTTATTAGAGCCTTCTAGTCATTATCAGACATTAATTGCATTGATTCAGAAGCACTTTTCTCTTACATAACATTACTTATGCCATCAGTATAGGTGTGCTGAAACATCAGTTTAGAACAATATCAGTGCTTCATGTTGTTGCTCTAAAAAAGGCCAAAAAGACTGAGCCTTCAATAACTAAATGATAGACAGACTCTTAGATTTTTCATGTTCCCAAGTGGCAGAGGTTGAAGTTTCAGGCTATAGATGAAATATACATGATACATTCCTCAGCTAATTATTTGTCAGTATATTAATAAATCACCCAAGTCCCTGCAAGGCTATCTAAATTTAGAAGGTTCATGAGATGTAATACATAATTAATACCCTTAGATTGGATGGCTTAAAGGCAAGTGATTTCCTGATCTCATATGAAGTAGGGAACATTTATCATTGCCCAAGTCACGAATTGCCAGCATGCCTGCTTTTTGGGACTGTGTATAAATGTTTCTGTCATTTATTCTGGTTCATGAGGAGAAAACAAAAAATACATAACAAGCAGAGCTAGATTTTTTAAAACTCATGAAGTTTTTTTATGAATGATAAAGGAATAAAATCTAATATGTGCACATAAGGGTAATGAATTGACATTTGATCATAATCATCAATGAGAGATTTACCACTGATACCACAAGATTCTTGTCAGGTCACAAATGTATGTGTGCAAATACCTGCATGCGAAATTCTCCAATCATTCAGGCACGTGTCTTCATGTTCTCCAACCTCTCCTCAAGATGTTCATCCACAGCCTTTTGGGAAGATGTCCCTCACAGCTTCCCACGCTGCACCTTTCTTGCCCTTTGCTCTGTGGCTCTCCATAGGACTCTTTCCCTCATCTTATTCTCTCTTGTATTTTATTTCTGCATCTCATTACTCAAGTGGGAGGAAACACAGTGTACAGAATTCATTTTTCCCCAGAAACTCAGTTCTTGCACAGTTTGTTAATCTTGCTAGAGTGAAACACTGCAATGGCTTTTACATATCTGCAAGGTTTCTACAGGCAGGACTGCAGACAAACTTACAGGTTGACAGGAGATAGTGTCTTTGTAAATCTCTCCTCCACCTTCCTATCATCCACAAAGGCAAGCTTTATTTCTGAGAAAAATTGCCAAAGAGTATGAATTAAGTTACAGAATCACACAGAATTGAGTTCTACAATAATGCTTCTGCTTTTCTCTGTAGACATGAATCCTTCTGTCTGAATAGAATATTATCTGATTAGTAAAGCATCCGTTCAATATCAGGCTACCAAAAGCAGAGCTCCCTCCTTTCCTTCAGGCCTTCTCCAGTACTTTTCTGACCACTGTGGATAGCACAACCATACAGTCTTTCCCACTGTGGAGAAAATAAGCAAATTCTTCACTGATGAGGTTACTTCTCCCCAGGTCTGTGACAAAATTTATGCCATCATTTATGTGGTATTATTTACATGATTAACTTCTCAAAGCTCCATCAAGCAGATGGCTTAAAATCTTCTGAAATTCAGTGGTTAGAATAGTTTGTAACTCCAACTGCAACAAGGCTGACCATTTTTATCCTGTCTTTTAGGTCACATGTGACCCACTCCACTCAGAAAAGGTAGAGTGCAAGCAGAAAAGGTAGAGGACATCAAGAATCAGAGGTAGAAAATGAACTTGGTAAATTTTTTATCATATAATAAAAGAGCAGAAAAAGTAACCATCTCCAGGTCAAGGAAAAGGAAAATAAAGACACAGCTAATGGCTCCATAGTGACAAGTGCTGAAATACCAGCTTTTGAAGTGGAACTTCCTTTCAAGTTACCTAATTCCTTGAAATATTTCTCAAAGTCTTTCTTCTGCAATTGAACATATCTTTGCAATTGCAACTTAGGCCACTTCTTGCGGGTATGGACAGACACACTGGCAATATTGAATGTATACTCAGTACCATCAGAGAGGAAGGCCACCTGGATAAAATCCTGCTTCAGTCGGGTGTGTAGCTTTAGTATGAATCTCTTCTCTGACTTGACCTGATGTCCTGGTAGCAGCTGGGATGGAATTTGTTTCCTTCTCAGTAGCTGGTGCAATGCTGTGTTTCAGATTTAACATGAGAATGATGTTTACAACGTACTGATGTCTTTGGTGTTGCTCACCCAAAGTCAAGGACTTTTCAGTGTCATGATCTGTCAGTGAAGAGGTTCCCAAGTAGCTGGTGGTGAGCAAAGATGGGACAGCTGATCCAAACTGGCCAAGGGGACATTCCATGCTCAGCATATGAACTGAGGGGAATTGGCCATGCGCCACGGACAGCTGCTCAGGAGCAGGCTGGGCATTGGTCACTGTGTGGTGAGCAACAGTGTTGTTCATCACTTGTTTTTCTTGGGTTTTATTCCTCTCTCTCCCTCCTTTTCATTGTTATCACTGTTATAATTAGTATTATTATATTTTGCTTTGTTTTGAATATTAAACTATTACTATCTTAACCCAACAGGGTGGGGAAGAGGGGGTAGGAGCAGATGCATGGCACGTAATCGCCAGCTGGATTTAAGGCACAACACCTGCTTTCAGCAGCTATCTTACTGGCTTTCACATACATAAATTTATTCCACAAATATTCATAGATAAGTGAGGAGAAGAAAACTTGTTCCTGTGCTTTTTTTTCACTGGGTCCTTACTTTTTACCTCAGAAAACCCAATATATGGGTACAAATAAAAGCTGGATTTCAGGTAGGAAAAGACTCCTGTTTTCATGCTACCTCCTTGCTGTCTTTACTCTGAAAGATCTTTTGCCATATATGTACAAAATGGAATTATTCTTTTTATCATCTCCCTTCTGACATCTTCAATACCTGTTTGTTTCAGGACTTCAGGACTATAGTAAAACTAATGATGGCTTCACTGTTGTCTGTTACTCAGTGTCCTAGGGTGACTTTACGATGCTTGTATCCCCAGTTGTCTGTTCTGCTTATGCTGGATGTTGAGTTCTGTGCTTTTACATCTGAGAGCGAAGCGGGGGACAAGGAGAAGTGGTGGAATGTCTGAGGTGGCTGTATTCAGAAACATAAAGATAAGAGCTTCAGCTCTCTCACAGTCTCTTCAGCTGTCTCTCTGTGTTGTCTGCAGCACAGACAGCGGGAGAGAGCTCTCCTTTGCTTTGAGTCAGTATTTTTTTTTGCTAGCTGAAGCAGAGAAGTTCCCCAGACTGTGTTTTTTTCTTTATCTTGGAACTGATCAGCCTTGCTCTGTACTGAAAACCCAGAAAAACACCAGGAGCTCACACCTGTGGCCCACCAGGGCCCAGGAGATGGCATTTTCCAGCACCAGAGGGACTGATAAGAGACTGAGTGAGTTGAGCTACACCCCCATGAAAAGGACTTTCTCTCTAAATTTGCCATCTTTGCAGAACAATGAGAGGTTCCATTGTTTAATATTATTCTTTTTTCCATATTTGTGAGTATTTTGCTTGTTAAGTAAACAATTTTTTCCACTTCTCTCAAAGGAGGTTTATGTCTCCTGAACCAGTGGCAGGAGACACTTAATTTGCTTCCTAGAGGGACCCCATTTGGAGGTTTCCTCCAAAATTTGCTGTAAACCAGGACACTCAGAAAGAGCTGCTTGCTGAATGTAGAGGCAAAGACTAGAGAGGGAAATATTGACATTCTCTGTCAAAGATGTCATCTTCAATATCTCTGCCTACTAACTTATCTTGCCCATATTATAGGAGGAAAATTTATCATCCTGCCTCTCTTCTCATATATTTCATAAAGATACTTCTTTTTCTTTTATGCAACTGATGCTGGAACTGTGAGAGGGTTTTCTGTAATTCTCTGCTGGTTTTCATCAGTATTTTCAGAAGACTCTGCTATAATCTATAAGTCTAGCACGGATATTTTGCAAATAAGGTTTTTATCTGTTACCCTTATTTGGTATTGTTATACAAAATAGAATTATTAGTTTGTTGTTACATTTATTATATTTGATTAGTCTTATAGTAATATAGAGAGTTGAATGTGCAAATCTAAGATAAACATATTTGAATGGATTAGTTGCTGCTTCTGCAATGACCTACTGAATGGTTATGTGATTTGTACATCCACCACACACTAATAAACATTGAACACCTTGTTATTTGAAATAAGTGCCGGTAAATCTGATCAGGATAGAAAAAAAGGATAACTTATTAAAAGCATGAGAATTACTTTTCTTCTCCTGAAAACAGCCATAAGTGTGAAGAAGTCTATAATCAGACAGAAACAATTACAGTAATCAGATCTTGAACTTCGCATATTTCATTATAGCAAAGGGAAAAATTTTCCTTATAGAACTTGCAAGCAGCTTCAAACAAATGTTTTATAATGTTAATTCATTTTTATAATTTAAAAGTTATAAAAATTTCTCTGCTCAAACAGGCCAGAAGTGTTTTTGTCACTATAGGAATATTTTGTATGAATGATGTATCTCTTGCTCCAAATTGTTCTTGAATGTAAAAGTGCTTGTACACAGATAAAACAGTAAAATATTTCTTAAGGAGTTCTTACATTTTCCAACATATTGAATTTAATTTTTATCTCTCTTCTATGGTTTAACTCTGGAGATTTTACTACAGAACTACAAAAATGTTAAGAAACTAGATATTCAATAATAATTTCAGAGACATATCTTTAGAGATATCAGCACCTACACATGGAATGTCTTAAAATTACAAAAGTGCTGTACCTGAAGATGATGGACTGAGTTCTTTGATCTGTCCTCCTCTTTTTGGTTGAAGGGTAAGATCAGACACTTCAAATGTTCCAGTTCAGACCCAGGGGAAAAATAGAATGCTTGTTCTGTTATGTACTTGAAAAGTAGAAGATTTATTTTAAGAGAGATTGATGGTTAACATAGTAAGGAAAGGGCAAGAATAATACCTAAAAATAATGTGAAAGAAAGGGTAATAGATTAAGATATTTTGTTTCAGATTTTTGTACGGAGGGAAAGCATGCCAATCTTTTTAAATTGTTTGCCTGTCCTTGTGTTTTCATTTTGTCTTACTGTACTGTTTAGGATCATTCAGATCAGCCCTAAAAGGCATGTCTTGTTTAACAACACCCACAGACTATTTTTCCTATCCAGAACACATCGCGAAAACAAGCAAGATGCTCAATCAACACAGAGACAATGCATCACAGAAATGCAATCTAGACAGTGAAAAAGTTCGTAGGAAAAAATAAGGTCATCTTTCATTCCAGCTTTATAATCTCTGAATAACAATTGCTAATTCAAATTTGTTGTAGTGCAGCTCCAATGAGGTAAAATGGCTTAAGTTAAAAAAACCAAAAACCTTTGAAATTAAATACTTACATAATTTTGCTCAACATCAAATTTGGAAGGAAACTGTTCTAAAAATACACTACCTTGTAAACACCTGTCCTTTTTGCTGAAATATCAATCTGACAGAAAATCATAAAGAAGTCATAGAGGTCTTTTTTAATCAAAAGACAAATTTTTTGTATTCACATTGTGATAGTAGTTACAGTCACACTGTGAGGCAGGGTTTCTCCTAAAACAGATCACATCCTACAGGTGTGGTAGCACTCTAGTCATGTTGTGGCTACACTCTGATCCAAGGTAGGGCCATACCAGTATAAGTTTGCATATTCTGAAATGTTGATTTTGGCATATGCTAAATGGATATAATTTTGTTGTTAATGAAAAGAAAATATTACACAGGAAAAAAATAAGTACCATTTATAAGCTGGAGAATGCTTGCTTCCATTCTTCATGGGTAGAAACAGACAAAGGTTAGTAACAAAAAGTGAAGACTAATTAAATTTTTTTAGGCATGTAAGTCCAATAAGAAAGGAGCTATGGACAGGGTCACTAAGCTAAAGTACATTGCAACTTCATGAATGGCAAAGGGAATTCTGTGTACTACCTCATAAAGTCAAGGTCAGACAAAAAAATGATTCCTGCAAAAACTGGTTACAGGCTACATAAAATATTTTGAATATTTTTAAGAAGATTTTAAAAAATAAACCATGGAAGGATGTAGCAAATTTATTTTGTATTATTTTAATCCCTCCCTTTATGGTATGATTATTTTGTGATCCTGAGCTATCAATTTACTGAATGTTCAGTCTTGAATATGGATTAAAGTATAATAAACTACTCAACACAAGCACTCTGTCTGAGAACTAGATTTGGATTTTGTATTCAGGACTGTGCAGCATAATGAGAGACAGAGATTCCTCCTCTGACCTGTTCCAGTTCTACCATTCTGCATCATATTGCTCAATTTTACCCATGGCTGAGAAAAGATGATAGTCACGAGTCACAATGACTATCATATGGTATATTCTAAGTTACACTTGAGATAAAAATGATTATTTACTTTTCTTTTGGTCACTCCATAACTTTCTGACAGTGAAATCATATACTGAGTTTTACATAGAATTTCTAAGCCACCTAGGGGAATACAATACAACACCTGTGAATTTATAGTTGTAAAACTCTTGCATTTAAGATACGAAATTTTTTTTATTCCATTTATTATTGAATTTGTGTGTGCTTTGTTTTCCTTATTATTTTTTTATCTCTATGATTTATAGTTTCAGACCCATAATCAATAGCAAGTGCCTGCCTGGGAAAAATGTCCTGCCATAGTTAGAATTTTTGGAGGAAGAAAAGACTCTCTCACACAAATATTTTATTTACATTTTCCTTGGTTTTGCTAATCTGAAATCAATAACCTATTTGAACATGCAGCCAAAATTCGGATGCACTCACCAAGAATAAGACCGCACAAAACCACAATTTGTGTGTTTCCTGAATAAACAGGACCCCCTCACAGCTCTTACCCACACAAGCAGCCGACAGGGAATCTGTGAGGAAATACAGGCACATATTAATGCAGTTCACAGGCTGCTGGCAAGGCTCCACACACGGGCTCTCTGCACCCAGCCCTGTGAGACTGTGGGGATAGCTGCACCCCTGGCTGCTGCACACCGTGTGGGTGAGAAAAAAAGCTCACATTTTCAAAAAAAACACCTTTTCTTTGTCAGACACTTGGGAACTGGTCAGCAGAAGCAAGTCAACAAAACACATGAGCTGATTCCAGGTGGCCTCATGCCATTTCCAGGCACACGGAACTTTTCCAGATATTTTGACTAATATAGCTAAAAATGATAACCACAATGACAGCATTACTGCAATTAGGCTTTTCTGTATCCACATTTTTATTGTATCTGCTGGGTCAAATACACTGAAAAATCTATTTCTAAATGCCCTTAAGTCATACCGAGCAAATTTCCTCCTTTGCTGGGAGAAGGAGAGGTACAACAGGGAACTTGCTTCATTTATACAGTAGCATGACCAGATATATAAGCCAGAAACCTCACTGCTTTTCTGCCAGTCTGATAGGAGCACTTGAAATTTTATATCTGTTAATTGCAACTAAAATAGCAGCATTTCATCCTTATCAGAGTGATTCCAGATGAAACTATCCCATATAAACAACAGTGCTTGTTTAATAAACTAGAAAATGCTGTGCATTCCTACATTTTCTCTTTCTCTATATTCTTTAAACCTTGTCAGATGCCATACTAGTTTTTTTCAAATAATCAGGGCTAGGCAATGAAGTCTCCCCAACGATGAAACCAAGAGATAAAATAGTAGGGAAATGCTCTACAAAATATTTCAATGATAACAGTTTAAGAATTTGAAATAATTAAGCTTTTCATTATCGCTGGCTTTAAGCAAAACTGTTCTTCAGTCATAGTTTGCTATCCCAAAAAACTGCTAATAAAACTGGTGCCTTAGGACATATCAGAGCTAGTGCCAGCTGGGAAGCAACACAGTCAGTTTAATCCAGTGCTGAAGCTGAGTTTTCAGCTGACTTGGAATACAAAGAGATAAACCTTATACCTGAAAGGATGTGGGTCATATCTGTATGAAGTGCCATGTAAGTTTGTCATCCTAGAATGTGTGATATAGACATATTCTTCCTGAGGTGTACAGTCCATCCTCTTACATCTTTTCTCAGACTTCTAATTTTAGCTGTCTAATTTTTAGCTGTCTAATCTTCCTCCCTGTTCCTTTCTAAATTCCTCCAAGTAAATGCTACATATGGTACATTATTTCTTTCTTATCACATCACAGAACTTATTTTGTCCACACTTTCTCATCTAGTATTGTTTGCTTCAGGCTGAAAATCTTGTGCCCTTCCTGCCAACTGCAGCCTTGAAACACGTGGCTGCTTGCACATGCCTGCAATGAGGCAGGAGGAAGCTATAAACAAAGAGGTTCATAATCAGACACCTTCAACAAATAAATCAGATATACAGAGACCAAAATTACACAGACAACTATTTCACAGGGCATAAATCTGTGCCCACACTATAAAAGTTAAGGTTGAGTGCTCTTTAAAAATTTATTCAGAATAAATCTGAAAGCTGGAAAACAGTAAGTGAATCCTTAATGTGTCATTAGAAATAAAGACTTTAATACTTACAAAAATATATACTGTTATCAGGAGCACTCAACATAGCCAACTTAATCCATTTAGAGCTATGTCTTCATACCGTCTTCCTTTTTGCCCATCTGTGCTTGCACAAATCTTTCCTGTAGGATTGCAAAAAGCACTGTCATTCTGGGAAATTATAAGTGTCATTAATACTAAGCCCACCCAGGTAGTATGTGTGCGTAAATCCTAGAAATAGGTTTTCCCTTCACATAGATTTAAGAAGTCTCACGTCCATTCTGCATGCAGAATTAGAGACACTGATCACTGTTTAAAATGGAGTCTTTAAAAGCATACCAAACTGCTATAGAATAACTTATTAAAATAAATAATACTGTCCACAGTAATAAATTCTTGTGTTATTGTCTATGTCTCAGTTTGGATTTGGATTTTGTTTGTTGGGGTTCTTTTTTGTATTTTTAAAATTATAATTATAGACACTCATTTTTAACATACGTTTTTAATTAGCTGTTAGGAGGACTTGACCATATATGCAGACAGTTCTGCTACCAGAGCATTCAGGGACTGAATTCTATCTATATTCATATTAAATAGATGTGTACTCCTATATTGCAAAATCATGATTGGAATAACAAATTTCAATTATAGCCATATTTTGAGCAAGATATCATCTGTGTTTTCAGATGAGCTGTTATTTCTCATAGTTCAATTTTCTGTAATGATACTTAATCTAACCCAAGTACTTTAAAAGTAGCTTTTTTGATGGATACCCACTAGTAATTTAAATAGCAACCATTTAGTTTAAAAATGAGAATTTTAAGTTCATTATCTGTCCCCTGCAGAATATGCATGGATAATTTAGTCCTATCCATAATTCACTCCTTGAACAACCCTCATTTGTGCTATGAGAGACTATGAAAACCATATGCCCTGCTTTTTTTTTAGACTTTGATACAAAATACATAATTTCTATCACAATCAGTTATAGTCTCTCTAGAAATTAGATCCTCCTTCCTTTTCTTTCCATGTGACTTCATATGTGCATGTGAAAAATTGTTGTTCAGATCAATATTTGCTGAGTGGCATTTCTGTCTTTTTCAGTTCTCATTTTGAAGCTAAGCCGCTTACAGAATTTTTGTTGTTAAAAAGCACATTTAATGATCCTAACGATGTTAATCTGTGTGTACAAGAGTAGATGGCTATAAAAGTATCTGCCTACAGAATTTAATAGCTTTCAATAAGATTAGGTCCCCCAACTCTATGGATACCAAAGAAGATAACAAGATCCGCTGAAACATGCCGACATCTCAGGTCCATCATGTAGACAGAGAATTCCAGGCTCTGCATCTCAGAAGTCAAGTCAGAGGCAACAAACCAGAGCTCAAGCGTCTGGAATTTCTTCTTCATACATTTAAGCCTTGCTATAATAAAATCAGGGCCATGTTTTGGAATCACTGCATGTTTGGGGTTGAAAAAAAACCTCTGGAGATCATCCAGCACAATGGCCCTGCTAAAGCAGGGTCACCCAGAAGAGACTGCATAGGATCACACCCAGGCAGGTTTTGAATATCTTCAGAGGGGATTCAAAACTTCCTGGAGCCTGTTCCAGTGTCCTACCACCTTCACAGAAGAGACAGCTGTCCTCACATTCAGATGCTTCAGTTTGTGCCCCCAGTCCCTTGCCTTGTTCCTGGGCACCAGCGAAAAGAGACTAGTCCGTCCTCTTGACATCTGTCCTTATGGTATTTGTACTCATAAGATCTTCTCTCAGTCATCCCTTCTCCAGGCTAAAAAAGCCCAACTCTCTCATCTTTTTCTCATGAAAGAGATGTTCCAGTCCCCTCATCATTTTCACAGCATTCTGTTGGAATCTCTCCAGTAGTTTCTTGCACTTATTTTACTGGAGAGCCCAGAACTGGGCACATGACTCGGAAAGAGCCTAACCAGTGCTGAGTAAAGAGGTAGGATTGCTTCCTTCAGCAATGCTCTTCCTAGTGCAGGCCAGGATACCATTTGCCTTCTTGGTCACAAGGGCACACTGCTCTCAGACAGCTTAATATCCACCCCAGCTCCTTCTCCAAAGAGCTGCTTTAATGGTCAACCCTGATTTATGGTGAGATTATCTTGCATAAATTTAAATACACATTAAACATGCTGGGGTGTGAGACAGAAACTGTATCCTTCTGCCAATCACAGGTGTTTCATTACAGTATGTATGTATAGAGCTGCTGTATGTAACTTTTATTTCAAATTCTTATATTATCAGGTTTTCAAGTCTTGATTGAACAAAGCCCCAGGCAACCAGGTCTAATCCCAGAGCAGGCTCTTTTACAAGCCGGCCTTGGAGACCTCTTGAGCACCCTTCCAGCTGGTACTAACCAATGAGTGCATGGACTGAAAACAGAAGCTTGGAGCTTGCAGGATTTGGTAGAGGAAATTGCATAACCTCTTTTACACTGGAGGGCAGCATAAAAATCCCTCCTGGACCTGAACTTTACAAATCTATGAATCTCAAAGCCTGGGTCTAAATTAGCACTTTGGTTCAGAGTATTGCAGATTTGAACTTCATCCCCTGAACATATCCCCTCTTACAGTGCCTTAGCTTGGTTCACAGGGCAGACCATAGCAAAACTCCAAATTATTTGCCTAAGTTTAAAACTTCAGTCTTACAGAGTTTTAGGATATTCATTTACCTGCAGGTTGGGAATGGGAATTAGTTCTCCATTTTTCCAGAACCGTAGCACCAGCTAATGAAAGTTTGGGGTTTCTCTTTTGTATTTTCAGAAACTCCTCTAATATAACAAACACTGAAAGCAAACCTATATAAAAATTCTCAGTTCTATAGGGAGAAAAATATGCAGATAAACAAAGTCCCAACTATGATTTCAATGCTATGCTGTTTAGGAGTGTAGTAACCATCCATTTGAAGTTCCATGATAAAAATAAATACTTAAACCAGAACATGGGCCAAGATTTGCCCTTATGTTCCATTTATTTCATTTTGTGTTTATGGAGAGTATTTCAAATTAATACCAAAGCATATAAGCATAGCATAACATATAAATGCAATACAGCATGCTAATAAATGTAAAATAATAGAAAAGGAGGCGGGGTGGGGGGGACAAAAGGGGGTGTGTCCAGGTTGTTTCTTAGGAGCAATAAGTAACATTTATAAAATTTCCAAAATTACACACATGTTATTTCAGTAGGTTGAAAGGTGTCACAATCAAATCTAAGTCATTTTTTATATAATATTAACATATGGTGTATGGCATATGCTTCTCTACCCTTATCCTGTCCAGAAACCAACAAAAGCACCATTAGTGACCCTGAAGCAGCTTCTCAGAAAATAATTTCTTGCATCTCCCTATCGAATGAATCCACAGCAGAAAATATATTTGTACTAACTTTAGTATCAAGTCACTTTCAATGATGCCTTGAATGAACAAAAATTATAAAAAATTTTCTTGACCTTAATTTTTTCAGGTGGCTGAGGTTGAACTCAGTGACAGAAAGTGAATGGAACTTCCCATCCATCCATTGCCTCAAACTAACACAGCCCACAATCCAAGAACAATAAAGCAATTTCTGTCAGTAGTCATTCTAACAGTTTTTACAGCAGCTTTTATAGAAACTGAATTTCCTTTACTTACCTTAAAGCTAAGGAGAGATTGACACACAACTCAGAAACTTTGAGCAACCTTACAGTTCACAGAAATTTGCTTTATCTCAACTTAGTGTATCTTTTTTAGATCTAGCATTTTCTATAACATAAAAAAATCCCCAAAACAACTCCTTTAAAATTGTTTTTAAATATTAATAAAGTTTTTTCCAATTTTCTGCATAGATTAGAGCTGTATCTAATCAATATAAGTAAGTTCCATTTTAGTAAAAATTTTAAGCTTCTTCATAGTCTTAAGCAAATCCTCACTAGTCACTGTATTAGTTTGCATGCCCAAAGTAAAATAGGCTGATGGTGTTTTGCTGAATCAAGACTGCTTTTTTTAGGCATTCAGTAGGGTTATGGCAGAGGAATTAGAGGTAGCATCCTATTTCTTGATGTAAACATCAGAAGAAGGAAGAGGTTGTGCAACCGAGAATGCAGAAACACATTAAGTCATCAATAAATCAATAGAAATAATACTGATTTGCCATAATAATAATAGGAACCATCTTTACAGACCTATTAGAAGATTTTTTTTTCTGTCTGATGACTTAAAATTGGTTTTTTATTTCTTTCATTTTCTCCTTTCCTTTTACTAATCCTACAACACTGATGATGTGAATCATCATAGTACTGTTGATTAATGCCATTGCATATTTTTGGTTAAGAGACAAATTAATGTGAGCCATCTTCATTTTCAGCAAGTAAATTAGATCCAGTATGTTAAAAAATAAGCTAAATATGCAAAAACTTTATGAACATGCTAAATTTGTAGGTCACTGCCTTACCATCCATGCATCTTTCCAAGACAACTTCTTTAGCCATCAAAAGATCCTATGGGCTAGCTGAAGCACTGTGAAATGAGTGTGTGAGCACTAAGGATAGAATGAACTTCACAGTCTTGAAGCTTAGTATATTCATCATGATCTTCAATGTAAAATTTATCAGTCAAAAATCCTTTCTCTTTCAATTTAGTCAGTTTATACTGACTGAAACATTTTTCAGATCTAAAACAGACTGTACAGTAATTTCCAGTATACAACTAAGTAGACTTTGGTGTTCTTTAAAGAAAAAGGTCTTTATTTATTTTATGATTTATCAAAAATCATTTTGATAATATTTGCATTAAGAAAAGTTAAAATACTTCTTACCCAGTCAAATAAAATAATTTCATTTGACTTGAACATTTTGGCTTATCCTGCTTGAAATAAATTTTAAAAATTTCTTTAACCTATATTTTCTTAATTTTTTAGTTTGATAAAAACCCTGAAACCATCATTTGTTCACACAGCTGCAAAGTTCTTTATACATTGTTATGATAATTGTATTCCATAATAGATATCCTTCAAATATATGTGATAGGAATAGCTCTGAGAAGTTACTCAGCACAGAATTTTTAAACTAACATATAGATGAAGATGGTAAGAGTCATGTATATGTAGAGTTTCAAAAATGTAATGTAATAGAAACCCAGAGACAGTAGTAAATGTATCTTGACTAAATAATTCCTCCATACTTTTATATTCTGCAGTCCTATAATACTCTACACTTGAAGTACAGATATCCTCAAAATCCAGGTTGTGGTCTTGCTGAACCAGAAGAGCTCATTCACTCTGTAAATAGGAAACAAAAAGACAGCTTGTGTACAATACTTCAGGCCTACAGATTCATCCAATTTTAAAATGAAAAAGCCAGTAACCTTATAGGTTCTTATTCACTTCCCCCCCCTCCCCTTTTTTTTTTAATAGATTTTTAATATCTGTCATTGGAGAAAAACCTGTCCCAACCATTTTTTGTCACCTGCAGTTCAGTGTTGGTGTTGATACAAGAGTATTGTCTAGTGTTTATCACAAGTAGCTAATATTGTTTCCTTGGCCAGATCATGGTTGGAGTTCATAACACTGTAATATCTTCTACCCATTCAGTCCTTTGTTTACTGGCAGTATAAAACTGCAATTGTTTTCCCCAGAAAACCAAACTAGACTGTACTGTACTCATAATTCAACACAAGCCAAGGAAAATTAAAACCACCAGAATGTGGGTCTCATCAAGCCTCCTTCTTCCAATTACAGGAGTTCAGAGCCCCTGGATCACTGCTTGATGTGGTGCCTGACACACCCTACAGTAAAATGGACACTGCCAGGGAAGCTCCCAGGCAGACATAATAGCCATCTGAAATTTATTAATTCCCGAGAAATTCCACCATCTATGAAAACAACATGTGTCGTTAGTCTAGGCACATTCCTTTTTGTTCTTGTTTATATTAAATTCCCAGAGAGACATATCTAAACTGCTAGTATAAATTATGAGATTATAACAAGAATACATCATATAAATGAATATCATTGTCTACACAGACTGACTACTGAAAAAGAAAGACGTTTGTCTCTTTTCTGGTTGTTTTTTTTTTTTTTTTTCTTGCACCTCTTTATGGCAAAATTCCCTCCTGAATCACAGTCTTATTAAAATTTATTCCTTTCTTTTCTTTTGTCATAGTGAAATAGAAGTATTACATTTTTACATAAATTATTATCCACAGCATTCCCCATATGCTGAAAAAAAAGCATTTCTATTGATGATTCAGTACAATGCAAATGGTTTTGTACAAAATCTTTTATGTAGCACTAAAGATTTTTTTTAATGTGATAATTTTTTACATAAGCTCAATATTTTGAATTCAGCTGAGGAATCACTTTGCTATTTATTCAATAGCTTTCTATTTTCTTTGAGAAACAAAAGCTTTCTCCTCTTTGCATGATTTACTACCAATAAATTCGTCTGCTACTAAGGACAGTATAATTCACAAAGTCCAATAGTGAAAATATTTACTGTGTCCTGAAGACAGAAGTACACTCTCAAAAAATTGTATTGCTTAATGCCATTTTTTAGTCTCACAATAAAATCAGTACTTATTTCACCAAGTTGAGATCAGTTTATAACTTTCTAATTAGATATACCATCACTAAATCCAAATTAATCTTGGAGTCTTTCCTGAAAAAAATTTAAAAATTAAACCTTTGTGGCTTATGATGGACAGTGCTGGCTTATCAAAATCTCAATGTAAATCACTGAGAATTAAGACTGTTTATGTTACTGCTCTGTTGCAAATGTAGCTCAAACCAAGTAGCAAGAAGAGGACTGTCGTGGTCCAAAGAGCATCAAGAAACACACACATGAATTTTCCCACATCTGGACTTTCAAGATACCTGAGTTTTTCAAATTTGCAATAATAGATATCATAGTAGATCTCTACAGCTTTACTACAGCTTGATTAGGATAGAAATAGTCCAAATGAAAATAGTGCTGTAACATTTTAGTCTTAATATACCACCAATCTTTGTACCTTTATAATTCTGTAACAGAGGGAAAGAGTGAAGAATGAAAGAGTAAAGCTATTAAAACTTATATATTCCTTCCTTATATATTCAGTTTCAGATGAGATGTTTCTCAAAGAAATTCTTCCGTCAAAATACATATTCACATCCAATCCCTCCAAATTTTATGTATGTTTTCATTACATAGGTCCATCATGATGTTTGTGAGTGGAAGCAGGAAAAGCCATTGAAGCCACTAGCCTGCTGTTTAGGGAACTCACTTGTACCATAGAGCAGCTCTTCTGAGAGAAGGGTATTGCATTACCAGAATCACTGTCATTTTCTGAATAACTCACAGTCAGTCATAACTTTTGCCTTTAGTCTTTAGTTAGATAATTTTTGCTTCAGAAAAGATTCCAAGACTATTAATGCAGTGTTTTGTTATGTTGCCAGTTCTTGAATGGTTGCCCAGACAACAATGGACCTTGCATCTCAAATTGTTTGAGAAAGGGCTGGGAAAGGCAGTTGAAGACAGCAAGATCCATGGAGGTAAGGCAATCCAAGTTAATATGTATTGTTTGTGCTCTTTCATAAAGCCATTCTGCTGCCCAGTTAAGTGCACCAGTATATTCGTGCACTGCCTATCCCAATAGGGAATATCACTGGATCTGCAGTCTAGAAAATACGTGGTGTTTCACAACACTAAATATAAATGAGCAAATACACAGATACACACATGGATAACTCAGTGAAGTGGATTGGCACATGGGAAGAAATAGGCCTGACAACAAAGGCTCTGGGCCAAAAGAGAACTGAGTTACTGACCACATGGTGGGATGCTCTGTGGGGCTTCTTTGGCTGATGAACCTGACCTGTTGTCTAGCACAAGTCAATTCTTCAAAAACGTAACTGACTCATGGCCAGAGTCCCTTACACCAAGGAACATCCTTTAAAAATGGCAGAGAAACTGTACAGGAAGCAACTGAAAGAGATATGAGACTGCTAATCCAAGAAAAATCTCTGCTGTTTTAAGAAAAAAAAAAAGAGGGAAAAAAAGCTCTACACCCCAGATATTGGTTCAGAATTCAAAAGTATGCCTAAAGATAAAAATTAACCCAATTAAAATTGAATTTGATAATAACATCTTAACTGGAGAATGGTCTAAACCACTGAATCACATCCATCCCCAAAACATCATTCATTCTCCCCCAGAGCAAAATCAGAAAAATATCAGAGAAATAGGAAGGCAGAAAGGAAGAATATTATTTGTGTTATATTGTTAATCACTAGTGAGGCTGAAAGAAAAGTTCTAGATGGAACAAATCCTTACATGAACATATATTAACTGCATGATGCACATATGCCTGCATTCATACACATTTGTTCAAATTAGATTTCTCATATTAAATGCTATAGCTGTTTCTAAGAGGCTGATTTACTGTTCTGTTGTTTATGAAATTCGTGCCCATTGTGTGCATGTCTACTGTAGTGAGTCCTACTATATGCAGGTTGTTGTTGATTTTCTCTGTATGCTTTATTCTGGAAAATTCCACTATAATATACTAAAATCTAAGACTTTGAGACCTTCAATTTCTTCTGACACTCTGAATTTTCACTTTTTATATGTAATAAAGGCTTCAATTTTCTCATTAAAACTTGCTTAATTTATTGTGCACTCATATTACCCAAACTGACATTTTGCAGTCTGTAGCCATCTTTGTATCTCTTTCTTTCTTTTTCATTCCTCAGTATTTCTGTCTTCCAGCATGCCATATTTCGTAGGTCACATCTGGAGGCAAGATGGCATTTGAAACTGAAAAGAGTAAAACTGGTCTGCTGAGCTCAAAAATGAGCTGAAGTCATGTGCAATTTGCAACTGTGAGCAAATATATGGTAAACTCATTCAAGATTGTATGGAGCAATAAATCATTGGTTTGAGAACCAGCATCTTGCTGCTTGCTTTCAACAAATGACTGCATCAAATCTGATCCTTTATACATGTGAAATCCTTAAAACAGACATTGTGAAGGTTCCACAGATCTAACAGGCTTTAATCCCTTTTAAAACAAATGTTAAATTCTATTTCTCTACATTGATCACAATTGTTTGTGGGACACTCTTCCCATTTTCCTGGATTTGATTTTTCCACTCCATCCTTAAAAAATTGTTTAAAGTCTCAAATGATCTTTTTTATTCCCTGACTCCTCCCTTTAATAATCTTTGCCTGTCAGCTGCCTTTGGATAGATATGCCCTGGATTTTGGTCACAACATCATTGTCTGTTGGCTCACCTCTTTCTTCTCAGCTTAACATTTAATTTTAATACTTCACATTTCTCTAACCAGCTTTCTCAGAAGACCTCTTACGATTTTTCCCTGTGCTCAGAAAAAAAAAACATACTGAAGAAAAAAGGACCTATGGAGAGAAAGAATGGAGAAAGTCTCATCTGATGAGGTGAAATTTTCTCTGATCTAGGTAACATGAAGAAGAGGGTAAACTCTCTTTTATGAGGTACTAGTCTCATTAAAAATTGCAAAATATGGAAAAATTATAGTACACAGGCTTTTTACAGTGTTCAACCATGAAAGGCATTTTAGCAATCAATAATATGATTTTATGTGCCACCTATGATGGTCTCCATGGTCCAATCCACTTGAAACTTAAACTAGTCTAGGACTATTAGAGCTCATGCTCCTCAGTTTAATTAGACAATGACTACATATCATTTATTTCCAATGATATTTATTTAACTATTTTCGTTTAGATTAAAATTTCTAGAAATTTTTAAATACCCCAGAGAAAGCAGCAAAGTTTTACCACAACAGGGATTTAAACAAGCAGCATATTAGACTAGACTATATTACAAGTGGAATGGTTTTAAGACAGCACTTTTCCATGTCTACAAAAAAAAAACCCTGTAAATTTTTTGTAATGTCAAAGCCTGCTTCATAAATTACCAAATTAATGAGGTAAACATACCCCAGCGCATAAGACTAGCACTTTCTTTCTGCTACCTTGTCCTATTTTCTTCTCTGAAAGAGTAGTATTTCAGGGAAGAGTGGTAAATATGACTTCACAATATCAGTGATGAAGTGGTATGTTATCATTTTACTTTGTTATTATAAATAATGGAGATTCTAGAGACCTTGGATTTATTTAATTAAAAATTAAGAAAGACAATTTAAAACTATCATGTGTGATCTGATCACACTGTTCAAGAAAGCACTGGGGAATGGGGGAATATTTTCATTTACCTGGGGCACAGACATTCATGGACTTTCTGGGTGACACAGGATGGAGCAATTGTTGGGTGACAGAGCTTAAACTGACATTTTCAAGTAGTGCTAGGATGAAAGCTGAAATTTATGTACTGCTCTACCACCTCCTCCTACTCACACACACACACAATTACTGCAAGTAAATAATTAACTATTTAATTAATATTTATAATGTCATATTACTTTAATAAGTGGAATCAGTATCAGGACCACACTATCTGAAATTATGAACCTACGTCTTGTTTAATTCCTTTGTCTCTGCTTTTTCCCTCACTTCAAACTCTAATTGCCTTCTGAAAACTGTTCTGCATCTTTTTACTACTAATCATAAGAAAATTTATCCATTTCAGATAAAGAATTATGTGTGGAAATAGGAAAATAATTTTCTCTTAATATCTAAGCAACAGAAATCATACAAAATCTTTTGCCTGATTCATGCCATCTGACCTACTGAAGTCAATAGAATTAGCTGTGCAAGGAAGGAAAGCAGATTTTTTTAATAGCCTGGATCATCAGAACAGAAATTTAAGAACAGAACATGGTCCCTCAAACTGAAGGTAAAATATTAAATAAATTCAACATACTGAATATTGACTAAAAAATGCATAACCTGAAGTTAACAGAAATGGTCACATTAAGCTATAATTATTGACCTTTGCCATGAAGTTTTTGCTAGGACTTGTATTGTCACATGTATCTTTCTACAGTACAAAATAATTGTGATTTCCTTATGTGCTAACAAGTAACCACTAATGTTCCCAGCTGACAATCCCCACCTACACTGGCTAAAGAATCTGAATCAAACATGGATGATTTCCTTGTGGTGATTTGGTGATTTTGATTCTCCTCTAGCTGGTTAGCATGAATGCATAAAGCTAAATAAAAATCATATTGCATTCAGAGTTGGTGACTCATTCTTACTTTATTTAGATATTTGCAACTACATTAATATCTGAATATCACACAAGTTTCCACATAGTCATTTTTACAGGTCCTAAAACTGAAACTGCTTTTTTCCCTCTATTTTCTTTCTGGGAAATAAGAAGAGAAATACTGAAAGCTAAATCCACGAAGGGTCTGTATTGCCAATCAAAACTCACAGCCTGAAGTTAGACTAATTATCACTTCTAGAAACACAGGCTTCACAAATGCCAAAGAGGTGACAGGGAACTACCTGTGCTAGCTGAGAAAGAAATGCCTGCAAGTGTTTGATCTTTGCTTGAGCATCCCAGTCATAGAATAGAATCACAGAAATGTAGATACTCACCCCGTGGCCCAGGCAAGAGAGCAGTTGTCTTGAAGATCATGCCAAGTGCTACCTTCCTGCTTGATGGGAAACATATGATTTGATCTCTGAACAAGTATCTGATCTCAGCTTTTTAATGTCTGAGGAGAGTACCTCAGCACCAAATCTGCCAGGCACTTCTCTGAAAGGAATTCCCACTAAACATGTTTCACATGAGTAAATAGGTGATCTTATTGCTCAAATGAATCTATTTAATATGAAGTTCTGCAACTATTTTTGTGTCTTTTAGTCTATGAACTCCAGTGAATGATTATTTATATAACGTAAAACATTTTTGCCCAAACAGGTTGAGACTCTAAAAGTCTGGGGCCAAGTCAAAATAGAAAATGTCTAAATTAGGTCAATGGAGATCTCTCTGTCCAGATAGTTATTGACTGTCAAAGCTGGTGAGAGGCCTGAAGTGACAAAGGCACCTTTTAGACTGACTTCTCCAGATAACTTCTAGTCCTAGGAAAAACGCTTTAATTTCAGTGTAAGGAGGAGTTAAAACAGATCAAAGGTTATTCAGTCACTTAGCCATCGAGGAATTCAGATTAATGAAAACATAGAGTATATTTCTCCATAGTACAGTGCTTCATGTCAGAAACCGCACCACTCCTCCTGCAGGGCAGTTCAGCTCAGGCAGAGCAGTGAACAAGTATGGCTTTTCTCCAAGATTCCAGACAGCTCATTAGCAATGAGCTGAAATACGTCTGCACAACCAGTAAGGGCACTTGTTCTCCTGTATTTATCTTCCAGAGAAGACAGTCAGTCACATTCCACAGTCAACCAACAATGGATTCGTTTAACTCAACATCTGAAGAATCACGCTCACCAAAAGAGAACAAGAAGAAACCATAGTTCATTATGAGGTCTTGGAAGTCACAATGAAGCATACTGATTTGTTATCACAGAATCCCTCTTCACTCTTTAGCCTTCATATTACTGTGATTATTTCAGGTCACTTTATCCAAAACCTCTTAATAAATCTTTTGTATTCTAAGCAAAAGATGTACTTATCATTTGTGTTTTAAATGGAAAGACTTGCTACAAAAATGCAATATTGCCAGTTAAACTTATCCCAATTACACCTTTCTTTCTTGTCCTACAAACCAGCAAACACCTTTTCCTCTTGTAATCAAAACTGCAGGTGGCACTAGTAACTCTTGTTGTTCCAAGATGTTCAGTGCCAATGATTCAGCTTCTATAATAGGAGCTGGAAAGGAGGATGCACACTATAGTAAGTCTGCACCATGAAAAGACTCCAAAGTAGCTGATTCTCTTGCAAATTAGGTAGCCAATCAAATTAAAAAAAAAAAAAAAAAAGTGGGAAAAAAAAAAAAAGGGGTCAATTCAGCTTCTGATGCAGCAGGCAACAATGGAAGTGTCCCTTTCTTCTATAACCAAGCAGCTGCTGAACAGTTTTTTGTACATGTATTTCTTACCAAGCTTATAACTGGGAATAGAAAGACTAGAGATCTGCCAGCGTATGTTCACACTTTTGGAAATGAATGCACATGTAAAAATAAAAATAAATTAAAAATTTAAACATGCTGTTAAAGCAAATATTTCTGTATTTGACATTCCACCTGGAATGCACTGTTTCATATGACTACAATCATTACTGAAACACTTTATATTTTTTCTCACCATTCCTCAATGGAAAAATCTAATTGCAGTTCAAAGTAATGTTTATTGATAAAATGAAAATACACTAATCAAGGAATTAGATGATTATATCATGCAGAATAAATAAACCCCCTAACCATTTCAAATCCTGACTAAGATTCACTAGCAGAAAGGGAGTTATGAAACAGCTCTGCTTAGTCTTAGCAGTCAAGAGTGAAGATGCATGCACATGATTTATTAAGGTTTTGTAAAAACTTCTCCCAGAGGGCACAGAGACTCTTTTGACTAAATTCTCTAGACGATCCATAAAAGTCACATATTTCGTCATTCTGAGCTCTATCTGAAGGGGAATGTCTAAGTCATCATGAGCACAAAGAAAAAACTTGTATGCAAACCCTTTGCCTTTGTCCCCTCTGTAGATCTGTCATTCAAAACCATACAACTCATTGGAAGAGAAGTAGCTGAAGGAAGAAAGATTACGGACAATTTTCTCTCTCGGTTAAAATTTATGGGAAATATTTATATTTTGAAGGTTTCTCAGCACTCTGAATGCAAATATTTTTGTAGGAAGGAAAATTAATTTTTTTTTACCTTCAAGATATTCCAAAATGATGGTGCTTTCTAAACGAGCTCATCTGTTTTGTTTATCTTGACAAAGAAAAAATACCAGTTGCAAGAGCAGCCTGAAGAATTTATGACTTACTGTGGTACTCTGAGCAGACAGCTTCTTGGTCTAAATAAGAAAGGACCCCCATGTGAAAAAGAGTAAGACAGTAAGGTAGTACACAAAGTACTGATTACATTCTTAGATCCCCAATTTGAAACATTCAGCACTTATTCCCCTCCCATGAGTGCAGGCCAATCGAGAACACAGCAGGCACATCCTTTTGAGTAAATTTGCCAGTGCCAGCCACGTGTCAGAGATGATGAGTGAGGCAGAGGTGCCAGCCACCTCCTCTGACATCAGAGGTCAGACAAAGGAGAGTGCGACAAAAGCTGAAAAGCATCACCCCTATAATGACAATGTGGCTGACCTGGCACACCCACTATTCCCATCACTTCTCAGTACTCCTTTTATTGGCATTACCTGCTGTGAGAAGAGTCTCTCTGGACTTAGCAGCTTGATTTCGGTCTTAGGAAAATAATCATCATATGGAAGGAGTCCATCAGACTGCCAACTCCTGCCTTTCAAGTAGTGAATTGCATGAACTGCAAAAAGGCAGATAATATTCAACTCACAAGTTTCTCAGATGGAGCAAACATTCCAGACTGGTGTGAACCAGGCAGGTTCAGCCTGCTGCATTAAAAGCGTGCGTGTTTTGCCGCCCTTTGTGATCAACAGTCTGCAAAACAGATAAGGAAAACAGATATCCTCCTGGGAGGCTAAGAATTCCATAAAAAATATTAGGTGGGGCTTCTGGGCTACCAAAATTGGCCAACAAATGAGGTTATTTAATTTTATGCTATGAGAAAGCTGCTTCTTCTACTGTGAAAACCATCTTTTATACATGTGTTGTATAAGTAATGTGCACATCATTTATAATATTTTTACTAAAAGTCCTTTTTCCTGGGTAGTTTTTGCTTTATTTCCTTTTTCCTTAAATGTCAATTCTTAGGTATAACAGAGTGGTGTTTTATCAATATTTGTGGTATATCAGAGCCTTTTTTTCCTAAGGGGATGATAACCTGGTGTAGAATCTTGCATCTAATTCCCTTCAGAAGGTCTGAACACACTGGGCCAAATGTCATTCTTGTGTATAAATCTGAACAGGTTTGTTTGCAAATCTTGAGTCTCAGGAAACACTGATGCTGAATAGATATTCCAAAGGCCAGCATTACAGTTCACGAGGCATTTTCAGACTATGCAATGCTTAGAGAGGGGAGAAAGAGAAGGTCATTCCCCCTTGAATTTTTTTGTGTTTGGGAAGTATATGGTCACAACTTCCTGAAATGTCCTTTCCTACTTGTTTTTGAAAACTTAGGATTCAAGAGAGGTACCAAAAATGAAGACACCTTAGATGCCCCTTTACTTTTTCTTCAAAATTCACAGCATAAAGTATCTTATTTGCAAACAGAACTCTAAGCAGAGATCATCACAAGCAATTATTGAAATTCATCATTAATATATAATTTTCTTTACTCAATATTCATACCAATTAGATTCCAGCAGCAGTATAAACCATTTAATCAACACATTTCTATAAAGATATTGGTAATTTCAACATTATTTTGATGTTACCAGAGAATGAGATGGAAGGAATTGGCTGGATATTGTGTATCTATTTTTAATTAACCCACTGCAGAGGTTATTTAAACTGAGTAAGCCTTTCTTGCTATATATTGTTGAGCTCAGAGAAACAAGAAGTGCTCTGTGCTCTTTGCTGCCTCTGCAGAATTAGTCCATTAGCAAGCACTATTTCTTCAGATTGTGCCAACCTCACTGGTGCTCTTGGTCAAAAATACCTTTTCACCATATGTCTGTGCTGCTGTTTATGAAGGCAAATATTTTCATATCAGCTCCATTCACACTAAAGAAAATAGCTTACAAATTAGTATCTCTTAAGGAGATAATGTGTTTTTTCTTGTACATTAACTTAGCTGTCTCTGGGTAAAAAAAAGAATCTCTAAAGTCCTAGCTTTCTGCTTCTAAGATGCAGTAAGTCCTCATAGTGACTCTATATTGCAGTAAGAAAATGTAGGATGTATAGCTCAATTTTAATTAAAATATTTATCATATTTCAAAATAACTTGGTTTGGAGACCTTAGGCATATGCCCTGGATTTGGTTCTCATGGCTGACCTTTCTTTTAAAAGCTTTTCTCTGGAATCATCTCAAAATACTGTGCTCATGATTACCTGTTAGTTAGTTGTCCTATCACTTCCTTTCTCCATTCTGTCCTTTAGCAGTCTCAAACACTCCCTGAGGATGCACATAAACATCTAGCAGGGGGAACATTCATAGACCTTCAGAAGTGCCTTTCAAATACCTAATCACACTTTTACTTTAAGGTCCATTCTGAAAAATCAGTTCCATTTTTCCACATGCATACTGGCTCAAGTTCCTTAATGCTGCTTCTGAAACAGAGACAGCTTTATTTGAACTGTAAATGTGAAACACACTGGCATAGGAAATAAAATTATGTTGATTGCACATGCTCAGCAAAAAGTCCCATTAGAACTCAGTAAAATTGCTTATATTTGCTTATATAAAAGAAAGATGATAACAGGTAAGATTGCCACAAAATATTCAGTAGGTGACTTTTTAAGGAAATATTATTATATTCTTAAAATATATTTTAACAGCACATATAATGATGGGTATCTATAATTATAAGTATCTAATAGTGAAAATCCTAATCATCTCTAATTATATAGTATTTTTGAATATTTTAATTTAGCTGCCTTTTTTCTTTGATCAAATGTAGTTCAAAGAAGATGGTAGTGACACAATAAAACTAAGAGCACACAGACAGAATAACCATAAGCTGATGTTATTATAACATGGAATCTAGAGGTTATCTTGAAGGAAATGACAAGTTTCAGCTTATTTTCCCAGCATTATTTATAAGCATCAGTGCCTTTTTATGTTTTTCACTCCTGAGTGTCAGGAGACACAATTAACCTATTGAGAATGGTTTTGTGCACGTTTCTGTTTTTCAGCATACATGATGGTGCATTTTTCTGCATGCACCATATATTTAATACACCTGCAGATAAATACTTTAAAAATGAAAAAGTTTTAAAAGCAAACAATGTTAGGAAACAATCAAAGAGCATGTAAGCATGCAAAATTGATAACTCAAAAAAAAATAGAATGGATTTTAAAGTCAGATAGGATTTGTTTGTTTTGGAAACATCTGGAAAAATATATTCTTCACTTAATCTTACCTTCTGACAGAGATGAAGAATTTTGCAGCAGTGAAAATAATAGGGAACATAGTAACCACAGACAGATGAAAGAATTTGGTTTGGAAAATTTTTATTCAAGTGTTAAAGATGGCAAAGCTATAGACAAAATGGAATTTCATAATTCTCACCATATATCTAACTAGATTTTGTACTACAACTGCCACTTGTAGTAATAAACCAGTGGAACTATTTCTTGTCTCTCTTCATGCACAACTTCTCAGGCTGCCCAGAGAAGCTGTGGATGCACCATCACTAGAATTGTTCAAGGGCAGGCTGGGCAGGGATTTGAGCGACCTGATCTAGTGGAAGACATCCCTGCCCATGACCAGGGGGGAGGATTGGCAGGGAGTGGGGTGGAGAGTGGGGAGGGATTTGGACCAGGTGATCTGTGAAAATCCCTTCCAACCCATATTATTCTATAAATCTATTTATGTTTACCTGTGGCTCCTTTTAGTGGAAAAGATGTAATGCACTCATAGAGTTCCTGGCCAACAGAAATTATAAACTTCTTGTTTGAGATCCTGTTGACATCTCACAGCAGTGTCATAATTCACAGCAAGGGATTCTTGGCTGTTACTACAATCTCTGCAAATAGTCATATGTCTACAAATGGTAAGAGCTCTATAATAGTTGTACAATGAAATGTCAATTAAGGCCCAACAGCGGCAGCACAAAACTCACCTTTTCTCTTCTCGTATAAGAGAATAGAATTTTGGCTCTGATTTTATAAATTTGAATATATTATCCTGAATTAGGGTCCCAAAAATATTTTACAATGTTACTCTTCCTCTGTGTCCAATTATAAATTTAATGTTGAACAAAGATTATCACTCCAAAATCTATTTATTCCTTGATGTGGCCAGTAAGGACTTAAAATCAATAGAAAAACTGATTTTGTGTGCTGTTTTCCTAGCCTTGCTGCCACCTCCAAATAGTTTCATAATTATGGTGCTCCCTCAACAACCCCTCATCACTCCTTGTTTCTGCTTACACAGATGCTGTGGATGTCTATTTTTATAGTCATTCTTACTTGGAGACTTGCCCACAATTAACAACTTTGGGTCTCTGTTAGTAACTGAAGGCATTTTCCAAGTCAAACTCCTCATTTCTGAGTCTATAGCATGTGCCAGTTTGAGAAAGCTTTTAATTGTGGACTTTAATGGTGAAATTTAACACTGTAGAAGAAATTTTTCTTGTAGATACGTGAGAGGCTGAAGTGAAACTCCATCCAGCTTACATAGAGAAAAGTTTCCAGAAAATGCAACTTACTTTTGAGAAAACTTGAAATACCAAGTGTCAGATAATCAATGCTACACTGGAAAGAGATTCATCAGGGAGATAGCATGGCCTAACAAACTGAAGGCTTTATAAATCAATGCAAGAATCCTGCAGTAGACCTGGTAGTGCAAAGGGAATTAGCAGTTCACCAAATAATGATGTAAATGACTCTGCATGGGACACACTAAGCCAGCAGTCGAGTACATTGGCTGAATGAGATCAGCTCAACAGCATTTCCCTGAAGGGCAGGGAAATGTCAAGTTCAAAGATGAAATGCTCTGCCAAGAGCTCAATGGCTTCACACAAAAGCAGCAAGCATAGAGATAGAAGCTTTTGTCTCTCTCAGCAAATGAGAAGATGAGGATGTATATCACCATCTGGAATGGGGAAAAGGAGCAACCTCACTGTGGAGGGCTGCCTTTGGCTGAATGCCAGGTGCTCACCAAGCCACTTTATCACTCCCTCCCATCAACTGAACAGGGGAAAATATGGCAAAAGCCTTATGGGGGTTGCTGTCAGTTCATCATACATTCTCTCTGCCACTCCTTCCCCCTCACTGTCTTCCACTTTTCCAACATGGGACTCCTCCCATGGGAGAGAGCACACCATGAACTTCTCCAACATGAGTCCTTTCCCCAGGCTATAGGTCTTCATTAACTGCTCCAGTTGTCCCGTCCACAAGGTCCAGTCATCCAGGACCAGGCTGCTCCAGTGTGGATGCCCCCAAGGGTCACAAGGCCTGCCAGCAATCCTGCTCCAGTTTGAGCTCCTCTCTCCACAGGTCCTTCAAGGATCCTGCTCCAGTCGTGGCTTCCCCTAGGCTCACAACCTCCTTTCAGGTATGCACGTGCTCCAGTGTACGGTCCTCCATGGGCTGCAGGTGAATCTCTGTTCCACCATGGATCTCCATGGGCTGCAGAGGCACAGCTGCCACACCATCATCTGCACAATAGCCTGGGGAAATCTCTGCTTGGGTGCCTGGAGACCTCCTCCCCTTTTTCTACTCAGACCCTGGTAGGCCCCTGCCGGGCCATTTCTCGCACATGTTCTCAGTCCTCTCTCCTGGCTGCTGTTGCACTACATTTTTTTTCCTCTTCTTAAATATCCCTATCCCAGAGCCTCTATCACCATCACAGATAGGCTCAGCCTTGGCCAGCACCAGTTTCTTCTTGATTCATCTTGGAATCTGGCATTGGCTCTGCTGGAGAAGGGGGAACCTTCTGGCATCTTCTCAAAAAAGTCACCCAGTAAGCCCCCCACTACCAAAACCTTGACAAACCCAATACACTCATCTAGTTTGCAATTACATCCAAATATAAAAAACTAAGCAAAGGATGAACTTTGCTGTTGTGGCTATGGCCATGAAGTACAATATACACTCAAGCTGACATCTAAGTCTAACATACTCTGAATCAGATTTTCCATTCTCATAATTGAATTTATAATGAAAATAAGTAGATAATTTCTTTAAAAGTATTCATTATTTTCACACAGCTCTGCTAATCAGAATAAGAGTAATTGCTTGAGATAGGATAAAGCTCTATGTCTCCCTCATGTGTAGATAATAAACACTGAACTGCTCCACTAAGACTTTACACCATCTCAGCTACTTGTCTAACTGCTGCTCAGTTTAGAAAGTATCACAAAACACCCATTCCACATCTATATCATTTTAGAGGACAGACAATTTCCTATCACCTGGTAACAAATTTAAGATGGGTCTTGTGCAAGCTGCTGTTTCCTGTACTAGACTTCTTCAAGAGAAACATTTAGAAGGAATGATCTAAAATGTACAAGTAGTACCACAGATAGATTAAAACCTATGTAAAGAGGTGGAGGTGGCGGTGGGGGGGCAGGAAGCTCTACTGATACATATTTTTAAATTTAAAAGGTGCAACAGAGAAGGCCAAGGACAAAGAAAACAAACTTGAGAAAACAGATTCTAAAATCTCCTCCATCATATTATTTCTGTGTTATTTTGGGCAAGTTCAATATCTTATCAATACCTCCAATTCTTAAGTGAAATACCAAAACAATTCTTGCAGCATGCTGTTCAGAAACCAAGGATAAACTAGGAAATAAGACAGATAGGCAGATTTGCAAACATGGAAAGAGATTTAACCTGAATGAGTTTAATGAAGTGTTACATTTAGGTGTTTGTAAATCAGATTACTAATTTGCTTAAAACTAAATCTGAGCCTGTAGGAATTAATGGTGATCTCTCATTAATACTTTTAATTATATGAACTCTCAGAGACTGTGAGCTGGACACACTATATGAAACATCTGAATCCATCTCCAAGCAACTTCAGGGGAAATGTAAGGATGAAAAGGAAAAATCCATCAATTTTTAAATCACAGTCACAGCTTTATTACAAGGCTAATATTTAATAAGGACTTAAAATACCATTGAGAATATGGAAACACCTACTTTGTATGCATTCAGAAGAGAGAATTCGGTTTAACAACTGTAATTACCCATGATGAATCCTTCTCCTGTTACTGTAATTTCCTCAGAGGATTATAATGTACCTGTTGGCCTTTTCCTATGCAATAAACCTTTTCTAAGGAAACCTGTAGTTACAGTGGATCCATAATAGTAAAATAAGCTTTGTTATCCAGCCCCTTTGGCCCCATTAAACTATCTAAAGTATCTGGATTGATCTCTTAGTAAAATAGAGACTGTGGCATTCTCTGGAATCTGTTCCCTGAAGCAGACTCTTGGCTATATGTCAAAGTCATTTCTTCTCTCACCCTTCCTTGACTTGGAGGTCATTTTTTAATCAGATTCAGTTGAGAAACTACTATGAGACATTTGTTTATTCAACAGTCTGTATTGGCACATAGATCACAGATATAGTTCAGTCCTTGTGCAAAAGAAGATTCAAAACTTAAGTCTTCAGAGCTTGCAACTTTGTCACTATGAAACAGATGGTATGAAATATTTCTAGAAGAGTAAATATTTTATGAGAAGAGAAAAGGAAAGGTAAAGAATGGGTAGATCTAAACTGTTCTTAAACCTAAAGGCTATCCTCTAATACCAAGGACATTTTTAAAGTATGGAAAAATTATTTCTTCTCATATTTAAAAACATTAAAAGCAGCTAATTTTAAATATAGGACAAAACTGACTTAAATACTTTAAAAATTCAGTGCAAATTGAGCCACTACTCTCATTTTGCAAATTAAGATATCCTAAGAACACTTCAGAATAAGAAGCCTTAATATGCATGAACTTTTAAACAACTACTTTTATTACTGATTATATTTTTTAATCTTGTTCCTGAATTATTTGAGTATTAAGTTTAAATAAAATGAAAAAACCCTATGCAAAAACTTGTCCCATCAAAGAAGTATATAGCTAATCTCTCAGCAAAAGTATGCTTTCACATTATTGGTATCAAAAGTATGCTTTTCTTTTTATGTAAGCTATGTTTGGTTTTAATACATCATATATTTAACTGATACATATTTTTATAGTAGTAATGAAATACATGGATTTCTTTTATTAAGTCTAAATCTATGGAGAATTTATATAACACATTCAAAAATAATCAACAATATTATAATTATAAATTAAGTTCTGCAGGGATAGCAGCTGGGTTATTTGGTGCATACAGTGTGCAAAGACCACCTGGCAGGAACTGAAGCACATATTTTTAAATATCTAACACACTTCAGAATTAGTGGCACTGTTTCCCCCCAGGTCTTCTCTCTATAATTTCCATGTTTAGACATAAATTGTCAGGGTAGGAACCTTTGTGTTCACTAAGATGAAGTTTACAGTACTGAAAAATGAATATGTTCACTACTTCTATGTTAAAATTGTATTTAAATAGACATTATGAGAAAATGTCCTCAGATGAAAGAAATTCTGTCTACCTTAGGGATATCATGAAGACTGCTACAGTCTAAACATTAAAAACCAGTGACTCTAGAGAGTAACTTCTCAAGTCCAAACTCATGAACAATGACTTTTTTTCAGGGTTATCTTCATCACAGCTGATTTTCAGATGCCCCACTCTGTTCCCCATACATCCTCTTACAAGTCAACATTTAGAAAATGACAGAGGTCTTCTTCAAAGCTTTTCAGTCATCTCCATTTCTTTCTTAAATTGACCACAGCTAGTCCCTTCTTTAGTGGTCTGCCCCTGGGTTTTCTTTTTTCCCGCAATTTTAAATAAAACTCAGGCATTTTAGCACACACTGCTTACCTTCTCCTGAATCTCTGAAGTCTTGTGCAGTTTTATGCGGCTCTGTTCATCTTGCACACTGCTTTCAAATGATCTTTAAAAAGAGTGCAGTGGAGAGCCTGATGGAAAAGGCTAAAACATAATTAGCTTTTTCTCTAGCACATTTTGATGCAAAGAGCCTGTAGAGAACACCCAACTCATGAGCAGCTATGTGGGATCAAGCAATCTCAAGGTGTCAAGCTGAGGAATAGCACAAATGTCAGCTCTCCAGCTGTTGTCACAAAACAGTCGCATGGACAGATTTTACAGTTTCTAACACTGTGCCAAGGCAGAGAGCAATTTGAGAGCTTACTTTTCCATTTAAATGTGTGAAAATATCAATAACAATCTTGGTATTATCACAAGTCCATCTAGTCCCTTAAAGATGGCTCCCTGCTTCAAGTTGCCCAGGGAGGTGGTGCAGTCCTTCTCCCTGGAAGTAGAGAGGTGTCTGGACGTGGCACTTGGGGATATGGTCTAGAGGTAATTATGGCAGTGCTGCATTGATGCTTGGACTAGATGATCTTGAAGGTCTCTTTCAGCCTTGATGATTCTGTGATTCAGTGATTTGATGCTAAGTATCTGAACAGAACACAAAGAAATCTAAGAAAACCCTTTATAGAAGTGCACCCTGCTAGGATTTTCACTAGAGTAATATGTTCCACTGCAAAGGAAATTACAGAAATTTGTAGTTTTCAGGATATAAAAATCAAGGATGGTTTTCCCTTAGGCCAGATAGGGAAAATAACAATTCATTTAAAAACAAAGTTAAAGCGACAACAACAGAAGAAGAACAAAACCACTTTTACAGCTAGATTTTAAAAAAAAAAAAAAGAAAAAGAAAAGAAAAGAAAAAAATAAAGAAAGCTTAATAACCTAATTTTCAGGCTTAGACATCTATATTAGTATTTTAATTCTGTAATGAGAAATGTACTCACAATGGGACCTTAATTACATGTATCTCTTGCTCCTAATTCCCTTTCATTTTACTCTGCACTTTAAAGAGAGTTGAAGGGTATTACAGAATTCCAGGGAACTAGAGATAATTCAACAAATGGCAGTAAATCGGATTTTTACCTCTAAAATCCTGAACTTAATCCAGCTTCACAACAATTACTGTAAGATACTCAATGTGACGTAAAAAAATATATCTGTCCAGTTCCTCAGGGAAATAGTTTTTACAAGTGAACAGCCTAGATGGCAAGCACAACAGAAAAATAGGTGACTTAACTGGCTTGTCAATTGAACAATATCTTCAGCATTGTGGTTTACATACACAGCAAGCGAGCAGAAAGAAGCTTTCACTATACTCATCTGTGTCATTTGCACTCTGAATAAACACAGAAGATTTAGCCTCAAGTACTGTCTATTTTCATTTCTACAAACCCCAAGCTGTTGAAAAGGTAGACATTAACAACAGGAAAGAAAAGAATATCGTTCCTCTTTTTCAACTTTTATTAATATCTGTGCCTACAGCCAGAGTGAAGGTCAGCATACTACCAGGAGAGATTTTGTTTGAGGAATACAGGCACACTACAGCCTGGCAATGAAAAAAATCCAAATGTTAAGGTGACAAAGTGCATGGGGTAAAAGCACTGCATTATTCTCAACAGTACATTCAATTTACTTTTAAAAAAGGTACAGCAAAGAATGACGTTTCATTTCCACAGAAAAGAACACAAATACCAAACTATACAACCAGTAAAGGAAGTAAAGGAAAAGTTAAAGTGGTGACAAAATCAACACAATTATTTTAGTGAAAAATGCTAAATCACTCTCAGGATTTTTGGGAGCCTAAATACTGAAATTAAAAACATTGTTTGAGATAAATCAGTGGTGGTTTTACAGGTAATGTACCACACTTATTCAACAGGTGAAATGTCTGATTACCATAACAGTCTTAGACATTACTGGTTTTTAATTCTGCTGTTCCATTTGGAAGTATAGGAGTACCTGGCTTCATTAGTACTTGGATAAAAAACTACTACATGGGTGGGTTCAGAAAAAGTAAGTAAGCACTAGAAACCTATTGCCATTTTTTCTCCATTGTCTCCTTTCTCCTCTTATGAATACCACAACATCTAGATGAGTTAGAAAAATGAGACTCTTACTATTTGTCAAAACAAAACATTTGGTGTTAGAAAAGTTAGAAGTGGTAGCCCCAGTGTTATTTTTAAATTACTTTTCAAGTCATTACATTCTGCTTAACTAAGATCTCATAGTAGTTTCAGTCAGGTAAGCTACTCCTTGTTTCTCATTCCAAGGCAGAGCTCCTAGCAATGACCACAGATGAAGCCATTCATACATACATAAACCATTTCTTCACTGACCTGTAAGTAAAATAGGCATGTTGATCTTATGTGGGTAATTATACTAAAAAAGTTGAAATTCACAGGAGCTGTTTTACCTTTGGCAGCAGGGGGCTGCAGGAGTGTCTGTGTGAGAAGAGGATAGGTGTCTCCCAGACATTACCAGCTCCACAACAAAACCACAGCAGGACACAGCCAAGGCCATCGATAAAGCTGGTGGCACCTCTAGGAAAACACATTTATGATCAAAAAAAGTTCCAGAGAGAAGGGAGACGAGTGAGTGGGGAAAAAAGTATGAGGAATCACCCTGAAAACACCAGTGGTGGGGAAGAAGGGGAATAAGGTGCCCCAGGCATCAGAGAAGATACTTATGTGCAGCCCATGGAGGAGACCAGAGTGGGGAAGGCATTTCCCACCAGCGGGCACAGAGGATCCATGCTGGTACAGATATCCACACTGGAGCCCATGAAGTAACCCACACCAGAACATGTGGATATTTGCTCAAGGATCTGGGGCCTGTAAAGAGCACACACTGGAGCAGGTTCATCCTAAAAACTCCAGCTTTTGTGAAGTATCCAAACACTTCCTGTTTATCTTCAAGAATTGTAGTGCATGAAAGCCCAAAACAGAGCAGGGCAATAGTGTTAGGAGGAAAGAGCAGCAGAGAGAAGCTGCTAAAAACTGAACACATTGCCCACATTCTCCACCTTCCCTGCATGATTCATCAGGAAGGGCAGAAGAATGAGAAATGAGGGAGGAGTTTGAGCCTGGGACAAAATGGGGTTGGGGTGAAAGAGTTTTAATTTTTGCCTTTGCTCCTTACTATTTATATCTGTTTTCATTGGCAATACATTAAACACATTTTCCCACACTCTCTCTGTTTTGCCTATGGTGGTAACTGGTAGGTCATCTCCCTGCCTTCTTCCCTACCCATTCAACTCAATTTCTACCCCTGTCCCGTTGAAGAGTTGGAGTGACTGATTTGGCAGCTGGCCAAAGTCAACCCTCCAAAGCCTTAAAACTTTTGCTTCAAATTCTGTAGTGATTCAATCATCTTCATATTAAATTACACTTTTATTAAGCAACACTTGCTTTCATGTGTATAGGAACTTACACTGTGAATGCCAGTCTTGTTCATTGAATAAAATTTGTCACACTAAATTTATGTATATGAACTATTCTGTTTGAAGTTCAAATCACTAGCAATGTCTTGAATTTTTTTCCCTTCCATGTTTTTCAGGCCATGGTTGTGCTTTCAGTATGACAAGTGCTTCTCGGAGATGTTTTTCATTTTTGGCTCCAAATATATTCTAGTTAGGTAAATAATACGTACTCAGACCAGAAGTGTAGAAAATTAAGGTATCTACTGATTTACATGTGAACAAAAGCAACACATATTTGCAAGTAAATTTATAACAAGTGCACGTGCATTAAATCGGAGGCCTACATCTCTTGAAACTTTTCTCCCTACAGTTCTTTCCCTTTGATGAAAATGAGAAATAACCACAAACTCTCAGAATCAAGCTTCTTTGCCCTCTTTATTTATTTTATTTTCTTTTTTCCCAAAGAGACCTATGGACCTTTATGTTATTTACATTTAAAAAAAAGGGCAAAGAAAAAAAGCGAGAAGAAACTTAAATGAAGCAGAGTCATGACATCTTAGAGAGCAAAAATAAATTGCTTCATTGCAATGATAAGCTCCTCTTGCATGTAATTTATGAAAAGCCAACTGTCATCAAAATCCTTAATTTATAGTGTTCAACAAAATGCTACTAACTGAAAAGCATTAATCAACATCACCAACTTAATGTGCTTTGTCAAACTTCTCAGTCTCTTCTGCCAAAGAAGAACATTTTTGACAAGTAGATTGATTGGTGAGCTAACAGTGTTTGACTAAGGGGAGAGTGTACAACAAGAACCTTAAAAAAAGATGTTAGCAGCAATTCTATTTGCTCATACAGAACCTGTGTACAATACTATTATTTTGCAAAATACATGTCAATAAGACTGATAAATTATTATGTGGTTATAAGAAATTCTGTTTCAAACTGGATTTCACTCTCCTTGCGAAATAATTCATAGAGAGTGAAAATGTGCAACTGATATGAAAGATGCCCATTAGACCTGAATAATAATCAACTACAGAGTGCTTTGCTAGCTCAAGCGGTTAAAAAAAGTCATTGAGATTCTGGCTTTCAAGCTTAAGTAAGCAAAATGAAAAATAATGTACTTCTACTTTGTTAAGTGTAATAGACACTTCAGATTTAAGATACAGAGCAGCTCCTTTTAAAAAGAAGGCTTAACTGGGAATCCCATACTTTCTTGGGAAAAAATCCACCATTATGTCTTGTTTTTCCTAGTTTTCAGGTATTCCAGCTATTGCAACAAGACTTTTTTTTCTGAAAGTGAGTGGGAGGAAGGAACTGAAATTTTAACATTAGAGGATTATAAACAAGATCATACACCTGTTCCCTCGTGTAATGCCTGTGCTGTTTGGAACAAAGACTTGCCCACATGCATTTTCCAAGAAATGGAAATAAGGGGCGTAGATTTGCCATAGGAAAATTTGTGTCAGACCCATACATCTGTGTGAGTAAGTATGGGAGAATGTAGCACTGAAGTGTGTTTTATTCTGTTGATCCTGAGGTAAAAGGGCAGACCATGAGGTAAAGCATTACTCCACTGAAGTATTTAAAATATCTCCCAAGTCAAAAGAACAACCTTTCTGAATCAGACCCAGGGATTTATCTAGCCTTTTTTGCCTTCAACAGTAGCCATAAAAAGATATCGAGGGAAAAAAAAAAAAAAAAAAAAGAGCAAAGCAAAACTATGCAATTCTTTAGCCTATTTCTTCCTGTCCTCTGAACCAATTTTGGTTCAAATTCCTGAGCATGTTGTAGTTTGTCTACTTAGTAACTCTCAACAATGTCTCATTCTGTCTTTTTACACTCATGCCTTTGAGACTACATAAAATTTCACATCTCTCTGACATCTCTTGGAAAGGTGTTGAACAGGTAAAGAATCACTTTAGTGATTCTGAAGTCCTACAACACTTTTTAGGTATCATCCCCCAGTGGCACTGAACAGCAGTCTTTCCTCTAGCCACACTACTTGTATTATATGCAGGGTTTTCTGTAATGTAGCTATACCAAGTAAAAGTTTATAGACATTTATTTATCTGTCCCTCTACCAGAATGCCATACTAGTTTTCTGTCTGATTAATATTTACTCCTTTTTTTTTTTGGCTTTTGCTCTTTGACTCATTATTAAAACTCAACTATCAATGAACATACCGCAAATCTATTTTTAGTATTTAAAATTCATCCAAAAAATGATTGCATTGTTTTTTAGCTTTCATATTCAGTACCTTAAAATGGAAAAAATAGCATCTTCCTACATTTTAATTACAGCACCTAGCACATATTCCTGCAAGGTCTGAGTGCTAATAATTTTGGTATAATTTTCAAGACCAAAGCACAAGAGACCACTCATGTCAGCTGGCAGCAGCAGAAGTCTCCCAGTGAAGAGAGAGAGGCACTGGGAGACAAAGTTCTGGGAGGGAGGCTGGTGTAGGCAGACCCCTTCATCTACAGTACTTCATCAACAGAGCTGTTCTTCAGCAAAGCACCTATCAAACATTCCTAGCACTGCACATACTTTTGCAATTGAAGTCACAGTGAAGAGATTTTCTATGTTTAGTCTGTCTGGAAGGAGAACATAAGATAGAAAATCAAACACAGATGAATTATTTTACACAGTTAAATAAGCCAACCATGGGCAATAGTCCATAATCCATACCTGCGTGCATGGCTTATCAAGTTAGCCTTTCATAACACTTGTATTATTTTATTTTATTTTATTAGTCCTGAGCTAATAGCTTTGGTATTCCCAATTACAGTGAGTTAACTGACTTGTGTAACTTTGTTAACCTCTAATGAGTTGTTTATATGCCCCAGTCCCAGGACAAGGTCAGCAAAACTTCCCAGGAAGAGATCACAATCCACCTCTAGCCTCAGCCTCTCACTCCACCAAATTACAGAGGTATACTGCTGATCATGGAAACCTCAATGTTACCCAAGAGGAACAGAAACATTTCTCATAGAAAATAATGTTAGGCAACTATATGGCTATTAGGAGGCTTAGAATACTGGAAAAAAGAGTAAAGGAGACCATTACAGCAAGTGAGAAATGTGAGTGTTCTGTCTTTTTTTAAGTTCTGCTGTCACCAATTATTGCAGGCCTTACACAATTATGAGTACTTTGAAATCTCTCATTCCTAAAACCAATGCCTAAGGACATTCTCAGAAGAGAAGTTAAAAAAACCATTCAAGTTAACAAGAAGTAGAAAACATCAGGAAACAAATCTTCTCCCAAGTGTTTAAAATAAAATATTTTTAAGTTGATCTTGGAAAGGAAGAATAGTTTGAATTACTATTTATGAAAGCCAAAGGTTTGTTATTCTTTTTTAGGTTTATGTGTGGTTTTAATCAGCAGTCTTTCACATAAATAAATCGAACTCTTCTTTAGTCTCTAGCAGTATTTAAACTTATTTGCTCTTTCAGTGGGGAAAAAAGATCAAATAAACACACTTAAGCTTTCTGTGGAAACTGCTTCTAAAAAACTATCACATTTTATTCTCTTTCAATGGAAAATATATCCCAGTATTTTTCTGAGTAAGAAGTAATGACAGGACAAGACCTCACATATTTCGATATGCCAATAAGTCATATTGCTTTCTTTAAGATAATCATTTTCTTAGCTTCAATGTGATAATTGTAAAGACATTTGCAGTCTAGGAGAAATAGCTTCATGTGCTTCACATACACTCAGTATTTTTGTTGTTTCTTCTGAGCTGCATCAAAAGAAGCATCACCAGCAGCTCAAGGGAGGCAATTCTCCCCTCTACTCCACTCCTATGAGACCCTTCCTGGAGTGCTGCATCCGGCTCTTATGTTGGGTCCCCAACATAGGAAGGTCATGGGCCTGCTGGAGTGAGTCCAGAGGACAGCTGTGGTGTCCAGATGATCAGGGGGTTGGAGTATCTCTCCTGTGAAGACAGGCTGAGAGAGTTGAGGTTGTTCAGCCTGGAGAAGCAAAGGTTCCAAGGTGACCTTAGAGCACCTTCCTGTACCTAACAGGTGGCTACAGGAAAGCTGGGGAGGGACTTTCACATGGGCCTGGAGTGATGGGACAAGAGGGAATAGATTTAAACTGAAAGAGGGTGGGTTTAGATTAGATATTGCAAAGAAATTCTTTATTGTGAGAGTGGTGAGGCATTGGAATAGGTTGTCCAGAGAAGCTGTGGATGTCCCATCCCTGGAAGTGCTTAAGGTGAGGTTGGATAGGGCTTTGAGCAACCTGGTCTAGTAATAGGTGTCTCTGTCTATGGCAGGTAGGTTGGAACTTTAAAGTCCCTTCTATCCAAAACCATTCTACAATTCTCTGATACAAAAACATACTGGAAAAATATGGTAATGACAGGAAATACAGGAATTGTTGTTTTATTTCACATTAGTCTACCTGAAGCTCTGTAAAAAGAAAATTTATTGAGCTATTTTGCCTGTAGCACTACATACATCTTATTACTCTACACATTTTATGTTTCATATAATACTTTAGGGGACTCACTAACTATGAAAAACACATTATCTTAAAAAAAAGTTATGAAGTACTGAACGTGTACAACTAAATATGGAGTTAAAAGTAGCAGCAAAGACTTCCTTCTTCAATCTTATATTTAAATAAGAACACCAAGTGGGCAGCAAGGAAGGATCCTGCAATATCTTTAAAAGGGTAGAGCTACAAAATTTTCGTGACTCACAACTCACAAAATTACAGTATAGGAAAAAAAGTAACCTTATGATTCAGACTGTAATTAGCAGCTTAGAAAATGCAGAAGAGAAAATGAGTCAAATACCACAGCCATTCAGGGCCTTAAAAATAAGGACAAGAACTTTAAAATCATTGCACTAAATTTACAGTAAGCCTGCAGTGAAGAGAATTTTTTAAAAGGAGATATTTATAGAAAAGAAATCATATAGAAGTTAGAGATGGGAGACCTTACATTGAAAAAAAATCCTTTTCCTACAAATAATATGATCAGGAATAATTCAGGAAATAAAGCAATCCTTTCACTGATCAACAGTTTCAATTTGTTTACATTAAGGCAGCAAAGTCAGACAGCAATAGTTTTTCCAGAATCAGTGTTTCTTATGTCAAACAAATACCATTAGGCTGCACAGAAAATATGACTCAAGAGTTTTATATTTGAACAAAAAGAAACAATTGTTTATTGAGGAGATTACCTGTCATTAAAAGTCTTCCCCACTAGCAAAATAAGGACTGAAAGCTAAAGGTGATCATTGAGTTGTGCAACTGAAGACATGGAATTGTTCAGCTCTGCATCTGAGTCTGAGAGGATACACAGAAAATTCACTTGAATACTGTTTTTGAATCCTCAGCACTGAGAGGAGATAGGAAACTGAGGCCTGATGCTCACCTCATTGAAGAGTAGCAGTCTTTCTTCATTGCAAGGGAGCAGTTCCCTCAAGGCCTTTCATAGCCAAGACACAAAAAAGCCTCAGAGACAGAAAGAGATTGTCAACAAACAAACTAATAAAAAAAAGTGTCCTGCAAGCTGTTTCCCACTGTTTTCTAGGGCAAACCTAGACTTTTCTTCATAAGTAATCCAAACAGCACACTTCTGTGCTTGCAAAACTGTGCAGTCTTTCTATACAGTTAGTTTATCTGTCCCTGAAGTCATCTCCCAAAGCTTTACTCTCCAGCTTGTTTTAATCACATCAAATAAACAAAGGATGATGTTAACTTTGTAGTTACTTAACATACATAAATTCATACTGGCATTTTCAGGAACATGTAGGACTCTATAGGATAGGAAAAAAACATTTTTCCACTAAGTCCTGATTCTCTACACTAACTTATTCTTTAATCTGTTTCCTACATCATCTTGGGTACTAGAATATGAACATGTACAGCAGAAATCTTTCCCTGGTTGGCTATGAGTTGCTACCCTCTGCAACCAAAACCAACCATCAGTGACTTCAGAAATAAAATAAAAACACAATACCGTTTTTATCTCTTTTTTTTTTTTTCTTGTCTCTTTTTTTAAAGATCTCCATGTTATTGTGATATCCACTGAGCTAGGGGCAGCTGGTGATACTCTTGTCATGCATTCCCTATAATGATAGATTTCACTTCCTGAGGCCAGATATTTCTCAAAAATCTTAGTAGGATTTTTGTAGGGATTTTTCCGAGACGTGACAATGCAAATTTAACGTAGCATCATTATATCAAAGAGAAATAAGAAATGGGGTTTTTTTTGATACAACATTAGGCCTAGAAAATACTTCAAGAAAAGTAAGCTCAGATACACACAAATTGCTCCAATTTTCAGTGGGGATTTCTGAAGATATAATACAAGATAAATCTAATTAGCTTCAAGGAAATGACAATAAGAGATCAGAGGAGTGAGTAGATTGGTTAAATCTACACAGACTTCAAAAGATTCTCAACAGAAAAATGCAAGAAAAAGACTAATGAAGGAAATTAGCAACTGTGATATAGATAGCAAAATTCAAATTGGATTCCAGAATACCACTGTTAGGTTAATGATTTGTTGTATAGTACATGCAGGGAACAAGGGTTTCTGAATAGAAAAGGTCTAACATTTAGCTCAAAGCTGTTGTAATTACATCATGTATATGCTACTTTTCCCCCTTCTGTTCTAGTAGAACAGGGTTGTGAATTTACCTGATCTTGGTTCCTACACCTCCTTACTAGCTGTATGCTGGTAATTATTGGATCAAAACTGGAGCCTGGCATTTACAAAAAATATCCTGAGGAACCTGGAGAGCTCCAAGTTTAAACAATGATGTGATGGCAATTTTGAAAACCTGTTAGAGATGAATGGCTGTGAACTATACAGATTAGGGTAAAATGGAAGATGGAGCACAGTCAACCAGGGAAGGAGCCCATAGAAAAGACAGAAGGATACAAAGGAAAGAAAAAAAAGACATTTTTGCACGTTCTGCCTAATGCAAAATAATTAAATTATTTTAAAACAAGTAACCAATAAAAACAGCAAGAAGAGGAGATAGTACAACATGGGCAAAAAAAAAAAAAAAAGATTGTTTAGCAAATCTTACTTCAAAATTTAAGAAAAACATGGCTGTTTCATTACAAAAGCTATCATGAGAACTGCTCTACAGCTATTATTTTCAGACATAGAGCCATTAATGTAGGTCAGGCAAATCCATATGAGTCCATAGCCACACACTAAAATGTCATTGTTGTTTCTGTCTGAACAAAATGAAAATCTGGTCTGTCTTTTAAGTTTACAATTCATATGATCTTCAGTTCAAGGTACTTTAGTCCAAGCAGTGCCTGCAGAAAATTATTCAGTTGCCTGAATCTGAATTTACCTACAAGAGCACCCAAGTTTCAAAGTGCTAAATAATGAAGCAGAGTTATACTAACATCAGCATTAGTCAGCTCAAATTATGTTTGAAAATGGCCTTAGATTTTTGATAGTGGTCAGCAAACAGACCACTATTAAATTACCAAGTATTAAATTATGTGCATTTTGCGTATTCTGGACCTATCACATGCCCAGCTTTTCAAGGAGGTGCTGTATGCAGAGGCAACATGATCTAAGCAAAGGGCAGCACAGTGGCAAAAGGAATGGCAAGACGTGAGGAAAATGGACCCAAAATCCTACATGGTGATCCCTATCTTCAGCTCCTGGACAGGTTACAGCCGTAATAAGTCAAAACAATTTTTAATACCTGAAATCGATCCTGCATTTATTATACCAAGGTAAAAGACAGCCTAAAAAGTAGTTATGACAAATTCTTTCAGGTGTAACCAAACAGTTAACCCAATGTGATTAATCAAATCAGTTGTAACTGAACATTTGAATGGAAATATCCACCTTTCAGCAGTGGCACAGAGCAGCATAATGTAACAGCTTATCCTGGAGAATGTCTCCTTTTGGTACCACGAAAGAGAAAGCAGCTCATCAGATGTACATTGGAAAATGGATATAATAGGGACCTTAAAACTTCTTAAAAACTCTAAATAAATATGCAATGCCAATTCATAACTGTTCTAGCAGACCATCATGGAAACAGAAAAAAGGAATTAAAAACTTTTCCAGAGTGAAAAAGAGTAATCTTTGATATATAGAGAGAACACCTTTTCCCCTTACCAAACTTTCCTATATAAAGACAGAAAAAGTTAAAGACTCAAATATATGCTTAATTTTGATGGTACAATATTTAACAACATAAAGAGAATATTGACTCAGTGCACGAACCATGAAATATCCCATAAAGCCACAGCATAATTGTATGTGAGCTCTATAGAAATGTCAATCAGCTGAATTCTGTGGAATTTAACAGAGAAACTCTCTTGAACGTGCTATTAGAAGTCCTCAAGCATTGAAAAGCCTCTAAACCCCTCAGCTGAACACCTGTCATGCTTGAATAACTGTAGCAAGCACAAAAATAGTTGTATAGTCTCTGAGGCTGTTTGGAAAACTACAAGATACTTTGTTATTGTTTTCTGTGAATGATAAATCTCAAGTAAAGTGTTGTAGGCCATTTCTACCACTCACAAAACAAAGAAATCAGTTTAAGGAACCTATTTTCCTCACAAGTCCATTAGCAAAGAATAGATGGGGAAAGACATAATGGACTCTTTATGACACTTTACGTGGAGAAAAAAAGCAGTTATCTGGGGACAAGCAGCTGTATTAAGCATTGAATAAGATACAGACAGCCTTTTATTGCATCATTTTGCATTTTCAGAACACTACACACTCTGACCTAATTAGGCTTCACAGTTACTTCTTCAATATCTTTGGGGGTTTAATCATTAATTTATGAACACACAACAGAGATATAATGTGGACAATATCAGTTTAGGAGCAGGCCTCAAATTAAAAATTTTCAAGACATCATGAAAGATTCAGAAACACAAATCTCATTGAAAGCCAGCCCCTTTCACTGAAAAGCCACCCACCATACTGTGGGGTGTCTAGCTCACAGATGTTTTATTGACGTACTCTAGGCATGTCTTTTTGGATGCTGAAAGGTTTACAACCAAAGCAAGTCACATTACCCTTTTGAGTGCATGGTGTATTTCATTTTCAGGTACTACTGGCCCTAATAAATCACACACAGAATCACACACACAGAATCACAAGGTTGGAAGAGACCTTTAAGACCATTGAGTCCAACCCATGCCCTAACACCTCACCTAAACCATGGCACCGAGTGCCACATCCAATTTTTTTTTAAACACATCCAGGGATGGTGACTCCACCACCTCCCTGGGCAGACAACTGCAGTACTTTATCAACTTTCTCCTAATATCCAGCCTATATTTCCCTTGGCGCAGCTTAAGACTGTGTCCAGTTGCTGCCTGGAGAAAGAGACCAACCCCACCTGACTACAACCACTTTTCAGGAAGTTGTAGAGAGTGATAAGGTCTCCTCTGAGTCTCCTTTTCTCCAGGCTAAACAGCCCCAGCTCCCTCAGTCACTCCTCATAGGGCTTGTGCTCCAAGCCCCTGCCCAGCCTCGTTGCCCTCCTCTGGGTGCACTCAAGTGTCTCAATGTCCTTCCTAAACTGAGGGGCCCAGAACTGGACACAGCACTCACATCTGTCACAAAACACAATGCAACAGAACAAACATCTTTTACAGCTTCAGTCAAATGCCTTGGCTCATCAACTCTGTGAATGAATTTAAAGGTTACTAAAATCTGTCTACCTTTAGACAAGGTAGTGATGCTTTAACCAAGTTAAAGGATCACATCTAATAAGCATTGGTTGTGTGTGTGTTAAGAGTGCTTCAGAAGATATACAATCAATCTAGAATCTGTGATTTTTCAGTTTATTGTTCCTCTTGCCATTATGTCAGCTGCTCTGCAATCACAGAAATGAATCACGTCTGTCAGCGCAAGTGAAGTCTGAGCAATCATCTTAAAGCATCTGTCTGCAGCATTGCTTAAAGGTTGTTTATATATTTATACATATGATACCACAATTAAAATTAGATTTTTGTCCTTTACAGATATTTCCTATTGCATAACTTCTTTCTCTCTCAGTATATCTCCCAGGACATAGTGTGATGTGTTAGAGCAACCAGCTGTAGAAACCAGAAGTTTGCATTGGTCCTGTCCCTAATGTATTTTGTTCTGTAAATGGGAAAATTAGCATTTCAGTAACAGTAATTTGACAAAGCTTTTTATTGCTTCTATTAGTGATTCATGTAGTCTGGAATTGTAGATATGGATTAATTACACATTTTGAAGAAGACAGATGCAGATACATAACCCCCCATGAATGACCACCCCACTATAAATGTTTTACATAATACAGCCTTGTTCATAGTCAGTTTTTTACATTAGGATTAGCATGCTGATATGTCACCCACGTTCACTATTTCTTTGGTCTTTTTCAAACTGTGGGTCACACCTAATAAATAGTTAATTGGGAATAATCACATGTTGGATAATGGGCTGTCAGCAAGATGTGCTGGTTCCAAGTAACTTACATCTCAATGTTTTCATGCCTGCATTAGCACTAAAATCAGCAAAAGAGATATCTGGCCTTGCATAACTGAGAGTAGTTTAAATACTCAGTACCACTATTTTACAGTATGCTTAGTTTCTTACATTTAAATATTTTCTTTTAGCATAAATATTTAGGTTTTTTGAATAAAATTTTATATATTAGGCTAGTGTCATGAGGGATGGAAAAAATATAAAACTTTGCTCAGCTTAGTATCTACAATGTACAAGATCAACAGGAAGCTAATAGCTTGTTAGCACAACATGTAACGGGAAAGTTAGAGATCTCACCCTTACAAGTGGTTTTATTCAAGTAGTATGGGGAATTCAGTCTGTATCTCCCATGCCCTATAAAGGCTTTCAAATTACTGTATTTCCTCTCAATATGATTAATGGAAAGTGTTTCCTTCTAACAGAAATATCCCAAGATATAAATTACTGTGTTAACAATTTTAATTACTATTCCCAAGCAAACAGTTAGGCCTATTTGGACTCATTAAGTATATCAATTTCAGATTAGTTCAAACCCAACACAATAAAGAAATTCATCTGCTCAAAGCTACCACAGACAACTGTAGCATTATAATACAATGCACTCAATCCTACATTATTTCTGCTCTGCATATCCAAGGCCTCTCAAGCTGAATAAACAAATCTCTATTTACTTGAATGATTTTCGGGTTACCAATGGAAAACCCTTGTGTTTGATAACAATACTAGCTTTGTATCTAATCCTATTTTCCTAGAATCATCACCATCAATGGTATATTTCAGCTAAAGTTCATTTATAAGATTTTAAAGTTTTAAAGATTAAGACTGATATTTCACTTGCTCAGAATTTATCATATACAGTTCTTGCAGTCTTTAATCTAGAACATGATATGCCCTTATTTCCACTCATTCTTAGCAACTTAACATTACTGTGACAACAAGAAAAGAAGAAGGAAAAGAGCTACAAGTCCTGAATTATACTTCACAAAGTTTTGGAATGAAAAAAAAAAAAACCTAAAGTTACCACATCACATTAAAACAGCTGGGAAGTTTTGCAAGTCTGAGCTCAGTCATTTCACACACATTCCAACAGTTTAGCACTTTCCTCTCATACGTTATCTTTCACCAGAGTTTTTGCATGTATAAAAGTCAGGGAGGTATCCCAGTAATGAACTGTACTCTAGACTAATGTGGAAGTTTATGGACTAAGGAAAGTCCACTAGGAACCTACCTACTGTATAATACACCCTGAAAATAAAAAATTATCTCTATTTCCTCAGATCCATGAAGCATTAATAATAGATAACTAATAGTTACACAATTTCAAAAGAATTTATGCAGAGAGACAAATAATTATATTAAGTATGGGCTATAGGAGTTTCAGAACATATGCTGAGTTCTGATTATATTAAACCATAATTTAGAAAATGAAATTATATGTAATAAACATAAAGGACTTAGAGGTAAATTTTGGTGTAATTGAAGACTCCTGCATTTTTTTGACAGTCATATTATCACTTTGAATAGCATTCAAAACACATCTATGTTGGCCACACTTACTTTGCTCTTTACTGCTATTTACTTTAAAACAATAAAAATTTGTTTCCACCATACATTCTATTCCTTTTCTACTTATTTTCTTTTTTCAAAACCTTTTTACAGGATTTCACTACTTTATGGTCATTTTTCTTTGATTTTCAAAATTATTGGCTGATATTTTATTCTTTTATTATATGTACGAGCATTTTGCATTTTAAAAATTATTCTCTGTAATACACCCAGAAGTATCAAGACTGAGCCATTTCCACATAAAATTTCTCATAATTTCAAACTAGAAAACATTACTAGTCCATGTTTATTGTGGCCCTCCAGCAACTCTCATGGGAGGTCATACAGAACTGCGTGGCAGCCATGAAATTATGCTGTATCATTAATAAATAACTTACCAGAAATGTCAAAATCCCTCAGCTTCTAAAGACTGCTGTAGTAATTATATTACATTAATCTTAAAACAATGACATTCTGCCCTTTCTTTCTTCTTTCTTGTATCTTCATTCGGTGGATTATCTCCTACTTATCATCAATTTATTATGAATGAGACCATAGAGGTTTAAAATTGTTAATGCAAATCAAGTCACTTTATAGCTTCGGAGTAAACAAACACTAATATTTTTTCTAATTACCTAATACTTTCTCTTGAATAACTTGCAAACATTGGAAACACACTTCTATCATTAGCATAATATAGTCATAATGTTCCCATTTAATTACAATTTATTTGAATGACTAATCATCAGTTTCATGTTTTAAAATAATGGAAACATTGTACAAACTGCAATGTCCTGTCTGCCTATCAAAGCATTAATAAAAGGACAAGTTGCAATATACATGGCTTTTATTAGACATTGTCTCTAAAAATATTTTCTACTTCTTTTGTAACCTCTGTGACAGACTTAAAAAAAAAAAAAAAGAAGTAAGTTTGATGCATGCCCATGAATGATGCAAAGAGAACTGTCTCCCAAGAACAATTTATCCAAACTGTTGGGTTTTTTCCAGCCTATGCCACTAATAACCTCATTTACTGGCATCATCCCAGTAAGAATGAGTCATCCTAAATTTGAAGGATAGCAACTGCATTTTTATAGCCATGTTAGAAGTGAAGGACTTTATAGTTAAACACAGCATTATTTCAATTGCATCTTTGCTAACTTATTTAAATGACAGAAGAGTAGAACACAGAATGTCAGCTAGGAGAAATCAAGGAAAACTGTCAGGATCAAACCTTCCATACTTTTCATTCAAGCTGTCACTCCTGTCTCATATACGTGTGCATCACTGCTTGTTATTTGCTATTTGCCACATATTCCATATGCCTATGTTTCCACATGCAAGTGAGAAAGAGCATTGCAGGTCAGCACTTTCTGCCCTACACCCCCTTTCTGTCACATCCTTCTCTCTTCTACACGCTCATCCTCTTCATTATCACATCTGTGGTGGGACATGCACCAAGGAACTGTCAGCAAGATTCTTGCTAAGAGAAAATGCTGCCTTGTAGCCTTCTTGTGAAAGCCAGACACAAAGTCTATTCATAGGAAAAGTTTACCACGGTGACTAAGGAAGTAAAGGATCCCATTTTTTTTATTTATCCAAAGATCTATGCATGTGAAAGAGAATATTAAATGGTGGTGAAAAAAATCTCTCTCAGTAAAAGACTCAAGCCCAAATCTAAAATCTCAGTCAAATTATTTGCTAAAAGTGAATCTCCTTGAACAGAATACAAGCCAGAAACCTGTTATTCAAGGAGCTTCCAAAACCAACAGCTGAAAAAAGGCATGTAACTACTATATATTTTAAAACTACTTAAACAGTTAGCTGGTAATAAAAATTGTCCTTGCTGCAGGCAAATATGATTTCAATGTTCAACCTCTCAGCAACTTTTGCTACAAAAATGTCTTTCCTACTAAAAATTAAAAACTGAAATTATTAATGGGTGAACAGAAGGAAAATTAAAGCAATTTATATATCTGAATTATACAGGTCCTTAATCACTTTATGTTATCTTATTGTGAATTCCTCATTCATACAACAAAGGCTGTAGAATTACAAAATAGCTTGTCATAGTGCATTCTTCACTAGTAATTCAGACTATGTCCAAGTTGTAGCCATTAAGTCTTTTAATAAATCTGCCAGTTCCGTGTGGCTTCTGTAGAGGAATAATGGTCTCCCCTTAAACACTACCAAAAAGCTCTAATCAATTTCAGAAAGTTATCACACATTTATTCTTCTTATTCTTCTTTTTAGAAGTAAGAAAGTAAGATTTCTCCCATCATCTTTTTTTTTTTTTTTTTTTTGTGGGCCGGAAAATTCTTCATAGACAATTTCTTTGCTGGGGTAAATTTCTTATGTCTGTGTAATAAGTAAGGACAAATTAGCTGGTTTTTTTTTTTTGCTGTTGATCTTTGTTGTTTCACCAACATAATTTAGTTTCTTTTTTCCCATTCATATTCAAGCAAAAGCTGATCTGGACTTCTCACTCACTCTCTCCCCTCCTCTACTCCCTCTTTTGGTATATTTTTATTTTAAAAGCAAAATACTAATAGTTCAATAAATTTAAAGGATAGCCATGGAACAAGAAGCTCCTCTAAAAGTATTTAATGTATTATTGTATCTGTTAGAATATACGGAGCCATTGTCCATGTTCAAAGATATAAAACTAGAAGGAAAGATAAGCTAAAACATGACAGCAAATGACTGATGTGTTAGAAACAGCAAAACAAGCTACTCAACTCCTCCAGGTTCTTCAGTCTCAGCTTCCATTTACATAGATTCTAGCAGAGAAAATCTTCCCATTTACATCTGATTGCAGCCAATACAACTGTCCTCTTTATGATTTTTGTGGCAATCTGGAACAAGAAATTTCTGGACTGAAACAATATTTTTTGATGAAGGGTGTTATCTTCCTGCTCAAAGTAAGATTGAAATTAAAAGTAAGATCAAAACTGGATCAAGTTGCTCAAGGCTTTGTCCTGTCAACTTTTGAAGATCTCCAAATATAGAGATGCAAGAATCTTTATGAGAAATTGTCCTACTCATAACCACTCTCATTGAAAAATAAACCTAGGGATGATTTATCTAATTTTGGGCATAGTTTCTGAAGTCTAACGATGGTGTTCAAACAGTGTCTACTTTGGCACAGATATTTTGGTACTTACTATTTTTGTGGATAATTAAGAGTCTGAAGCCTGTAGCAGCTGGAACGAAACATCTGTAATAGAGAAAATGGTGAGAGAAGAATACAGAAAATTATACACAAAAGAGATAAAAGAGAAGAATAGAAAAGTAAAACCAACAAGGAACAGAAATACCATTATTCTGATAGGATAAACATGCACAGAAAAATATTTTTATTCTGTAAGAAAAAGTAACAGCTGAAATACATAATCCTACTCTGCAGCAAAATCATACATTTTATTTCTTGTGGAAACTTAATAGAGCTTGATTTTATATTCAGGACATTTTAAATATGTTGCAGCAACCTGTTATAATCCACTGCTTGAGTCTGTTTCCCTACACTGGCCGTTCGCAGCCGTATTTTTTTCTGATCCATTACAGATCCTTCCTGGTCAATGATGTCACCCTCCCTACCAACCCTGTCACAAAACTCAATGCTTAATTCCTAAAAGCCTAATTCTGAACTGTATTTTTTGCAATCAAACTCATTTGTTTCTGGTATTTATCCTTAGCCTTCAGGAAGCCTTAGCCTGATGCAGGATGACTTTAAGTCACTATTGTTAAAAATCAATTGTAATGTATGGAAGTCAAAGTAGCCAAATTGTAACTTCTCTTTCTGAGTACATATAGTACCTGTCCAAGGTGAGTGAGTATCTCTTTTGATGGCTTTGACAACTCTGATTTTTCCCTGCTGGCTGTTCAGAGATGCAAAAGCAAATCCATCTGATCACATGCTCCTTTGCAGTGCCATTGACTCTAATACCTTGTATCTATGTTTCTGCCATATTTGACTTCAAAAGACAATGACACTGTACACATGAAAAGCTTCTACAAAGCTTCCCTCACGTACCTTTTTTGAAGAACAAATCAAACTCTAGGCACTAGTATTACAATTCTGATATATGCTACTTGCAAAAAATAATGGAAGAAAATCACCACTTCAGTGTAATAGCTTTTTCCCTTTAAGAAAAAATAGCAAGACTTTTGTTCAAATGAACATGGTTTCTTTTAGGATTGAAATGCCAAACAAAATCTAAAATAAATGTATACACATTTATACACATTTATACACAGACAGGCCTCTGCATTAGCAGAAATTCACAGATTCCAGCCAAATTCACTTTTTTGTAGAATTTACCTTTCACATAGTCACTATACTGATTGTATTTCCATTTCTCTGCAACCTGTGGTTCTGCCTAGTTTTTTCAGGACAAGAAGCAGCAGTTTACATATTATTTTTCTCCTCCTGAATTCAGCCACATCTATAAATTACTAAGAGTAGGGTAAAAATAGTGAAGATGGTAGGTATTTGCATTCCTTGAAGAAAAGGATTACCTTGATTTTTGGTTAAAAAAAGTTGCTTTTAATTTTTTCTTATAGCTGTGTTTTGCCTCCCATTCATCACTCCCCATTTCTAATCTGCAACATTACTGCTGCAACAGGGACAAGTGAATTGCAACATACATACATTTCACTAGGTAAACTATTCAAGTTGCAAGTATGAATCAGTTTGTTAGTAGTGACTTTTGAGGTAGAATCTCACTTCTGTGGATAGAAAATATTTGTCACAATCAATAGATACAAAGCAAAGTATAAAAGTTTCTAATATATCTATTTGTGACATCCCATCCTTAAGGGGAAAGGAGTACCCAAGATTCATAGCTGTTCATGGTTAAAAAGAACAACAGAAGTCAAAGGGTCTGCATGAGCTTATAAAGTTTTATAACATGGCATGGAAGCTGGGATATTAGTCCCTGAACTCCCAGTATAAACACACTACAGTGAGCTGTGGATAAAAAGGTAGGGTGAAAGAGAAAAAAGAAAGAAAATATTAATTAAAGATGGGGAGAGAGATAGTCACTGTATGAGGGATGGAGAGGTCTGAAAAAGAGTATTGCCCATACAGCTCTAAACCTACACAAGTAGATGGGCTATTCAAAGACTCTTGTGTCTGTCCATTCAGACACAGGGACTACTGAAATAATATCGTGTGAAAAGAACAATGGATGTTCCATTTCCCTCGCAAAATGTAGAACAGCAATGACCTCAATTAGTTCTCATCAAAAATAAACTGGTGATAATTGAGATCTAGAATTGCGTTTAGTGGTTTACCTTGCAACAATATGAAAGCAGGAAAAGGTAATGGGCTACAAAAGTGGTTAATCACTGTAGAAAGAGCAAAAGCCTGCCCAGCAATGAAATATTTAGAAATTAATGAAGAAAAAAGAGATCAGTGCAATCTTAGAAGGCAGAGATTTACATTCTCAAGCCATTAGCACAAAGATCCTGCTTCCTGCCATGTGATTCCACCACTGAAGATAGAAAACTGCATTAGTCTATTCTGTTCAGTTGAAGAAAAACAAAATATTGCAGGTATCAGATACCCTGTTTCAAAAGAAGTCCATTCAAAATAAAAAAGTGATAATGTTCTACAATCATCAACAGACTGCTTTCTTGAAGAAACCAGTCATCATACTTTGGTGCTTTAGAAAACTTCTATAGCACAGCCTCCTTCTAAGAGCTCATCTGTGGGGCACAAATTAGTCCTACTTTCAAAAACTTCTGTTGCTCTAACAATTATGAGAACAAACCAAGAGACTTCACCTGCCAGCAGACTTCCATCCTTGAAATTGCTGCCAAAGAAAACCAAGAGTGACACTTCCCTGTTACTGTCAATGACAAAGTCAATGGTCCCGCTATAAGATGAGTACAGGTCATGCACCCTGTTACAGAATAACAATTCTTGCAGAACCCTGCCACACATTGTAGATAAGTTCTGGATTTTTGCAAGTTGTTCCTCCTTTGTCAGTGTTAATTTCTGTTGAAGTAGCATTAAGCCAGTATGAAGGGCTTCTACAGCTCTCATACATCAGTACCTCACAGTTTATCTTGCTCTTGGCTCTGATGAACCCTACAGAACTCTTGCACTTTGCTTTTGCTTTTTTCTTATCCACTTTTCCTTCCATAAACATTCTTGATTTCTGCCAACAGTACAAAACTGCTCTGAAACTGGAGGTATAATTGCAGAAATGTCCAAGTTGACTCTATTCTTGTGACCTCATCTGTATAATAAAATAGTAATGAAGTGTGCAATTTTTGTTCTGATATGTTTATATTCAGCATGATATGCTGAATTGTGTTCCATATACTTCCTGTTTACTATGAGTAAAGTAGCTGGATTAAACTGGATTTAAATTGCCCAGCCAACTGCAGCACATACCTGTCCATGGTGAAAACAGAAAGTAGTTGTTTCTGGAAGCTGTTGAAACAATGGAAAAGAAATCCAGCCAATGGCAACATTGTGAAAAAAGAATTCCTACACTGTGAAAAAAGACTCAGAGTTTCTTGGCTGTCATGTCATCCATGACAGCTTCCTATACCCTTCTAAAAATTAAAAACTTGCCCATTCCTATCATCTTCCTTTCAGTCAAAACATTTTACCAAGTCTTTATACTTCAGAAGTATCTCTCCCAGAAATATAACAACAGCATAAATGTAGGGAGAAAAAAAAGAAGAGATTTGGTGTCAGTATAAACAAATATAATGAAAATATAGACCCTTTTTGAATAAATAAATTTTACTTGCCTTATGTTGTAGGGACTTTGCATAATGCAGTTTCCCCAGTGTTCACACTCTGAATTAGTTTATGAACACATATCTCTTTATGTTTGTTGAGGCATAATCTACTTAATATTAGGAACATTTTATTTTAACTCCACCCCCAATAATAGATTTTTTTATCATATCTTCCATACTGTATTTACAGTCTCCTTCAATTAAATATTTTTGAAGAAATATGTGCTCTCATTTTTATTATGAAGAATATCATGCTGTCTGTAAAAGGCATACATCAGAATTATCTGCAGCTTTATACATTTTGTCCTTTAAAACTCAGATAATTGCTACTCATATATGACAGAAAGATTGGTCTCAGCCACCAAAATGCATATATCTTTCCCCTAGTTCAACCCCTTTGCGTTCCCAGAGAGTAGAAACAAGTTCCAAATGACACTGGTCACCAGTACCAAAACCTCTTCTACAGATGACTGGAAAATCCTCTCCAAATACCCTCTTCATTTCAGATACAAGACCAACAGAATGACCAAACATGACTCCTGAATAACCCAGATAAATTAAATTTGAATGATCTCCACCTCCTTCATGTACAAGCTGCTTTCTATATCATTTAACTAGCAGAGCTGAAACTCTCCAGACAAAGGCTGGGATGTATCTCACATTTCCTACTCTATGGAGTAAATTGCAACTCAGTAGGAATCTACTGCCATCTTCCTCTCCTTCAGCTGACTGCAATCACTCTATCTGATTCTGCAGTTCAAAGTCATGATGGTCATTTTGCATCCCATGAAGAAATTAGAAGAAAACCAGAGTTTCTGGATCAGTTAGACTAAGGCATTAAGCCAGAAGCTTAAATATGCATCACTGCTAAGACTGGAGTTGTTCTGCAAATGTTTACAGAAACAGCACTTGGAATCTGGGAAACTACTTTTGTCCAGCATTAAATGCCAGCTGAGAAAAGTCTTTCTAAAATTTGGCTTGAGGCATAGACATCTACATCCAATAAAAATTCTAGCCATTTATATGCTATAGCAGAAGTCTGACTTGAAAGGCACGTATTTGTGTTATATACATGATAATGTATTTGGGAGAATATGGCAAGCTAGTGGACAAGAAGCGTACAAAGCCTGTAAGGCAGGATAGCATGGAGCAGGCTTCTAGTAATACTAAAAAATAAACTTTCTTAATCAGGTTGTATTTACATGATACAGTAAATAGGACCTAAGGAATCCTTATAGGCACCCCTTTCCTAAAGAACATACATGTTTACATCATCTAATAAGTAAGTGTGCGCATTTTAAAATGTTGAGGCTGAAACTTCACTGCAAAAAAATATCTTTTAAATTAAAAATACATGATTGTTCAAGCAATGTGTTTAGAATTATGCATATTTACATCCATTATCATTCACATATATTTAGTGAATATTTATGGTCTAATTAGTTGCATAACAATATTGAGCATTTAACTCCATTTACATGATCACCGAGCTGTAAAAATATTGACTCATTTTTATCAAGTAGATCCTATCGAATGGCAAGAAAATGATGTGTTAAATGCATCATGAATATCTGCTTAGGAGACCTGATATAAGACCACCTGTCCATATTTATCTGGTTTATACTACACTTCTGGAACTATGAAGCAAAACCAGAGCATTGCAAGAGAGAATTTTATGATGCATTACAAAAATTCCATTCCTACCAGTGTCTGTCATCCATAAATAAGTTGCTGGCTCAGTTGTGTTCAATTGTGAATCGCTTCATCCACCAAAGGTACATTGAAAAATAGATATACCTAGGAGGATGGCTGCAGATACTCTTATTCTTTATTCTTTAATTTCTATTTGTATACATCATTTTCCCCTTCATTACAGAAGAACTTCTAAAATACAAGTAACATGAGAAAGAGAGGGAATATTATGGTCCACATATGAATTGCTAGGAATGCCAAACAAAAATAAATGAAAGTGCTGGGAAAAAATGTGAAAAACTACATTTACAGAAATAAATACTTTTCTTTATATATGACACCCTCATTTTCAAGGAATATTCTTCATTTTTCTTGGAGGGAGAAGAAGGATATAGAGAGGTTGACGTTTATATGCTTCATTTTAAATACTATCATCCAAGGCCTCTTTAAAATATATTAATTTTCTTCACAGCATGTTATTTGGTATCCTCATTTATATCCTGCCACTGTGACCACATTCACACTTGCTTTGCTTTAAGCATGTGACTAATGGAATTTTGTAGCTACTTAAGAAACTAAAAAAAGTAAAGGATAAAAGACTGAGTCTTACTAGACTGTCATGAGAAAGGTAATACTAGTAATGGTGCTGGAAAAAATACAGTTAACTACTTAAGAGTAACGTGGGCAGAGTTGAGGCTCCAAATCTCACTATGATATTACTTAGTCTTAAAGCAAAATAAATGAAATGGGTAAAAACTTCAGTCATGTAAATAACCAACAAATAAGACGTAAAAAAAACATGGGTTCTGGTATTAGAACTGATCTCCCACAAACAATCCATTCCCCTCTCCCACTATTCATGTGGAAGATCAAAGGAAGGGCATTTCCAGGAAGCTTAGTTAGAGTTCAAGTGCAATATTCTACGTATTTTGTAGTAATATGGTGGCACTTGCACAATAACTCATATCACTTCAGTGTTTTGTGCTGCCTCAGAGCTTATTAGCCAGTCTGGTCCCCTTCCTTTCTCTACCAAAAAACAGGGTGATTTGCTCAAGCAGCAATAGCAGCTATACTTCCACACTGCAGCTAAAGGTAAGGTCTCAATTACCCAGCAATCACATAATTCTGCTCCCAGAGTGCTGTCAGTGCCTTGCTTTTCCTGGAACTGCCAGAACAAATGTGTTGCATGCCCGATATAAACCTAATTCATAGATATAAACTCTGGAAACAACACTCAAACAGAATGCAACTCTACACAAATCTCATGAATTTTCCTACAGAGAACAAAAATTACCTGTAATTGCCAAAATGAAGTCTGTGAATTCAGAACACCCAATAAAATTATATGTGCAAGAGTCTTATTATACAGTCTTTGCACATATCAAAATGCAAAAAACAGCCTATCATAGCCAATCCCATTAAAATTAATTATCTTTAAGTATATTAATTAATATTAATATATTAATGATCTTGTCTCAAATATATTAGGTCACAAGGAAAAGCTCAGGCTATATATAAAATGTTTGAGACATTCATACAACATACCATTTTTCATTGTTTTTTGCATTTCCTAAGTGGCTTAAGCAATCGGTGACGCACACTAAAAAGCCAGTGAAATCATGGCTACATTACTATTAATTGTGACTAAAGTGTGATCAAAGGAATTGTAAAATGGTAAAACAGTGAAACTGTTCCATAATCCCAGGATACAGAAAGAATCTCCAGTGTAAATGCACTTTACACAGACCAGTTTGAAGGGACTGTCTGTTCACAGTTCAGCCACATTCCCTTCATATATCATATGCGTGAGAAAAATCAACAGAAGGAGGAAATAAACACTTGAATTTGAGCTCTGAAGTGAATATGTAAATAATTGGACACTACAATAAACGTCACAATTCCTAACAAAAGTATAAGAAATTTGTTACATCTGGGAAAAATCTACTTTAAATATCATTCCATACCATAATTTAAATATCATTTCACATTATATTTTTGGTCTGTCATTTGAAAAATATAATTTACTATCCAGTAAAGCATTCGTGGGACTATTCTATCACTAAGTGTCGTTACTGATATAAAATGAATTTAGTACTGCATGCATAAACCTCAATTTAAAAGATTGGCAAAGATCTCAAACAATTAAATGGTCCAGACTTCATATAACATGTCTGGCATGCTTTCAATGAATCTTGTTTTGTTGTGCAGAGGGATACATTTATCAAACACCACACACATATGTTTCATCAGTTCTGTAAAATTTGATCTTGTCTCTTTGCTTTTGCTTCTAAGCATCTTCAGTGTATGCAGAATTAAAAGCTGGGAGAATCCAACCATGAAGACATATGCCTTGGAACTGAAAAGTAAAAAGCCAAATTGATTCTAATAAAAAATTTAATTTAAAAAAATCTCCAGTAAAAATGTTATGTACTGTGCTTTTTAACTGCCCAAGCTGTAGTTATCAACCATGGAAAGAAAAGGATGGAGAAGTACAAAACCACAAACCACCATTGACAAAACTTCTATGCCAGACATACACAGCTGCTGAAATTTTGATCTTTACACTGGAGATGAATCTGAATCATATTACCTCTACAAAACCTATTTAAAAATTACTTTCAATTTTCACCACTGTCTTTAAAACTCCTACAAATTACAGGCATCTGGAGAAGTTAACATATCATCCCAAAATATCTTTAGTTAGTGAATTTCAGTAACAGAGTGCTGGAATGCTAAGACACCCACTAAATGCTCTTTACTTTTAGGCTGTCTCTGAGCCTCTCAACTACTATGTCAGTTCAGAACAACGATGCATTTGCCTGGAGACGAGGAAGAGAAGAGATTTTAGTTGAACAGGGTCTACAGTGGTCACTTAGTTCAACTGTCTGACCACTTCAGGTCTGACCAAAAGTTATAGCACTTTGTTAAGGGCATTGTTCAAATGCCTCTTAAACACTGACAGGCTTGCGGCATCAACCACCCTTCTAGGAAGCTTGTTCCAGCATTTCAACTCCATCTCAGTAAAGGGGCAAAAAGCCCCAGTTCTGTAGAGCTAAAAAAAATGAAAGGGCTGTTTGTGAAAAACTGCAGGCGGAATAGTGCATGATTGATTCTGAGCTACTGAGCTTGAAGCAATATAAAAGGTTTCACTTCAAGTGCCAGTGATGAATCATGCTGAGCCTGGCCTGGGCTCCCCATCTGCATGCAGGGGAGAGTGTGTGCTCCCTGTTCTGCAGAGCTCTTGTGTTGTTTCAGCAGAGATCTGGCCTCAGAGATGGAGGAAAGACAGCGTTGTGAACCATGTCAGATTTGTATCTCCTGATGCTGCACTCAGACACCACGTACTGTCTTGAGGCAGACAAGGCTTGTTGTTACACAAGATGTGTCTGTCAGAGGACAGGAATGTCAGAACACAAAACTGGCTCAGAGAAGTAAGTATCTCATTTCCTCTGATGTACTACAGCAACCTCTGATTTTCATTCAGTGTTTCCATGTACGTGCAGGAAAAACACCTGTTCTGCGCTTTGGGTGTGTTAGATTTGTGTGGCAAGGTAGCAGGGGAGCTCTAGAGATGAGAAGTTGCCAGAAGCTTCCCCTGTGACCAACACAGCCAATGCCAGCCAACTTCAGGCCTGACCTGCTGCTGGCCAAGGCTGAGCCCAGCAGCAACAGTGGTAACACCTCTGGGATAACATGACTGAGAAGGGGCAAAACTGCAATCACAGTTGGAGAGAGGAGTGAGAATATGTGAGAGAAGCAGATTCCCCTGCAGGCCATGGTGCAGACCATGGTGAGGCAGCTGTCCCACTGCAGCCCATGGAGGCCCACCGTAGAGCAGAGATCCACCTGTAGCCCGTGGTGGATCCATACTGGGGCACATGAATGCCCGAAGGAGCCTCCAGGCAGGAGGTAGAGTAAATGGGGAATAAAGCTGAGCCTGGGAAGAAGGGATGGAAGGGGGAACTTGTTTTTAAGACTTGGGCTTTTTTCTCATTATCTTACTCTGATTTGACAGATCGTAAGTTAAATTATTTTTTTCCCAAGTCAAGTCTGTTTTGCCCATGGTGGTAATTGATAAGTGATCTCTCCCTGTCCTTACCTCAGCGCCCATAAGGTTTTCAGGATACTTTTGTCCCTGTCGTGTTGAGAAGAGCGAGTGATAGAGCAGCTTTGGTGGGCACCTGGCATTCAGCCAGCATCAACCCACCACAGTCCTCTTAGTTAAAGTAACAACAGTTGCACAGAATTAGTATACAATGCATTTTCTGGAAAATGCACACACACACTCATGAAAACAATACAGTCCCTATTCCTGGAAAACTGAAATTAAAGGTGCTAGTCCTGCACTTAGCTTTACAGAGACAAATCTTAAAAAAAAAAAAAAAAAGTAGAAAAATCTCCTTGAACTCAGAAGCGCTCCTTTCAGCTGTGCAATTCCAGCCACCTGAAAATTGCTGCAGGTTTAAGGGAGTAGGCTGAAGAGGCTTTACGAGTCACGGAAACATCACAAAAGAAATTATATTTACACATGTGACAAGGAACAACAGAACAGGATTGGAATGAGAGAGAAGATGAGAATAATATTAGGTGTTAGAAGCCAAAAGAATAGTGCACATAGGCAAAATGTAATGACTCCACACAGAAAAGACAGAAGATTGAAACCTCAGGGCATAGGAGATTATCTTGATAAAGTGAACATGTAGAACATGCACTGAGATACTACAACACTATGATGTCTGGAGTAGAAAGAGAAATGCAAAATTCAAGTTGACTTGTGAAGCTGTAAAAGGCCCAGAGGGGGTTAAGAAGAGAGCTATCAGTCTAGGCAGCAGGGGAACAAGTGATGGAGAAAGACTGCTAGGCATCCTTTACATAAGGATGCTGCTGTGATAAACTGAGGGAAGGGGGAGCCTGCAGGGGAACCCTGGCAGTCCACATCAAGTTGTGATGATGCTTCTAATGTTTCCTTCCTTTCTATCATAAAACAGCAGCAACAGAGTCAGAACTGCTGAGAATGAACCTGAAGAACAATAGCATGTCACTAAATCTGTAATGGATCTAATGGATCACTTGCATCACTGAAGGAAGTAAACATCAGAGGAAAAAGAATCCTTTATCTTTCTGTGGTTCCTCCCAGCATCATCTCTTGTATCAATCAAACTGCACATTTTTGATTTAACCTTACCCAACTAATCTCTTAAACTAAACACAAACGTCATAGCCTAATTTTTGAACAACTAAAAGGTGCACAACATAGTCATGGGGCAAATAAAAATAACAGCAATCAAAAGAAAGTAATCAAAAGAAAGCTTTCGAAGTGGAGGAAGAGGTCAACCCTTCCCCCCTCCAAACGCTTTTTGAAGCTGAAATTCATGAGCTGGGTTAATGTAATGATAAGTGTTTTCAAAATACAGTTTATGGGGTGATGGAAATAAAAGAATTTTTGAAAAAACACTTTAAAAGGAGCTAAGACATAAAATGCTTCTAGTGTTATGACTTTTCTTTTACAATTTTACTGAGAATAGAAAAGGAATGAAGACTGAAATAGAAAAGACAAAGAAGTATACTTTTCATCAAAAGGTCGTTATAGTATTTGGTTACATTTTTACACGGAAGCAACTTCCTGAGCAAATAATAAGTTCTTTGTGTCAACTCCTTAGCAAATTGAATTAAAGTTCTTTCTGTAAATGTAGTTATTAACATTAAGTCAACTCATTAAAAACATGGCTGAACAGTTTCACTAGTAATGAAATCATTTACAGTGCAGTTTGCCAAGCAGCCTACATCTGTGCACTGGGCTCAACCCAAAAAAAATGCTACCACCAGCCACCCTAACTCAGGTATTTGCATTGCTTTATTGACATGGACACTTACCCATACTAGCTTAATGTTCAGTGCCTCTGACATGGAATTTTACTGTTGCTATTGACTGTAGCTGAAAACATTTCTTTCTTAATTCAAGAAATAATGAAAAAAATTTATGATCTAAATTTCATAAAGTGCAAGCAATGTCTAATGCCAGGACACTAGCAGATGATCAGACCTCGTTACAGCAATGTAAGATGTTACTGGTCTCAGCTCTCTGCCCTCAGATATGATCTTTCCTCTGCTGTTTCACAGCAGAAGCAAACACACTGCAGCTGCTCAGCCTAGTCGGCCACACACAGGCTAAAGCAGCATCTAAAAATCAAGCTAGAAATTGAAGGCCAAGAGAGGTTTTTGACCAGTGGACTTCACACGGCAAAAAGAATACTCAGCAGAGTGAACCAAAGTCCCTTTGTCAGTCCTGAGTGAAGTAGACTGTACTAATATTCTTGTGCATATATTCTGTAACAGGATTATACTCATGTTTAGACTAGAAATCCCGGTGTCAGCACATCCAAAACAAGCAGGGTGCTTTCTCGGAGTAGATGGGCACTTGGGGGATGAAAGCCTTAGACAACTAAACCTTAGAAAACAAGAACTAGAGTTCAAAATGTACTATCAGGAAATAAATAGTTCTAAAGAAACAGGAGGAGACAACTTGGCAGGAGGGCCAGAAACATGGAGGCATAATTCATAAGAAGCCTAAAGGTTTTAGTACAGCCACAGAAGGGAGAGACCAAGGTATGGACTGCCGTCGTCAAGTTCTTGGGGAATGAATTCTCAGTTCATGATGCAACTTCAAACACTTACTTTCTGTTAGATAATCCACTCCTTTGTTTCTGTGTACTCTGCATAAACCCCGGGCTGATGAAAATTGGTGTTATTCCAGTTGATGTAATCTGTTCTTGTTATTTGCTTCATTTTAGTACAATTGGCTATACCCGTTACTTTTGCTCAGATCAAATTTCTAGTCTTTACTCCAAGAAACTGCAACTTGCTGAACCATGCCTTTAGAAAGATAAAGAGTAGCTTTGATATTTTTCTGTTCCATTAATGCAGTAAGTCATCCTATAAACAGAAGCTTGTTGGGGGGAGATTTGACAAATCATTCTGTCATCTTAATTTTAGTAGGAGTTATTATACCAGACCTATTACTGAACAATTCACCCTCCATCTGTGTGATTTCTGTATTAAATATTGCCAGTTTCACATGGATGTCATACAAAGCTGTGCATTAAAATGATCATTTCTTCCACCTACTGGTGCCTGCATTGGGCTATTTTACACCCTCCTTCCAGACTCCTTTTACAAGACATATATGCCCTAAATCCATCCAACTGCTTCTCCCATTTTCCATTCCAACAATTTTTTCTCAAGGTTACCAATGAAGACATTACGATTACTTTTTTGACTTAAACAAACCAGCACCTTTCTACTGCTATCTGAAGGGGAAATAAATAGCACCAAAATGGTTGGGAATTACTTATTACATTCAGCAACTCTGGGTTATTTTACTACTGTCATATTCAATATAAGAGTTACCTGGGGTTTTTTTAGCTTGCTTAAATTAATGTTTTTATGCTTCTGCTGTAGGTTTTGGTTTTGAGGGTTATGGTGGGGTTTTTTGTTTTGTTTTAATAAGGTAGTTATGACAATCCCCATTTATAAAGTCGCATGCTCTTTCCTCATGGCCTTCTTAAACAACAATTTTTCTATTGATTTATCATAGAAATTACTGGAAAAAAAATTCTAGGCTTTTAGCAGGAAATGTCATGTACTGTATTAATACAAAGTGCTCAGAGTTCTCTTCCTGACTGCAAAGTTTCTGTTGGTTTATTCTTTGCCATCCACTACATCTGATCAAGTTGGAGTTTATTTTAAGGAATACTATTCATCCTTGAACTTCTATTTATGATATTGAGAATTCTTTATAGAAATGACCACAGGAGGATATAACGGCACCAAAGCATATTGGACTGTGGCTCCCTCTAGACGTGCCATTTGTTTTGCAAGCAGCTAAGTAAGCCCTATATTCTTTTCACGCCTCTTTATGCTCCCGGGTGCTCAAAAAATTTGTTGGAGAATTCTCAGGGCTCAGATCCCTATGCAAAGAAGCTATTTTTATATATTTTATTTCTATTGGACAGATGAAAACATAAAGCACTGTGGCTAAATGCTTCTACCAACTTCTTTGAATAAGTACTCAGGCTGAAGCTCACATTTTCCTTTGCACTGTGAAAGCAATGCACAAAGAAATTTCACTAACAGACCTCAATAAGGTAGAAGAGCAGTCTCAAAGGACAGAGAGAAACTACTTACTTTTATTTCAGTAAATACCACATTTAAATACCACATTTTCAGGTTACGCAGCAGGAACACCAAATCAGCAGCAACGTATGTCGGATGTCTGATTGTCATCCAGAGGTCAGCATTATTCTGAAGTCCCTGGAGAAACTCCCCAGCTCTCCTCCTCTCTGCACCTCTGCCAGCAAGTGGTTCCCTGTCAGAGGATTCTGCAAACAGAGCTAAACAGAGGAAGAATCAGGAGCGCTCCTGCTGTACTATGTAAATTAACTCAGGAGGATATTGATGAGATTACTAATTTATTTAACACATACATTGAATTCAGAATGGGAATAAAACTTCATCTGTTACCATTCATGAGTTACATATTGCCTAGGGCCATGAGCTTGCACATAGCCTCTTCTTTCTCCTTGTTTTTGCCCAATTTAGTTTCACTTTTCTTTTTCTCTTCTTTCCTGTACTTCATTTTGGACTGAAATACTTCAAACACGAATGCTCTGGTTTGTAACAGACAACATACTGTCACTACAACCTTTACAATGACAGATGCCATTTTTTTTAAGTAGAAACAAGTTTTTTATTAGCAGCTCTAAAAGTCCTCTACACTGTTAAAAGAACTCCTTTCTGAAAAACGACTGTGAGAAAATACATTTTCACTAGCAGCTGGTCTTCATGACTGCCTAGATAACCTTCCTCAAGGAGGAGAGATGCTTACATGAGTACTTGAGCTACAACTGACCAGTCACTCTTTACCTTGGGACTTTCATCATGTAGGCTGGAAATAATTTAAGAGAACCATGTCAACAAAGGCAAAACAGCAAACATTCACCCCTAATGCCTGCAGCTTGCAATGTCTTTTTTGTGTTCAGAGGTCTGCAGAATAAATGATCACCGGGATTTGTAGATCAGTTTTCAGCTACAGGTTTTAATAGATAAATTATTTAGTTCCCTCAAGGACTATGGTAGAGGAATCTCAAATGTTGGTCAACCTGGGAGTCCTGAAGGGCATGCAGTACACAGCCAAAGTGGCAAAATCCACAGAGGATTGGCATATTTAGGGAAAACAAGAGAAACCACCTGAGACCCACCTCCTCCTGTCTCAGATCAGACATTACTCTACAGGCACAGTTGCCATACCAAGTGGGATCACACTTCTGCACAGAAATTTTTGCGCTTCCTTCACCTGTTATTGTTACTCTTGTAAGTCAAATTACAGAAGAAAACATTTATCAACAGGTGCCTCTACCCCAAATAACAGTTTTCTTTTGGATGGAAAAGGTACTTCAAACTGCAGTACTTAAAGGAAACAAGTCTGAAGACTGAAAAGTAGAAAAATAATTTTTTAAAAAGATGTGTAAAGGGACATAAAATAGAAAACAAATGGGAAAAATAAATAGCAAGCAACTGAATAGGGTCAGGACAGAGAGAGGAAGGGAACACAGCTACCTGCCAGCACTATCAGGGATGCTGAGAAAGGCAGACCTGATCAGCCTGGCCTTTATTCTGCCATATGCATCCTCCCTTAACCAGGAGCTGAAGGAAATGAACTTTTCTCCCTAGTATTACTGTTTTCAGCAAATCAATATGAATGCAGTACTACTCTTTCTAAGAAACCTCTTCACTCTGATGGTTTCTTATATCTTTCTTGTGCTCAACAGCTGCAAAGTTTCAATTTCTTTGAAGACAGTAATTTTCTGATGCACTTGTCATTGTTTGTTTTCCATCTGCTCCTATTACAGCTACTTCCCCCCTTGCCTTCTTCCTTTTCCCCATCTTCTCATGTTTATTCCAGTGCTCCCAGGTCTTTTCCACTCTGCTTCAAGATAGTATTATCAATTTATCTTGAAACACACACACTTGTGATAGCAGCAAGAATTAACTGCTTGTTCTACCACAAGGAACAGATTTTTATGTAGTATTAACTTTAAAAGGAAATCAGAACACAGGCAATTCATTGAGAAGTTTACTTTTCCGATTAAATGGAAGGTTAATGAAGATAACATTAGCAGGAAACATGCTGAAGACAAAAATCAGTTCACTGGGTTCTGATTATTGCTTTTTATGCAGCCTGCCCCTTCTCAGCAGAGTAATTAAGCTAAGAGGTCTATGGCTAATAAAATGTCTATGTGATTCAGTTCAAGAAAAAACAATGTAAAGAACAAGGCTTTTGTTTTTACTCTTCATTCACAGGAGTGAGGTAATTTTGAGTGTGGGTCTAGAATATGGGAATAGATTAAAACCATAAGACAAAGCTTATTTTTTAAGTCTTATCTCAGCAAATTGCAAAAATTTAAAATTCATCTTGAATGAAAATTTACCTAAATCCTGTTTCTGAGGGCAGAAGAAAAGCTTTTGGAAATGGTAAATGATTTAATTTTTTTTTTTTTAATGTTGTAATACAAGTACCTTAAATCAAACAGCAATCTAGTGACCTTTGTGACTTCACCCAAACCCTTTCACTACTATTCAATATTTGAATAAAAAATTGGAGTGCCATCACCTCCATTTCCAGAAATATGCATAATTTCAATGATGATGGCTTGTTTGTAATTTCCTTGGGTTTTAATTATTTTTTGACAACTTCATGAGAAAAAGCAATAGATTTCTGAATTAAAAAAAAAAAAAAAAAAGAGAGAGAGACAAAACAAAACAACAAAACTACCTACATTTTTCAGTTGGAAGCCATTACAGAGAATATATTTACTTTTATCCAAGAGGTCTAATTTTAGTTATTAGCCCTGGGTCTGACATGACATACAACTTATGAAATCCTCTTAATCCATCTGATGAACCTGCACAGAAATAGATTGTTTCAGATGGTGATAGAGAACATGTCCCTCTCTTTCTCCATCAGCTGTAGGAAGCCCAAGAAATATAGTCTAGGGAGACTACACTGAGACAACCCCTAGCTGGATAATATGTGTATACCTGCTTCTCTACCCATTGAATCAGAACATTTTGTCTATCTCATCTATTTACATGCACAGTACTCTGAAAGGAAAGATGTCTTACTACAGAAGTCTCCAGTCTTGCGAGGAAATACACCCCTAACTCCAAAATTGGTATGCCTGGTAGCCAGCACAGCTTCTAAAGACTGGAACACACCATGGGCCAATACAGAGAATTCCTGATCTTGGCTGTTGCTTTTAATACTTTATCTCAACTAACACAGCTACCATCCCAAGTCTGACGTGGGACTTGCTGTCACAGTAGCTATATGTAACTCTGTATTGTTACTGCATTACCATTCTGATTACTTCAGTTACTCTAGAATTGTCACAAACTTTTATTCACTCAATGATATTTAGTTTTTGCCTTTGTGATTTCAGAAAAGAAGCCATGCTCTACTTGAGTACAGTAAATTATTAAAATTCAATTCCTCTCCTTCCTCCCAAGATATTAAATGTTATTTTGCATTTGACAAGACCTCAGGCTAGCTCAGTGATTGCCTTTGTACCTGCCCATGACTGCGAGAACAGAGGATTTTCTGATTGTTTTCTCCTCCAGTACTTACACTGCTGAGGTGGGACCACTTCCAGTTTGGCAAAGAGACAGCAGGCAAGCATCCGTATACAGTCCCAGAACAGATGCACTGTTGAATATAAACTGATACCAAAAGATAAATTTATAATAAAAATATTAAACCATCAGATTAAGACCCCTTTCACCTGCCAAGGTTTTGATGTCTAAATTGAATGTTTAATGGGCTGCAATAATATAATTAATTTACCATCATTATAAAAGTACACTTGGTTTGTAGCTCCATTTTCTAATTTGATTTCTTCTATTTAATTGACATCTCCAGCTGACTTTCATGTTCCCAGTTGTAATAACTAACTTCTTTAGGCCTTTAACCTTTAAAATCTTAAAACAAATTAAATTCTTCATAATCCCATAACCTCCAAAATTCTTTTCTCTTCAGTAAAAGTATGAATAGGAGGAGAAGAAGGAAATGTCACTTTGCTTTTCACTGCAAAAACTAGAAGAAAAAGTCTAGTAACATATGTAACCTGATAGGCTTTCATCATGCTCTTAAAACAGTTAATTCAACTGGATCTCATGCATGCATTACCCCTAGATAGATTTCCCTCATTAACTTAAATAACAGAAGACATAAATCTTGACATAATCTTCTCCCTGAACTTTACTGTCCGTAAAGCATATGGAGTCTTCTTTGCCAGAGAGAAACTCAGTCATTTTTACACTCCTGGTGTGGAGCCAGGGTTTTGTATCAGTGTGGCTGGCAGGATGAATCAGCGAAATAACTCTACCTCTCTCTCTTTTATTGAATCCTATCAGATTACCAAGTTTTTACAGGCCACATGAAAGGTTCACAAACTAAGCTGTAAATTTATAATTGAGGATAAACAGACTGACAGTCCCCGTCAGTGACAAACCCATACTTGAGTACCAATGAAAACTCTACATGATGAACATCATCAAAATCTAATAGTCCCTCTCTTGGCATTCATACACCTGAATCAGGGGTACTAGAGGGGCTGCAGCCAAAACATTAATTTCCTGTTGTATAACCTTTCACTGAGTTGTGTACCTGCACATGTAACTCATTTATCATTTCCCTGTCATGTTATTTGAGGCAAGAAGCAAAGTTTTCTCAGTTGGAAGAGGGAAGGAATTCTGCCTTCAACATGAGTGAAGGAAAGTTGAAGCATTTACTGTAGTCATCGGCTAGTTGCACTGTGGGGGAGTTAAGTCAAGAGTCCACAAATAAAGGAGTATGTGAAGAGCAGAGGAAAGGTTGGAAAAAAGTAAGTCCAGAAAAAAAAGTAAATTTAAAAGGCTTAGAAACGCTATCTGGAAAAGACTAGGAAAATACTCAACACAATAGAGGATTTCAGTTTTACCTGGAAGTCAGCCAGAAGCCAGTCTGCAAGCAAGAACATGGGCTGACAGACACTCACTGGGGACAACCCTTCATTATCAGGTCCAATGGATTACCTTTCTCACTGATTGGATGGCCAATCTTAATTTTTCACAGGTTTAACCATCAGAATCCTGAGGATATCTGAACTTCTTTAATCTATGACATCCTCTAGATATATTTTTAAATTTTTTAAGGCTCCAGACAATGATTGAGACTCTTGAGTATCATTACCATTTTGTAGGAAAGACTGTCATGATCCTGTTACCTCCCATAAATAGACAGATATATGGGCAGACATTTATATCAATTGCAGTTTTCCTTCCACGTCCCCACAGACCACCTTTTAAGAAAACTGCAAACTATATAGAATCAGCAGATAGGCGGATTTGTAAAGAAAACAAATTGGACAAATCTTTTGTGCATCTCTTCCGCAGCTCAAGGATGCTCACATCATCAGTGCTCTAGGTAAAACATGTAGACAAGATAATTTTTAATTTAGTTTATACCCCAAGCCCTCTGGGCACATGGAGAATAAACAGTAATAAATGAGGATTTCTCTTCTCAGTAAGACACAGACACACAACAAATCACAGGAGGAAAGTTCCTTTGCAAAAATTGGAAAGTTAATAAGTTTTCTCAATGTCCTGCTTGAAAATTAATCTTCCACTTAATCAAACCCTTATGGATAAATAACACTTTTCCTGTCAACAAGATTAGATTTAATAAGATTTCTTATCTGGCAATCTGGAAAATTTGAGCACTTTTTTTCTATTTTTATTTTAACTTAATTTTTGTTTGTGTGTGCTGTATCATCTCTTGGTCCTATACTCAGGCCAGACCTCTTAAGCAATTTTGACAGGTATAACCTACATGATCCTCAAGCCAGAATGTTTCTGCCTGTGTAGAGCAGAATCAGCATGAGGGACCTATCAGGAGAAATCTCATGAGTTTGACGTGCCCTCTGAGTTGAGCAGTGGGCCTTTCAGAGCACAGCTTAAGACTCAAGTACTTAAATTCTGCCTGGTTTAGGTGGAGGTCCTTTGTTTCAACTGGTCCTCACTAACAAAAATATGTACATTGCCCTCTCTAGCTGGTAACTCCCTGTTGCAGTACCTGATTGGTATTGCAGAACTTAGGAGCAATAGAAACTCCATCAAGTTTAGTATTCACCAGTCTTGCATGGCTTGAAAAGTCTTGTTTCTTTTCTTCCTGTCCAACTTTCTGTGGGTCAAACTGCCTTCATTTGCTTTGCTGCAGATTTCTACATCTCCAAATGTGCTTTATGTGGTTTCACAAGGTTGAAAGAGGAAAGCTAAATTTGATTTTTCAGATACATGGGGTGGGGATCCACTCCATCATATTTTTGAAGCTGGGATAATCAGCAGTTGTTTTACTCAAGGATATGGTTTTGAATGAAACTAGACTGTATGCTTACATGATAAAAATACTTAAATATAAATGTCATTTCTGTCCATGTAAAATGTTGCAAGGATTCCATTCAAGACATAATTTTCGATTACAAAATATTTGTCAAATTGCTGACTATACCCCTTAAATATTGAGAATAAAGGGATCAGGAACAAAAATCATGAGCATTACATTGATTCAAATAGTTTTCCTCCTAAAATTTTTCTCTATATCATATGATAAAATTATGAATATGATAAATATTATAGATATGATAAAAGCTTAAGAGAAAAAAAAAATCAACAGAGTAGCTAACTGAAATACTTCTAACCCTATGAAATAAAATACATTGCAACAGTATCTCAGTAAATATTTGTTTTCCACAAGCAGTTCATAGATAAGGCACCAGTCTCTAAACTGAAACAATGGGACAGAACTGTAAGTCAGGAACAGATTAATGCTAAGAAGAGTGATGGAGGAAATACAGTAAAGCTCCCACTGAAAAGGCTTTCTATATTAGTTTTCTTGGCTGTAATTGTTTGTTGTCATATTCACAAAGTTCCCTACCAGAAAAAGAATAGATTGAAAACTTTAGCTTTGGTCTCATGATAGGTCCTTACAACTTCAGATAAATTTTACCTCCTCCATAGATGCAGTGACAAGCAATCTTCAGATATGAACTCACATATAATTTCCTCCGCATCCCCATCTCATTTAGTATACAGGGCTTGGGTTATAAATCAGCAAAATGTTTACAGACGTCATTTAATATTCCTCAAATTTTATCTGTTTGGTACTATAACCAAAGCAGCATTCTTTCAAATGCCTCATACATATGTATCAAAATTTGTATTTTCTAGAAAATATTCATCTTGAAATAAAGGGTTTTTTTCCATTTTTATGAACATTCTACTTAATTTTCTCCACATTTACAGATAATATGGCTTTTATTATTCAATACTTTTAAATCACCTACTGAATTATTACAATTACAATATTACAAATATTATACATATTTCACATACAATCCTGGAACACTCTATTCCTTTTTTAAAAAGCACTTGGAGTGATTTACATAAACTTCTGAAAACACCTATCGGGGGAAAAATAAGCTAACTATGAATTAAAAGTGAAAAATACAAAAAAAAGTAATAAAAAAAAGACACCTCAGCTTTTATCAGCTCACCTAGATTGAGGCTTCAGGGGAAAGAAATATTTTTTAATTGCAGCTCAGAAGACAAGTTCTTCACAACAGAATTAAAAGAAACTCTGAATCAAGCAATTATCTAAATTTCTGTAGCAGGCCAGCATTTGATTTTGTCTTTTATTTCTCCAAGATTAATTGAAGAAACTTTAAAAAGGAGGCTTTCTGAATTCAACATTACAATGCATGACATCCAAACTGTATGCAGCAATTTCACGCACTTTAATATTTAATTCAGCACCAGAACTACATTGCTAACTTAGTTCATTCTGTCACATAAATTTCCATTCACTGTGGCATTTATCTTGGACTATACTTCATTCCTCTACAGCACTCATCCAAATGCAGGAGAAAGTCACAGAATCCCTGCGCTAGGCAGGATATTGAGTTTGTGCCACGAGAGCAGGAATTATCTGTGGTTTATTTATTCCTGTGTTGGTAAATTAGCGAGAGGACTGCTCATGTGGATCTCCGCTGAGGAGACAGCAGAGTAAGACCATGGGGGTTTGGAATGAAATATTTTATATGGAACACATCTCCTCTGCACTTGAGCAAACCATCTTTTTCTCTTTGTTTTGATTCCAGTCTCTAAAAGACAGTGTAAGTGGTCCCTAGTAACTTTCAATACTACAAGGATTTTAAAAATACAAAAGAAAAAAAAATACTCATGGTTCTTTCTAACAGAGATGAGAATGATACACAGCTTGAAAATAGCAACAGTTGTTTATATCCCACAGAAGGAAGAACAGTTCCACTGTGAGCTGTTCCAGGCAAAAGATTTCCCATCCCTTTTGCCCTACTTTTTACTCCAAAGCCCTTCACAAGTATGCAGTTTCAAGCATTTAGTGTAAACTGGAAAAAATGACAGGAGGATATGAGCTGATGGGATTAATATGTGGGAGGCACCATGTTCTTTTATTTCTTCTTATTCTTGGGACCCAACCCCCCTAGCTATCTATTCTCTTTCTCCCCTTTCCTTTTATTCCTCTTCCATGCTTTCTTTCCTCTTTATCACCTAAAACTCTTCAGGAAGGCAATTTCCAAGTCTTCTTGTTTCAGGCAACCTTGGCCTCTGCTCTCAGGTGCAGCTCAAAGCATCCAGCAGACACTCCATCTGCCAGTTTGCCCGCCCCAGGGCTGGGAGCCTTGCAGCTGCCTCGGCACCACTCCACACTTGTGTTAATTAACCCAGGCACACGCTGATAAAGCTGTAAAGCTTTCAGGGCCTGATAAGTATCTCCGTTGCACTGTGTAGTTAGAGCTACTTAGTCTGTTACTCCTCGTTGTCACAAATATCTTTGCATTATACTTTATAATGCTTTCATTGATTAGTTGCTACATGATCCACTTGGTTTTATCTTTTTTTTGTAATATTAGTCTTCCTATCTTTTCTGACTTCACCATTACATTTTTCTTCTCTTTTATGACTTACCCACAGTCTTCCTTCTCTAGTTTTGGTACCTCTGTTCTATTGACACCTCACTCTTTTTTTCTTCTTTCAGCATTTTAAAAATTGATTAATTTTTTTTATTATTACTAATTTTAACCTTCTCTACACTCTGGCCTTTTTGAGTAAAGAGTGAGTACAAAAGCACAACTGACAAAAGCAACAGTGTTTTTCAAGAGGAGGTCAGCACTTGAGATCTATAGTGCCATTAACCACTGCAACACATGTGAGTTGACAGTAACCTTTTTCTTCTCATTTTATATTTATGAAACTCAGTGTCTGCTTTCCTGGAAAGTGAGTCTTAAGGCAAGAGGTAGAGAGAAAGTCATAACACTATGCTGCCTTCCATAATTTGAAGTATTTGTAGGCTAAGAAGACAAAACACTTCTATTCCCCAGTACCTTATGGTCATAGACAGAGAGAAGGCTTCTGGCAGCTGCTTCCTGTGTTTGCACCAGCTCTTGGCAGTTCTCTGCTCCCACGGAGTGTTGCATGTATCACTCTCCACACGCTCTCTGATGATGGAAGAGCACTGCTAAAAGCACAGCAAAGAAAGCTGTCTCTAAGAGCCTTGTACATCCAAGAGCTAAAGGACAGTCTGCAGCTCCTTTTATGGCTGTTGAATTAAGAATTTCAGAGAAATTCTTAATCTATCCTAGCAATCTCCATTCTACTTTTGCTCTACCTCTACCAATCCTTCTCTGCATGGTGCATGGACCACAAATGTGGCAAATCAACAATTTCTTCTTTCTCTGCACAGGTATTTGTAATTGAAAAGTTAAAATTGCTAGGAAGGGAGAGTGCATGGATGTGGAGGCCCCAGAAGGAACAAGAAGAGAAAGGGATGAAAGGATGACAAGTTTGGATGACACAGCCCATCATGAAGATCCCAGAACATATATCTACACGTGATTTCTCAATAACACCCAGAGTGGGAAAACAAAGGACACTCTAAAAGAAAGGGTAGATCATAGGCATTGGAGAGGATGGCAGGAGACACAAAGAGAGAAAAAAGTTTGTCAGCATTGCTGCCTAAAGATTCTCAGGGGTCGAACACGATGGAGACACACTATCCACAATTCACATCCAGAAACCGACCCATGGCCGCCAAACACGCTAACCAAATGTTTCTTCTCTCTTCCTCCTTCTCCAGCCTACTCCACACAAAAGGAGGGCAGTCATCTCCAAAGAGACTGCCCAGCCTAATGTGTTCACCATCTTAAACACATGAAAAAGATATTTTTAGGAAAGCAATCTACCAAGACACAAATCCAGAGACAGCAATGTAAACCAATACACTTCCACAGGCACTGGCACTTTCTAAATCTTAGTCCCCTTGGAGCAAATACAAAAGATACAATAGGAAGTCTGAAGGAAAACTAACCAAAACTTTCTTTACAAAAGGTTGTAACATTAACTGGAACAGTGCAATGAGAAATAAGTCCAACTCTGAGTATGGCTAAAACAGTCTCAAATAAGAATACTTAGAGAAAAGACTTCTACCAGGCATTTACAGAGTCTCTGTAAAAGTCAGGACTCAGTCAACCATTTACACAAATACACTAGTTTCAGAAGAGCAAAGATGACTGGCCAATAACTTCTGGCACAGCTCTTACACTGCAATGAAAAAATTTTCCAAATGGTTGTTTACATAGGAAATATCATTCCTCGGTGCAAATATTTGGCAGGATATTTTTTTTCCCAACCTGTGGCTGATTTCAACAATTCATATCGGGCTAAAGACAGGTTCAAACTCCAGTGAAGGTCGAAATGCAGTGTTTTTAACAAATTTAGAGCAAGTGCTCTAAACTAATGGTGAAGCTATATCTAATGACAAATGTATTCAGTAATTAACTCCTCTGCTTTTCAGTTTAGGCAAAACCTTTTATGTGATGCACCAGTGCTGAATGGATGCCTTGTTGCAGGGTACTGATGGGGTCTGTTTCACAGATACCGTTGCAACTCCGGTTGCAATTGTTCAGTTCTCGGAAAACTTCCCTGAAAATGGGTTGCAAATAACAGAATTTGGAGAGCAGGGCAGGGGTGGGTGGCTGTATTTTTGAACCTGCATTTAAGTAAACTCTTCCATCACAGTGCAAGATTTTGATGGTACTAAAGAAAACTTGCATGACAAAATGATGTGAGAATGTTTGGGTATTGGAGTAGCCTCCTGAAAAACGCTTATAAACATATATCCCCCAAAAGACCAATTTTTGGGCACCTTCAGAATCAAAATTAATTCTCTCATATCTTTGGCCAACACACTTGTTGCTTTGGAGGTTAGAACCAAGACCCAAAATTAACATCAGAAGCTTGAAATCAATGACAAAAGAAAAGGAAAATTATAAAGATAGCATTGTAGGGAAATATGCAGAACAATTATGGATTAAAAAGGTCTTAAAGACTTGAGTATTTAACAATCTTCTAAAGATGTTATAGAGAAATGAAGTCTGAAAAGGAGATACAGACATCAGTAACAAAATTATGTAAAGTGGAGAAAAATTTCAAAGTACTGAGATCTTCTAATTAGATCAGGGAAACTAGAATTCAGCTTCCTAAACAACTTTTATGAGACAAGAAAATAAAAAAGCAACACTAAAGAGATGAAACAAACTAGTAGTCAAACACTTAAATAAGTATAGTAATGAATTACTTCCCCATTACCAGGGAGAAGATGGTGTGTCTTGAACCTCTCCAGGTTCAATCAGTTTGCTTTTTCTGAAGTTTTTGCAGCTATAACCACCAAATAAAGATTGCAAAACAATCATTCACCACCACCACCACCACCACCACCACCTCCATCCTCAGTTCCCAAGGACGGCACTACCAACATGAGAACTCCGTAGAGAAAGCTTCCTTACATGTGTATTTTTTAAGGGTAAGAAGCCTCCTACTCTACACACTTTGGACAAGACCTTGACAGTCTGTTAAGGCACTGGGTGACAAACTGCTGCCGAGCAAAAAGAAAAGTTGGTAAGTGGAGTACTTACTTAGTACAAGTAAGTTTTATATCCCATTGGGTTCTCCCTCTTTCTATAACAACACAGAGCCTGGTATTTCTGAAGAAAACATTTACAACGCAATTGGAAAAGGGCTTCCATCAGCTATGTAACACAGGAGTGTAGTTCCATTATTAAGCTCCTTACCTCAATCTACTAGTGAGCAAGTTGCAGCTGTGGGACTGCACACATGGATGCTTCAGACTATGCTGAAACTGAAATATATACCCTGGCTCACTAGGTACACAGTTTTAAAGAGGAAAATATACTTAATCCCATTTGCAGTTAAGTGTTCCCAAGAGACAAGTTATGGTTGAAATGTTGACTAATGGCCCAAATCTTAGGCTTTTGGGATAATTTGGAAAGGGTTCTGCTTCTGAAGAATTCAAAGGAGAGAATGTTTTTCCTTTTTTTTTCCTCTTGAAGCTGATGAGTCAAAGGGAAGTAGAAGATATATGAACTCAACTGAGTTCATTGATTATATACCTCTCAGCTGACCCTAAAATGTGGATATCTCCAGGTGGATTTGGTAGCCTCAGGCTGAAATAGTATGAATTCATCTGCAAAGAGTATTTTGAAAAATATTGGTTAACAAGAAATAACCTTCAAAGCGGGTTTTCTTATTCTCTATCTCAGTAGAAATAGGGACAATATTTACAAGTCCAAATGGTAAAGAAATATAAAATACAAATATACAAGCAGTCATAGCCTGTATCATTAATATGAAAACTACCCAATACCTGTAAGTTTCTTCCACTAAGAGAAACATTTAATACTAGCATTTGCAATTGTTGTCTAAAACATCTCCTGTATAAACCCACCAGATTGACAGAAAAGGCAGATCTTCAATTTGTTTCAGGAGCTGTAGACATATTTGAAACTTTAATATGTACTTAAGGGTTTGGGTTTTTTTATCTTCTGTGTAATTCTCAGGTATTTCCCTAGCTTATTTAAAAACTGTTAGCTCTCAGAACCACCAGAATCTTCACAAAGAGATTCTTTTGTTTTGGTCTGATCTTTTTTGTTTGAAGTCAGTACACTCCAGATCAGTTGGAATATCAATGGGAAAGAAAAGGAGATTGTTTATAGCCCAATATTTTAGGATTTATTTCTATCTGGCTGGTAAAATAGATTAATATATCCCTGAAATATTAATTTTCATTAAAGACTGCTACAGCAGAAATTTTAACTCAAAACAAATTATGCAAAACACAGTAGTGACACCACTTAAAAAGCTTAAGTTGTATTTCTTTTGGTATATATTCTTGCACTAAAATCACTGCATATTCTGTTGATTTTTATCTCCCTTTAATATTTAGGTCAAATTACATAGTTGGTTATCTTACACCATGGAATCTTTGATAACACAAGTTATTTTCCTGCATAAATACTGACTACAATGACAATGTACCTGCAGTCATCCCACACAAGTCATTGTGTGTTCTGAATTATTGAACATAATGTTCTCCCTATAAACTTTCTGTCAGTAGTTTTAACAGGAGAACTTACCCTGAAAGGGGAGAAACACCCTCTGAATAAGGAAAAATTAAGGCAGGGCTGGAAGAGGCCTCAAGATCCACAAGTCTGGCCTTCAGTAGGAAAGGAAACTCATGTAGATCATCTCTGACCAATATCATTTTTTTTTACTCTATACAGCATGAACAGAAGGAGGTTCCACACTCTTCCTTGGCAGGCTATTCCAGTGGTTTATGAGCCTCACCATTTAAAAGTGGTTTCCTCATTTGCTAGCAACATCTACAGATTATTTCTGTTTTCTCATAGTACTACTGGGGTGTGGGGAAGCAATTTCCATCTTTTTGTTAGGGATTTGCTTATCTCGCAAAAGAGATCATCTCTTTTTAAACTTACCAGAGTGTAATACTTTCATGATTTTCACTGTTTTCCAAACGGGTTGGCTTTCTTTTCTTCTGGATATCCTTCACTTTAGCTATACATTCATTCAAGGATGATACTTAGAGCTTCACACACTGTTCCAGCTGAGAGTTTCATTCACACACGTGTTACAAGCAAAACTCCTGCTACTTCATTTCAATTTAAGACCTTTAAGATTTTACTCCTACAAGAAAAGGAAAAAAAGTTTATGTGACCTTTTCCTTCTTCTAGACATGTGGCTGACCATCTGCTGCAAGCTGCAATCCTCCACTGCACTGGTGATTAGCTGGTTCATCATTTCTCAAAGTTTGTTCTGGTGTTTTCCTGTAATATTTAATATATACCCAACAGAGTTAAATCCGGAGATGTTCTAACTATATGCTGTATTCTAACAACAAACCTAAATTTGAAAGCATTAGATAGATCTGTACCAAGGAAGGCCCTTTAGATTTGAGAGAAAACCACAGAGTGTGGAGTGGGGATCAGCCAGTTGCACACATACTGATCAGCAGTTTCATCTGGGCAATGTCACTGGTCATTTTGCTCATATCACATAAGGGGATATCAGAATTCTTACAGGGTAAAATGTCATAGACTGCTCTATTTCTTTATCCACTGCATAAGTGTTTTCCACTGAAGAAAGTAAACAGATTTTTTTACACACTCTGCACTTGTCAAATTCATCTGGTTGTTTTCTTCTTATTTCATTATCCTCTAGGTCCTATAAATTGTTTCATAATTCATTTAGAGCATGTTTTTTCTTTCCTAGCACTGCAAATTGTGCTCATTTTTTCTTCACCCCGAACTATATTTTCTATATACTGTTTGTTGTTCAGTCCCCTAGGATCTAACCTGTCCTCCATCATTTCTCAAAAGTAATTAATGATTCAAAAAGTGCCTCTTTCTTTTTTTTAAGCTGTTGAAGAAAAAAAGACATTACAGTTTCCCAATTAAAAACCACCAAGTTAATGAAAGAATCTTAAAACTGTTCCTTCTCTGCCCATATTAAAAATTAATGCATTAGAAATCTAATTGCAATGTATCTTTATTCTTCCAAAACAAATGTTTTAATGCTATCATTTGTTTGAAGAGTGATGGATGCTTTCCTTTATTTCTCCAATTTCCATTAATCTTTTCATGTTTACATGTTAGTTTGGTTCTCTGTATTATGTATTCACTTATAGTATCCCTTTATTATTGTCCTTAGCCTTTCTTCTGCTCCTCAGATACAATCCAGATGTTGTAAAAATATTTTGAGCACACAAAAAGTAAAGGAAGTACCTTCTCAGTCATTACTGATGAAATTTGAGAAGCAATGGAAGAAAGGCGAATGGCCAGGAACTTAAAAAGAGTACACAAAATATATTGAAAGTATAATCAAGAAATGAGGACCACGAGAAGCACTGCAGAAATATTGAAAAGACCCAAATGAAAACCAACCAACCAACCAGAAAAGCCACAAAATAAAAGAGAACAAAACAAACCCAAAATAACAAAACCCCCCAACCTCTCCATATGCTTTCATATCCCTACTTCTGTACTAATATAGCTTGCCACTGTTTTTTTAACATATTCCATTTTCTCATAACATATTTAGAGAAGGTATGAAGAGAAAGTTTTATTACTTAGCCGTTTTTCCCAAGAGACCCTGCCTGTCATTTCCAAAATACTGATTTTCCCAAGTTTATTAACTTTTCTCTGCCACTCTATTCCTTTCTGTGGGGTTGTGAACATTGTCATTTCAGAAATCCTTCCGACACCTTAATAGGTCACTTTAACTTCTCCCTACATTCTCCCTGTGGAGTGAGAATATAACCTAAAATAGTCACATTCTGTACCTCCTCCACCTTCTGAAACAAAAGCCTAACTGTCAATGTGGCTTTACAGTGCCACTCAGGCTTGCTGTGACCTGTCAGGCTGGTTTCCCTCAATAACTGAAGTCTAACATCCTCATTAGCTTCTGTGCTTTGGATAGCTCTTTAAATTTCTCAGGATCAGACATATGAAAAATAAAGGAACTTCTTGTTCTTCTTATGCTTAACCAGTGACATTGTGTACTTGACTAGGTTTGAAAAGCAGCCAAAGTCTTGATGAGCTATTGAATATAACAAGCAGATATACTGGCAGTTTAGTCAGACAGACTTTTCCATTTTTATTAGTACTTTATGATAGTATATGATATGTATGATAGTACTGTATGATAGTATTTTATTCTGTAAGCAATTGCATTGATTTAGCTCATTACTCGAGGTTTAGGGATAAACAGTGCCAGAAAGAAAACTTTGGCTGAAATAACAGGGGGAGGGAGGAGCAGGTGAAATCAGTGACATGGCACTTAACTTTACATTTCTTAATTAAACAGTTCTCTCTGTAGCTACAATTATGGGACTTGCAATTAAAGACTGTAAAACCATGTTAATGATTTATTCATGTCCAATGAGTAATTTAAACTGCCTAGATTAAGTATTTTTAATAAAATACAAATAGAGGATGAAAACACATCAGATAAAGCAAACCATGATGGATAGCTACTGCTATTTACATAAAACTATGCAGCAGCACAGTTGATAAATGTGTAACATGAAATATTTAATTAGCAATTTAATTGGGGAATACAAACGTACACTAGAAAATTCAAAGGTAGGATTTTCTTTAGTGTGACTTGACTCTCATAAACATAAAATGTAAGAGAGCAGAGATCAGCTAGGCACCAGAATGACATATATAATAGGATACATCGGAGACATTTTTGTCCTTCACCTACAAATAGAAAAGAAATAGAACACTGTCTAAAATGTTTATCTAAAATAAAAAAAAATGAATTTTGAAGTGCTCTTTTCTCTCTATTCACTATAAAAGAAATCTAAACTAGTTTCAGTGAGGACATGAAAGTCCTCCAAATTATAATGCAATCAATCCTCTACAAATTACCAGTTTTACAGGTGTCTTCCTCAAAGCTCACACATAACTCAAATAATAATTTCAACCCAAAAGTATAATTTCAATTGCATACATGATATTAAAAAAATAGCTGATTTAGTAGAAGTCTGTGTAATCCTAGGAGTTTAGACTCCCACTGGGTGAGCAGCAGTGAAGCAGCATGAAGTAAAATTCTAAGGTGCAGATATCAGTGTAGTCAGGTAGTTGAGAAAGAGAAGAACATGAAAAAGCTGCTGATAAATGAAGAACTCTTAGTCTGAAGTCATACCTATGCATGAAGTCCAACTGGGACAGTCTGTGGTTTACTGCAGTGTTTGTTACCACAACCAAAGGGGCAGTGCCCTCCATCTGTGTGCAGATCCTATTGCACTACAGCTGAGTGTGAAGATTTTGCTTACAAAGAATACATCTTCTCTGCTGCCAGGACATGGCAACCTCCCAGTTGTTCTCTTGCCTGAGGGCCTAGCTGACATAGGAAAAGTCTCAATACAGGAAATGCATACATCATACCATGAAAAGGAACCCTGTGTACACCAGGAATGTTGGAAGCTACATGGGTAGCTTGAGGCTCATCTGGAGCAACACCAAAAAGCAGCAGAAACAAGCTGAGCCAAACATTTTGGGCTAGAAATAGCCCATGGGTTAATGACTGCTCCTCCCTGTTCTCCACATTCTATAACATATTAAAGCGACTTTAATGACCTACTGTGAGAGACTGAAATGTTATGATTAATCACTTAAACATTGCTATAAAGGACTTTTTGACCATTATGACAAAACTGTATAAAGAAGCTGTGACTACCAAAGACTACCCTTGCCTGGATCTGCCTCCTTCCTGGGACTTTGGACTGAGAATTAAGCCACCTAAGGGTACTTGAGATAGAATACAAGGTACACTTGCCCAATCATCTCAGGTCTGGGGAGAAGTAAACAAGACCGAGGGAGAAGAATGTATCCACCAAAAAGTCACACCCAGCAGCTGTCCTGAATATCATGTCTGGCTGGGTTCAGGGTAGAGTCCATAGCCCACAGGCTCACATGCTGAGGCCAGGTTTGCACACACTTCTCCGCAACCAAGATGGGGGAGGAGACGTTGTGTAGGGGACTGTTCAAACTATCTATCAGAAGTAAATAATATTTTCTTATTTTCAGTCCTGGACAGCAGAACTTAGAACAGATAATATTCAGAGCATAAAGTAGTGAGCTAATCATCATTAAGAGTACACTGAAACACGGGGCAAGGGACCAAAGCAATGTGTCAGAATTGATAAACATCTTCCATAGGTTAATGAAGCAGCTGGAACTTGTTGCGCATGACAGAAAATAAGGCCAAGCTAAATCCTTCTTATTTTTTAAAGTCTTCGAAGTAGGGAACATTAATATTGACAGACATTTGAAGTATATTAGGTTTATTTAAGAAAATGTTTCCCTTAGATTCATACACCCAGGCTTTGAGTTGTGCATAATACATAAAGGTAGGACATGTTAATGAGCTAAGCTGATAGACTGATATCTATGATAGCCATCAGCTTTCACTGATACAACCATACTGTTACATCTAAATTTCAATAAAAAACAAAAAAACACACTTAACCCATACTATAGTATGCCATTATATTTTCCCTGCATGATCAAGTATAGTGCAGAGATCCCTGACTTAGCAGAGTCAAAGGCACTGTATTGACAGTGATTCAAAGAGACATTCTTAACAACTTGTACTGTAGCTAATTATCCCTTTAAGAGGCAATAGCACTTGTGACTCTTTAGAATTCTAGGATGCGAATTTCTACAACCTGTTTTGGAGTAAACTTCAAACTAGGCATCCACAACATCCATAGCATAGGAAATTTGAATGGGCAAAATTAGAAGATCCATAGAAAACAAGAAGCTTAAATACCTTCTGCCTGCTATGATCAGCTAAATTCAGAGCATGTTTCAAATGCAGACTGTTTTTTGAGTCTCAGCTAAATTCAACCTCAGAGTTAAGAGGCAGTTAAGAGACCTACCAAAATATAACTTCCAAGTGAACTTAAATAGTTCAAATTTAGAATTCTATGAATTTAAATTGCTGACAGAACTTTCAAAATAAGAATAATAAAAAAAACAAAAATCCATATAGTGGTTATCAGTGCAGTTAATTTGCATACACAATCACCAGACATAAATGCACTCTTTCAAATTTACTAATAATTAAACCTGAATTGGGGTATCAATACAGGCTGAAGGATGAAGGGATGGAGAGCAGCCCTGGGAAGAAGGACTTAGGGTTAATAATGGATAAAAAGCTGGACATGGGCCAGCAATGGGCACTATCAGCCTAGAAGACCAACATACCCTGGGCTGCATCCAAAGCAGTGTGGCCATCGAGGCGAGGGAAGTGATTCTGTCCCTCTGCTCTTCTCTGGTGAGACCTCACCTGGAGTGCTGCATCCAGCTCTGGGGTCCCAGCACAAGGAAGACATGGAATTGTTGGAGTCCAGAGAGGAACCACAAAACTGATCAGAAGGGTTAAACACTTCTCCTATGAAGAGCACCTCTCTGTGCTGAGAGTCTGTTCATCCTGGTGAAGAGGAAGCTCTGGGGAGACCTCATTGCAGCATTTCAGGGCTCAATAAGAATTTAGAAAGATAGAGACAAATTTTTAGTAGGGCCTATGGAGATAGAACAAGAGGTAATGAATTTAAAATAAAGAGGGCAGATTTAGACTAGATATAAGGAAGAAATTCTTTACTGTGAGGGTGATGAAACACTGGAACAGGTTGCCCAGAGAGGTGGTAGATGTCCTATCCCTGGAAACATTCAAGGTCAGGTTGGACAGGGCTTTCAGCAACCTGATGTAGTGGACCAGGCAGTGCCCATAGCAGGGAGGTTGGACTAGATGATCTTTAAAGGTCCCTTCCAATCCAAACTATGGTATGATTCCATAGTCTCGTAATAGTTAACTTCCTAATTGTTGGCCTTTGCTCAAATCTCACATTCTGAAAACTGATTGCTCTCCATATCTTTTCTCCCATTAGAGTTCTGTGGTTCTCCCATGCTGTTCCAGAGGATACCATAAGTCAGTGGATTTTATATAAACTCGACAGTAGTGTTTACTTGCATTTTTTGGTGTGGTTGGTTCTAATAGAAGCCTGGTGCTCCACCCTGTGTTTATTCTCTGTCTGCTTTACCAAGGAATGCCCCACAGCTGAGGACAAAAAGCAAGATGGGTGGACCACAACTAACCCTCATGTTAACCCTCCATAAGCCTTCTTCTCCTACTTCCCATAAGGTCTCTTCAAACTTTTGTGAGGCTTGACAGCAAGTACAAAAAACCTGAAATATGTACACACTAGTGCTTACACTACTTCAGTAACCAAATGAAGAAAAATTCCATACCATTTCAGTTACTTCTTAAGTGTTACTTCAACACTCCAGATCAGGGTACTACAGCAGGTTAGGTAATGAAGCTGCTGGGCTCAGTGACTCTGTGACTCTTTGTGTCTCTACCCTTCTTAGGTTTCCATCAGTATGAATGGAACTGCGAAAGCAGCCAACATTCCCTGGTTTTGTGCATTTGGCTGTTCACACATAGACCACACTATTCTTAAACCATATTTTGAATAGCAAGCTATAAGTCCACATAAGGGTATAATTTATATTTTTCAGAGTTTGCTACCTATGAAACTATTCATACATCAAATTTCTCATGTGGCATCCTCCAGAGATGTTCAAAAGTGTTGTCCTTTGCTGCTGGGTATGTCAGAGTTTAATGGGAGTATATACCCATTAGTAAAATGGCTACCAACCAAAAAGCATTAATAAACCTTCAATCAGACATCACACTTCTCTAACAAAAACATACTTCAAAGCCTTAGTTGCTAGTTAAAAGCCTTACAAATTACAAAATCTACAATGAGCTTTGCCGTACAGCAATGCAATTTGTTTGCTCTCTTCCCCCTGTGGTCTCCTCCTCATGAATTGCCTGGCATGTGAGAAGGACCATCATGGTAGCAACAGCCTATATTTTTGGTCTTTTTCTAAAAGCTATTCATTCCTCAGCCACAGATTCACAGCTAAATTTATCTCTTTTACTCATAACACCATCAAATAGCAAAAAAATGGCATTGTTCCATGAAATTTGAGAAAATATGGATCATCTTTTTCACCACGTTCCTAATACATAATTTGCCAAGACACAAAAAAGTTGTACACAATCCTGTGTTTCAGGTCGAACACATGTGTTTGTGTATGTTCTGGAGCAGTTTGGATGTGCTACAGTGATGCACCAACAGTTTAACATATTAAACATGAATAGGCCAGTTTCTATATTACATGTTAATAACACAAAAAAACAAGGGAGACATTTGTAAGCAAATCTAGTAAATATTAGTAAACTAACTAGCTCCTTGGAACATACTTGGCAAGGTAATTAAAATGTTATACTACTAGCTATTTCTATATTATAACTTACCAGCCACACCAATAACTATGTACCATACTGCATTAGGGCCATCTTTTAGACAGAAATTCTTAGACACCCAAAGTGTATATGCCTACCTTTTGTGACTCTATCTTCTTCACACATCATTCTGTGTTCAACATCCAGCTCTAACTCCATTTATCTAAATTATCCCAGAACTATTATTTAGTGACAGAAGGACTGGAGATTTTCGTTAAATCCACCTTCCTCTCCTGAAGTGTCAATGAAGATAGTTGAAAGATAAACGGCTCAGCTAAATCATCTCTAATGGATATAAGTACGTTTAGCTTTTTGTATTTCCTGCTGAAGAAGAATATTAATTTAAATGAACCAAGAAATATTAATGTACATAGGCTGAATATTCCTTCAAATATGAAATATTAAAATAACAGTCTGACTTCATTTTTTAAAGTGTTAGTATAAAAGACATTTCTAAAAATAAATGATGGTAGTGTCCAAATCAGTTCCAAAATGTTACTAAGAGATTAATAGTGAAACCATTTATCAGTGTCTGCGTCCCGAACAGTTCCTTCCCACACTTGCTCAAATAAAGAGTAGAATTGAATGGAAAATTGTTCCTCTGCCATGCTTACACTTACTAGGAGGTAAGAATGGTATCTCAGAGTGATAAACCTCTCTATTAAAATATTAATTAGATAAAAATGTCAAAGGAACATTTTGCTCTCTTTAGAAAAGATTAATATCTTAGCTAAATGTGCATCTTTTGGCATCCTTTAAAAACTTCCTTCTTTTCCAATATTTCTTTCTATTAATTTTTGAATCTTGTCTGTCAATTCTGGCTTCATGGTCCCCACAGCGTTCATTGGTTATTAGAAGTGCTTCTGGGTTTGATGCAAAAAGGCATTGTAAATGTGTGCACCTCAGACTGTTTCTGTGCTGTTGATATTGTAATGACATCATTACTTTTTTAAAAGCCATTGATGTTTAGGCTACAACTGACCAATTTTAATTTTAGGTTATATTCAGCTGCAAATAAAAAGAATAGGGAAAAGCCTAAAAGAGTCATTTGAGTGCTTCTTGCTAATAACAAGGCGAAGCAGACACAGTTTATCATGCAAAAACTATATTTTATACTCCAAGAAGTTCATTGGAAAGGAAACTATAAGCCCTGGTTTTAAATTAGGCTGAAATCTTCATGATCCCTGCAGCATATTAAGTATCGGTTTCTGAGATACCAAGAAATAGCATAAAGAGTGATGAGTCTGGCAAAAACACTCCAACCATATTTTCATTCCTATTCTGAACATCCTTAAATAGGCAGAGAATATCTAAATCTATTGTTTTTGTAAATCACTATGATCAGTGAGTATGCAGTGAAATACACAGATATATTTTTCCCTCTCCAAAAAACCAAACCAAACCCAAAATCAACAACAACAACAAAAAAAAAAACCAACCAAAACACTACTGACACAAAAAAATACCAAAAAAAACCCTCAACCCAAATGAGAAAAGAATCTTAGACTACACCCAAGAGAGAAGAAAATCAAACCTGTGTTTATTTTGTAACATATTGGTAACATACAAGTAAGCTGAGAGAGCAGCCCAGGTAAAGCCTGTGAAAGTTAATTACATACTTTTAGCAAGCATTCTCAGTCTTACAGAAAAATACTTCAAACATTGGAAAAGTTTACCAAGAAGACAGTATTCAATAGCTTTCCTCAGAGACTATGAAAGACACATGCATGGATGAGCCGCTAAGATTTCCTCCATGGATTTCAACTGTTATTCTCTCCATATTCCCATTTTCTTTCCCCTTCTCTTTCTCCCTAGAGGATTTTCTGAATCATTCTCATTCCTCCATGGACCTCGTACCTCCATGTGAAACAGAAAGACATTGTTCTTACTGCTGCACCAAGCAATACTTCGATGCAAGCTTCGTTACCAGCTCAAATCTTAACCCAGATTTATCAGCATGTTAGCCAAAGTTAATGAGCCTACATTTTAACATCTCCAGACCCAGTCAGGGCTTGAGCATCAGTGCAAAAGGCATGCAAGAACCAAGAAGGAATCTTGACTGTAAATGAAACTTGAGTAGTTTCTGAATTGCACTTCCTTCATCTTTCTAGACTGGCTCTCTTCCTCACTCAAAGATTTATTTATTTTAAAAATAATTTTTTTTTTTTTAAAAAGTAGCAATACTGCCTCTTATTTATGAAGCATCATAAATCATTCAGCTGTCAGCATGTCACGTAGTAAGAACTGTATCAAAATCCTTCTTTTTCTAGTGTTCAATTGTCACTGCTATTGTAAAGTCAGGACAAGTCCCTAAACAGACCTTTTAAGAGAAAATGCTTTACTTTTCCACTAGCTGCCACAAAGAATCAGACAATGGTTCTGAAGGCTCACAAGACGACTATACCATGGCCATTTTAAAAGGTCATTTTCAACCATGGAACAATAAAAAAATAGTTTATAATTTTAGGGTAATGTGTACATGAGCAAGCTTTTCTGAGTTTATCTAAGTTGCATTAATGTTGACTCTTTCAAAGTACCAAACTATATGAGAAATCCAAAATAAGTATTTACTTAGACATTATATAACTTCACCGTGTTCTTTGGGTATCTATTTAAAGTAAATAATAGTGATAGCGCTCCCTCTAAAAAGAAAACTTCTACAAATATAGACCTCCAAAATTCAAACATAATAATTTATCCTAAATATCCCCAACAATCAAAAAAAGGAATGAAACCACACACACAAACACACACAGCCTGAGGGGGAACTGCATACCAGTATGCACTCCTAAACAACATAACATTTCCTTGCAAGAAATAGATCACTACTTGCAAGTATTCCCAAAAACACCAGTATTATACCGTTTTGGCTCATTTCAGAATTAAATTAGGTAAGTATGCTTAAAGTATTTGCCTTGACATTGGCATTTGTTAAGGGTACCTTTTATGGGACAGTTGTCAGAAAAAAAAGGCTTTCATTTTAAAAAGTGAATCTTTAGAAAAATATTTCACCCCTGATATTGGAAATTATAAGCTAAGAATGACTGGGGTTTACTTCTTAGTATGTGAAGGAGCTCCTCCTGCTTATTTAGTCTGACCATGAAGGCTGTGATCTGGCTGCTAAGCAGCATCAAATGCAGTCTTTTGCTCCTGGAGAACTTCCACTGAATAAGACTACAATATCTTTTCCTGTAATTTTCTTAAAAGTATTTATTAACCTTGTGCCAAGAGGTGACAGTATCAAAGAGGTAAGTGGCAACATGCACAAATATCAAGCTGTAAAAATTCAATCCCCAGAGCTGAGTTATAAAATCTTTCTAATATACAGGATGAACAGAATATTGTTTGAGATTACTATTGACACATTATTAAAAAAAAAAAAAGGATGATAGATCACTTCCATAATTATAGGGACACCTGACTTTAATCAATAGGAGGCAAATTTCATCCAGACTAATGCTGAAGTTCTCATTCAATCATAAGAGCTGTCATTTCACTTGAAAATTACTATGGATTCCATGATAAATAAAGCATCATGAGGAAGGATCCATTAAACTTGACAAATTCAAGAGGAGTGCCAAGAAAACAACACAAATCAATATTTGATATTTATCAGTTTGACAAAAAGAGTGTGATAGAAGGTACAGAAGAGGATCATGAACACTCATTGCTTGATCCATTTTTTTCTTAAAAACATAGTCATATAATAAATCATCCTCAAATGTGACATACAAAAAGATAATACTTGAGAAGAAAATCTAAACAACATGGTCTACTCTCAGCAGCGTCAGGTATGTCTGTATTTTTGCCCTATGTTTAATATCTTTTCAGTTTTGGCAAATAGCAACGAGATCAGACCTCAGTGCATCTGCTGTCTATGATTCAGATGGCAGACTGTGTGAACTTTGCAAAGGGCGAGTCAAAGCCAAACACTACAGCATCTATTAAGAGTGTTTTGCTGATGACTGTGAAGTACAAATAGCCTATTCGTAGACAGAGTGCTCTTAATCATTCCTCTGAAAGTGCAAAGCACTGAGCAATTTATGGGCCAAATCGTGACTGGCTTGTAAGTAGCATGAGGGCACAAAAGCCCCTAAGGCTAAATAAACCAGCTTTGCTTTCAGTTTTGTGATCCTGAATATAGCAAGGATCCATAAACAAATTCTAGGTATAAAAGTTAAAGTTGATTAGAAGCCAAAGATTTTATACAAATAACCTTCTCCTTCATCAGTGTCCCCTTTCTCTTCCTACCAGTGTCCCAAGCTATAGTTAAAACTCCTGTGGCTGCTTTAAAAAGAGAACAGAGATCCTCTTAGAATCATAGTATTGTTTAGGTTAGAAAAGACCTCTAAGACCATTCAGTACACCCGTTAATCTAACACTGCTGTATTCATCACTAAACCATGTCTCTAAGTGCTACGTCCACATGTTTTTTAAACACTTCCAGGCATGATGATTCTACCACTTCCCTGATCAGCTAGTTCCAGTGCCTGGCCAATCTTTTAGTTCAGGAGTTTTTTCTAATATCCAAATTATCTCCTCCTGGCCTGTCACTTGTTACCTGGGAGGAGAGACCAGGCCCCACCTTGCTACAGCCTCCTTTTATGTGGTTATAGAGGATGATAAGGTCTTCCCTGAGCCTCCTTTTGTCCAGGCTAAAAGACCCCAGCTCTTTTAGCCACGCCTCATGAGATCTCTTCCTAGTGAACAATGAATGGGGGAACTTAGGCGTGATGGACTCCACCACTGGCCCTGATAACCACTTAGACATCACATGCATTGGGACACTCTAAGATCCAACAAAATGCAGTGCTCTGCAGACAGCAGGTCCTCATGACTCCGCTGCTGTGGTCAGCAGTCCGCTTCTGCAGAGTGACAGAAATGTGAAGGACAGTCACGGCTCTGGCTATCATCAGTCTTTCTCCTTCCTCTTCAGGGTGTAGAATGACTTACACCACTTCATACTTTATATGACAATATGATGCAGTTGAATTAAAAGTGTCTAGTAAAGGCTGGGTGCACATGTAATATATGCACATGATGGTTTGATATAAATAGCCTAACGGTCAGATAAGTTTCACGTACTTAGGCCAGGAAGTACACTTAAGCACTTAGGTTTAGTAGCTGCACAGCCCTACTCACCCCAGTGCAACTCCTCAGCACCACAGCTTTGGTGCAGAGAAAGGACTGCAACATTGCAGTGTTGAGAGGAAAAAAACTCCTTTTGCCATATGGACTTCTTGGAGTTCTCAGAGTCAGACATGGGCGAAGATATTAGCAGTAAAACTTCAGAAAAATGTTAAAGAAATACTCATAGACATTTGATTTTTCATAAAATTATAGACAGTATTTCAGTGGCTGAAAAATAAAAATGTGCAGATATTTTGAAAAACTAGTAAGAAAGACTGAATGCTTTCCACTACACAGTAAATGACCCCAAGACTGGAATCCAAGCCCAAACACGAGATGATCATTCTGAAACAGCATGAGAAATAGATCATTCTGAGAGACAAATAGGCTGAACCTAAAACGTGCTAGGAAATTTCAAGAAATCCTGGAAAAGATCCACTGTGGCATCAGTGAGAGTTGTGCCATTGATTTCTTTTTATTCAGGATTTTTTCCAGAGAATTTATAGAGGAAGAACATTTTCTTAGAAGAAATGAGAATGCAAACAGCAAATGTAAACAAAACAAATAAAAAAGCCAAGGAAAAATCAAAAAAACGGATGGTTCATTAACAGTGTGGAATTAGGGCATTGTCTATAACAGTTGCAGGTAGTGTTATTGATCATTTTCTCTGAGTTCCACTAATTTCTGATTTTCAAGTCTTTAGCAGAGTCAACATCTCAGTAAAAGTTTACCATTTACCTAAGTTTCTTACTTTGTCATAAGGTCTTCCCTGAAAGGCAAAAGATGACGAAAATCCCGTGTAATTTAAGAGTGTGAAGTTGGAGACTCAGAAATGGGACTATCCTGTTGTGGGTGGGTTTCTCCGTCATGAGTTCCTCTAAGGCCTTTGTCAGTACAAAAGTGTCAGATCAGTGAGACACTCCTAGAGCAAATTTGGAAACCAGTATACTTTGAAATTTAAAAACAATAAAAATAAAAAAAAATATTAGAGGTATAAAGGATGGCACTGAGGGGTTAGAGAAGGAAACTCTTCTCCAGAAAACTGAAAAAGTCTGTAGCTTAAAAACCCTCATTCTGCAATAAGCCAAACTTATTTTTAAACCTAAATTTCAATTCAATTAAATTCAATAATTCTTCTTTCACTATTTTCACGTTTAATTTCAAATTTTATAATTTTTTATTATAAAGGAATTACTAGAACTATTTTCTATTTTGAAAGCAAAAATACGAAAACTTAGTAATTTTTTTCTAAAACAAGTATTTGTTCTAAACCAAGGATTTCTCAAAACTAAGGGATTTTGTAATAAGTTTTAGTCTCTATGAGTCAGTGCTGCCTAAGAGATGCATAGCAAAATGTCTTGCCAACTCCACTTGGTCATGAAGGTTGCTTTCTAAGAAACCACTAGTTTTTCCAACTAAAGACTAGATGAATTCTCCTGCTCTGTCTATATTGGGAAAAAAAAAAAAAAAAACACACCTTCATAGTGGTAAACTGTGTGTGGTAAGAGTGGCAAAAATTAAAAATTCCATTTTCATCTCATACCCAGCCCCAGTTACGCAAGATCTCTGAAGCACAGCGGTACTTCTCGAAACAGAGCATGAGCTCAGGATTCTTTGCTGAGCTTAAAACCATAAATGGATCCAAATGTCAGGAAGTTTTAAATATAGAGGTTTGAGCTGTCCATCAGCCCAAAGCTTCACAGTTTCACTGAGATACAGCACATAACCTGTTTCAAAATGCTACAAATTTCTGGAATAAACCCTGACAGTATTATTCTTTGCATATTGTTGATTAGCAAACAGTTAAATGAATGTCTGAGGGATGAAATATTTCCTTTCTCCTGTCTGACTCCTTTTAACTTTTCCACTGTTCTTCACTTTTTTCTTTTATCCATTGCAAATGAGAAAATATAATGAAAGAAGAAAATAAAACTCTTTTAATCTACCAGTGAGTCTCCAAGAATACAAACAAGCCTTTTGCACAAGTTAAAGGTATCCAACTGATTTTTAATAATATATATATTTATACACATATAAATATATATATCTCAAAGATATCACTTAAAAATAATCTTATTTTAATATGTTGCCAGATTATGCACTGTGTATAGTTGCTGGAAGATATTCTGTTCTTGATTATGACAAACATTTTACTGAGTGAGCAGCCAGTAGAAATCATAGAGTTCAAGCAGACATAGTGACAATACCATACTGACAAACCCTGCCTCCTTCTCCAAAACCATGTCACAAGAAGATCAGTCACCTTGCCAAAATGTTGCTTTTTATGAATAGCACAAGTTTCATACAGAGCAAGCTGCTTTATCCATCACTCTTGTAATTTAGCACAGAATAGTTGTACTTACCTTCTGTAGAAAAGCAAATCTGTGGTCAAAATTTTACTTCAAAATTTTCCTCTGGAGAAACCATAACAAACTTTGTATAACCATAAGAACACTGGAAACTAATTTAGAGATAGGTTTGTTATTTGACACTCAAATGTCTTGGGGTTGAAAATTAAGCAGATCTGCAGAATATAGATTTGAGGTTGACCTCTGTCTCATCAGCATGCTTTTCTACAACATTTTCTCATGGCTTCCTCAGGCAGCCAGGACGGAATGTTCTTCTACTAAGAATGATATATTACATGTCACTCTAGGTATCTTTGTGAGAGCTTCCATTGGAAGAATTTCCAGCAATATCTGCAGTTCTTTCATGTTCTCAAAGTCATTAATTGCCTGTGACTTTCCAGTTCTCCAAGTTCCCTAGAAAGTGTAATATCAGCATATCTTGACCTTGAACTTCGGAGAAAGACAAGAAGGTAAATGGTTGTTCATCATTATTTGAGTCATCTCAGAGTGTGAGTTAGGGAGTGAATCTCACATATTTGCTACCTCTTCTGCTATCCTGGCTTACAAAACCAAAATACTTATTGTAGCATTAAAAAAAAAAAAAAAATAAATTAAACCATCTAAGTAAAACAAAAGAACATTCCAGTGTGCATTGTGAGAGAGCATTCCAGATTTTGGTTGAACATTGGTTTACTGCCAATATGAATAGAATGTTTTAAACAGACTTGGCAATTAGGTTTTTTGCACCTAGAATCGAAAAAATATTTGAGGAAAATGGGTCAAACAGAGGAACTCCAACTTTCAGGCAGAAGAAACCTAACATAAGCAAAATTCTACTGTGTTCTACTGCTTCATTCTTTCATCCAAAAAGTGTATATCTATATCAGACAAAGGAATAATTGATATCAAATCAACTCTCATATGTCCTATCTTATACACTACAAACTCAAATCTAAAATGCTGTAATGCTCAGTGGGCCAGCTTGAAAACAGCAATTCTGCCTAGGGAAACCTATCTGAAAATTCCCAAGACAGTGAAGAGAGGGCTTTAGTATCCTTCACTACTTTTATCATCTCCCTTTCCTGTGCAATTACCTCTTAGCAGAAATACTGAAGATTCTGTGCTGGTTTGAAATGAAGCATGGACTGAACAGAAATTGTTGCTATAGCAAAAATCTATTAATTTTTTATTTTTTTCCGACAGTACCAGGGACAGATTCAAATTTTATTCCCGGATAAAGAAAAATCTTAATATGCCTTTTTACTCAACTCAGTACATTAATGAAAAAAAAAAACAAAACACTTTGATGGTTAATTTGCACCTAACTCAAATTATCAATTCTTCCTTTCTATCAAGTTTTTGGTGTGATGAACCTTGTTTAACACCTTAAAAGCATTTAGAGAAAATGACTGTTAAAGTTCATCAAATCTTGGTACTCCATAATTGTGAATCTCTTCACATTAATTGTTCCTTTCAGATGGGTGATGATCTGCCATGAATAAAACCTTTGAAGTAATTTAATACTCATGATGCAAGGCTTAAAAATTATGCTTTTCATAACTGTGAAATTCACATTCTAATAAGACACTTCTGCTTGTATGTCCCCCTCACGTTATTTAGTGAAAATATGGAAAGAGGAAGAAGACCTTACAGGTAACCATCACCCAGGTAATGACACATGTCAGTTAGTCAATCTTGAGGTGCTTTGGGTAGAAAAATGCCTTGTTTTCACTATAAACACCACTGACGTTTTCACACTGAAATGCTTGGTATATTTGGTATTAATCACTAAAAGCAAACAAAGAAAACAACAGTACATTTATAGCACCTGATGGGACTTTCGTAAGCTTTATAGTGAAAAGACACACACACAGCATTCCCCATATGGAGCAAAATTTTTTTTATAAACCCTATTTTCAAAAGGCTCTTGAGAAAATTCAATGCATGCATCTCACAGCATTTTATGACATTAAAGATATTTCTAAACTTAGCACTTTTTTCCAGAGTTCCAAAAATCATCACTTCATATTAGTACCTTTTATCACAAAATTGAACAAAATTCTGGATATGCAGTGCTAACAATAAAGAGAGGCCAAACATCTTACCACAAGGCTCTGTTTATAGAAGGATAACAGACATGTTTTAGACACCAAATTAATGAATGTTCTGAAAACTTTCACACATAAGGGACTCTGAGGACTAAGTGTTTATTTGTTCTTTAAGGTCTGAAAACCTGTGTAGCAGGTCTGAAGACATGAAAATCTGTGTAGCAAATTTTGAATAGAATTGCTGGGTGGCATACTTTCAGCTTTAACTTTTTTATTTTAATTTTAATATTTTTATACAATTTAAATTGCATTTATTTGAAATTTTACTCTCTAGCATTTTTAGAAAAATTCCATTTAGATGCAAAAGAACATTCAGCCACAACAACTGCATGTAGCTAAAAATAAATTGGAATCAAGTTTTGAAAGAAACAAGCATATTAACAGCCTAGTGATGCACAGTATTATGTATTTAAAGTGTAAATTTTATGAAGACATTAAAGTAATTTAGGTAATATCTATATAAATCTTCCTTCTAAGCCTACTCAAAAATCCCAATATTTAGCACTGAAATGTCTCGAAGTTCTTTTTTGAACTCCAGAAAAACTGAGCTAATACAAAACATCAGTGTCTTGGCACACTTACTACCGGATAGACAGATAGGTAAACATTGAAAAGTGATAACTACAGATGTAAATAAAGGTGGAAAGGGTTGTTAAACTTTGGAATAGCTGCCCAGGGAGGTGGTCAAGACTCAATCTCTGGAGGTGTTCAAGAAACCACTGGATGTGGCACTCAGTGCTGTGCTCTAGTTGATAAGGTGGTGATCGGTTAAAGATTGGACTTGATGGTCTCTTCCAACCATAATGATTCTGTGATTCTGATCTCCTGTATTCACATGCTGGTTAATGGTAAAGCTGCATTATATTAAATTTCCAGAACTCTTTGTGTACTTTCTCTAGCATGAAACTAATCCAAATTCTTACTTTTGCTTCTAAAGAATTTCCAGAAGTCTGCTCTATGTCTTTGATCTTCTCTACCTTTACAAATATTGACAGGTACTTTTTCTTCTTTATTCAACCAAAGCAGAACTTAAATTAGACTCTTCCATAACATTTCTTCACAGATAGTGCTACAGTGTCTCTGGGGACCAGCAGCACATTCATTCTCTCTGCTCTGGCACGCACATACCCTGTGGTTGACCAAGGAAACTGGAAACTTTCCAGATAGCATCCCACAGTGTAAACTGAATACAGAGTGGACAAGTCAGCGATGCCTAAGACTGCCAAAGAAAGTTAAAATCATCACCCTTTAAAGGGAGAATGAGGTCAGGGCATGGTGCATTTTGTGGCAATCACACTCAGAAATCTTCAGAGCAATTACTTTAAAATTATTAGGAAAGCTAATGGAGTAGAATACGTATGGGGATTTCATCCTGCTTATCAGCAGAGACAGTATTGTCACTTTGGGATTAAACCCTAATAATGAGTAAATACACAGAGCACATTAAACAGGTATCTAATTATCTCTAGCTAGAGAAAAATGTCTTTTGCAGAGTGACAAATATTAAAAAAGCTGAATAGAAGAGATATTAATTTAGTGATCTGAAAGACAGTAAGCAAGTTTGAAAGCTGCACATGATATAACCATGTAGACACAGCATCTGTTCAGCCTAAATAACACAACAGTAAAAGCATGTGTGACAAGGTGAGAAAAACCCATTCAGCAAGGGCTAGACCTATTTTGAGGAAGTTATTGGACAACATCCAAGGACAGCAAGTTAACAGCTTCACACTTATTTTTCTCATGGTACAAAAGCACTACAATAATTCATTAGACAGGCGGTTTCAAAGCAGAACGATTAGAGGGGAGAGAGAGCAGCCCCATCTGAGCTCACAGGTTTGACTACATGAGCCAGAAGAAGGGCTGGCAAGAAGAGCTGGAGAGGATGGAAGCTATTTGCCAAAATGCAGGTAACAAGCTGCTAAGAAAGCACAAAAACTACACAAGAGGCTTCTATCACTTGTTTGCAGCCAAAGCCAGTGACTTATCTTCCCCATCATTAGCACTTGTATATTTTTCTGCAAGCCAAATTTCATAAGGGAATTTATCAGGCTGGTAGATTCACCTAATCAGCTCCAAACCACCTATTGATCCCAGGTTTTCAAGGGAAGCACTTTTAGCTCTCTCTGGCATATGACTGAAGATAGGTAAGGAAATCCTAGCAAGAAACTGCACAGGCTGTTTACATATCAGAAACTATCTGTGAAGAAAATCAGAATTAACAGAGATTTTGGGTTTTTTTAAATAAATATGAGAATCAATTTGACCTAATGGAAAAAATCCCAGTGCCAAGACCCATGAAAAACATTTTTCAAAGACACGGAAAAGGATTTTTCAACTTTTTTCCTTTCCTCCCTCTAATTAGCAGAAAAATCCCTAATAAAAACAAGTCAGAAATTGATGCTGGCTAACACTGGCCACTGGCTTTAATTAGACAAGTTGGTTGTCTCTTCCTTCTTACAAAGGAAGTACAGCATATTGATCATGTTATTGATTAGATTACCTTTATCATCTCTCCTAGAGGTAAAGTCTATACCATTACAAAAAAACTTTTAAAAACACTGTGTGCTGGTTTTGCATCACGGAAGTGATGTTTTATGAGAAGGTGCTAGCAGTTTCCTCCATGTTTGACAAAAAAACAATCAGGAATTAACTTTGAGAATTGACAATGTGTTAAACCACTGAGAAAGCTGATATGCTTCTGTGAACACCCATGTTAAAGACGAAAAATCCAGGGAAATCCCTCTTTCTTTTCCAGCTAGCAAAGAGGTGACAGGGGCTGGGCCAGGCGGCCTCTGCCAAGGGGCTGGGCCCCCCACCACTGGCTGCAGGGCAGGGGGAGGGGAGGCCATCGGCCACTGAGATTCTAGCCACTCCCTGCCCCAGCGTGGCTGCCGAAAAAACCAGAGGCAGCTCTGCAGCCTGCAAAGAAGAGCAGCCCTGGCCCGGGCCAGTTCGGCCAAGATGCTACCACTGTTGAGATTCGCCCACAACCACCAGGCAGGGGGGAGGAGAAGCCATCAGCCCCCGGCCATGCTCCTGCTGTGTGTCCAAGCCTGGCTGCTGAGATCCTGGCCCTTCTCCCAGCACAGCTGATCCTGACACAGCCCCAGCACGGCTGATCCTGACATAGCCCCGGCACAGCCGCTGCAGGAACCTCCATCATAAAGCAGCTCCGGCCACAAGCACCAAGCCTGCCGGGGTCATGCAACCGTCATGCAGGCCCTCAGCAAGATCTTAACTCCTTCAGTGCTTCAATCCTCCCTCGAGTGAGAAAACAGGACAAAGTGCAGGCACATAGAGAAGCAACATGAAGACACCGAGGTCAGTGAAGAGGAAGTCAAGCCCCAGATGGGAGGGATGAGGAGATGCCTTGGTCTTGGGGCTGAAATCCTCTTATAAAGCTATGGAGAAGGATGTAATTGATACATCAGACTCTTTTTCCCTGTAACTCATGAAGGTATGGGCAGGCTAAAATGTTCAAATTGTAGATATCGAGCAAAACCTCCATGCTAAAGTAAGCAGATGTTGAAGTAGCTGTGATCCCATGAGAAGTTTGAACAGAGAGACAGAAGAGTGGTGAAAACTGTGCCCCCAGAGAGAGAAGAAGCATACGTCTCTGTTCCCAGAGATGAAGATGATCTCAAAGATAGATGAAGAGAACCTTTGGTCTTGAACAGCTCATCTTTAAACTAGTACCCCATAAGCTGACATGGTCCATAAACAAAACTGTGGGAAAAGCTGTGGAAAAATGGGAGGGACTACATGACTGCAGATTTTTCCAGGTGGCTGCTATTTGTGGAAGTTAAAAGCCACTAGAGAACTGTTTTTCTTGTGGAGAAGTCTCCACAACATAGCAACAGGGGCTCCTCTCCCTAAGTGAACTGCAGAAAGGCTATTCTAGAAGTGATAAACTGACTGAATTGTTTCTGTGCATTATCAGTGGGAAAGAAAAGGTTGTCGGGGGAGGAGAAGTGTTCTGAAGGTTTTGTTCTGACTCTTATTGCTCTTTCTTTTAGTTATTGTTAATAAACTTTTCTTTATACCCTTTTAAAGTTTTGAGCCTGCTTTGCCTTGCTCCTAATCCTATCTCACAGCAGGAAATGAGTAAGTACATTCTAGTGAGTGCACTGGTGTTAGGCCAGCACTGAAGCCACCACACTAATTGGTGCGTTGGCCGGGAAATCTAGAGCTGGCGAACCTAAACCACGACACACTGACATGAATGTAACAAGAATATAGACAGACTGGAAAAGACAATCCTCCAAAAACTTAATGACTTCTTCGTAAAGCTTTGTTATTTAAAGATTATTCAGTGTACTATCCTATGAGTGTATCATTTAATTTTTTTTTTGTCCTAGCTTTATGGACATGCAAAGATGTAGCTAATTTATGTACTGACTCAGGAAACAGAATACAAAGTGGAACACTAAGTTTTACATATTTTTGTTTGCTTCTCTGTTCTCTCTTGCTCTTTCATGATGCTGGAGAAACATACAGGGGCTTAGATTTCAAGAAATGTCAGTTTTTCAAAGTAATTCCAGAAACCAAGAAGAGTTTCAGATTACTTAGAAGCTTCTTGAAGAGATGAAGGAACTTCTGAGATTTTTTTCCAAAGTTTACTTAGATAAAGATGAACTAAAGACTCAAAAACTTCCTTTTCTTCAGTGCTTTCCTTAATAGGCTTCCTTGTGTTTGAAGTTAGGGCCATTCAGGATATAATCAGTTTTTCCATTGGCAGGCATTTTACATCACTGGGACTATCTCTCTAAACTAACTTATCAAAATACCCCAAAAAAAACCAGGAAAAAAAAAAGATATATTCTCAGTAAATACCAAGCAGACATTATTCCTATATTTACAATTATAATTGTAAATGGTTATATTAAAGGAAAAGATATCAAAAAACATGCAGCAGCACATTTAGTGGAGTTTAGTACTATGTCATAGAGTCACAGAATCCTTTATGTTGGAAGGCCTTGCCAAAGGTGGGTAGACAATGCATTGTCTTGCTCAGTAAGGGACACTACACACCTGGACAGCACTGGGTACAGTGTTGCTGCAGCTCTGCCCGCAAGCTGTAAAGAGCTATGTTATGTAAACTCTAGCTCAGGGCTGATATTCAGTATTCAGGGATGCTCATGTATTTCGTGAGAGAGAAGGGAAAAAACCCAAAAAAGTGGGAACAAGAGAAAATTCTTCAGGTTGAGCAGGTAAGTTAGTGCACATTGTGGATGAGAAGCAGAAAGGTGCTTCTGTTTTGGCTGAGGCAGAATGAGGAAGGAAAATGCAAGGGAATAAGATGAGTTTGCTGTATCTAAGACAACAGGAAACCTATGGCCATGTCTGCTGCTGTAGGTTTTAGGATCTCAAACTTGGATTTCATTCAGAGATCCCTTCTTAACTTGTATCCATTAAAATGCTGTGGTTTTAACTAGGCTAATTCTCACATTAATACAGTACACATTAAACATTACAAAAATATCAGTTATCTACCTTTTCACCTAATACAGCCTCTCCTTCTTTCCACCTTACCCAGCAATAGTAACAAAATTTGCAAAAAAGGTCAAAGGAATCAATTCAGAGGATGAACGTAATGTCAATAAAATTTTTTTAGGAATAAATTCTACTCTGAACGTAACTCATTTTTCTCAGATGTTTAAGTTTAAAACTACAGTATAAGTAATATTTAATCAGATGTTAGAAAGCCAAGCCAATCTGCAAAAGAAAATTAAAAAATAAATCTAAAGCAATTTTAGAGGCTTTGGATTCTAAGATTAGAGGTAAGCCCTGATATGTATGGAAGAAAAACAGAAGGATTATTTCTCAATACAAATCAATCTCATGGAAAAAAACCAAACAAACAAATAAAAAAACACATATGGCCATATTTTCTACATCTTTCTCTGAATATTTAATCTTTTCATGTGAGAATCAGTCAGAAACACCGAGGAAAGTCTTCAAGATTGTTAAAAAAATGAAAAGAAACAAACTAAGCATACGAGCACTATTACATTAAGGCTCAAATCCTTACATTTACATTGAGAGATTTAAAACTAAGGAAAAAAGAAATTGGATAAAAGATTAAATAAGAGATTTAAATAGATGGTAGGTTATGTATACAAATTATGACTTGCGAAATCCTTTCTTATAGACTTAGGATCAAGGGCAGATTAGTTCATTGAAAAACCAAACCAAACAAACAGAAAACCTCTAGTGAACTGCAAGTAGAGGTAATATAATTTCCTTGCAGGGCTTCTTCCCCATCCTCTCCCCTTTTTCCCTAGGGATAAGACAATATTCTGAATATAGATTTCACAGCAGAGAAACACAAGTAAATTACTCAAGGTACCATGTGCCCTTTGATATGCTACTGCACATTGCAATTGATAGTCACAGAAAATGTCACAGACTGTTGAGGGCAATTTAGGAAATCTTATCACACTTTTCTGCTCTCCTCAATATAAAACATAGTGAGACATGCTGATATATCAGCTCTTCTTTTTTTTTTTTTAATGCCAAAAGAAATAAGATGGCAGTAGTTGAAAGCTGAGAAAAGGGGAACAATTTGGAGAAGGGTCTTACCCACCAAAACTCCACAATCCATTGTCCATTCAGCTTAGCCACTGTGATTTCAGGTGGCCTGACCAACATCAGCAACATTGGGCAATCAGACAAAAATTTATTCTGCTTACCCAGGAAGAATCAAGATTTGTAAATCCATTTTTATGGAAAGAGTTTTCCTTCACCTATGAATTCATCCAATAAATACATTTTACTATTGTGTATAGTCATTTAGTCCATAATCAGAAGGATATTTTTCCGTATATAAGGTAAATTCATCAGGTAAAAGATTAAATTTGAAAAAAGTTTGATTTGGTGTCTTGATGCACTGTTTATCTAGATTTTATTCATGAATGTCCCTGTCTCATTGTACAATTTCCTTTCTTTTGCCAGACACATAGCAGCATTCACAAGAGATGTTCTTCCACTAATTAATAACAGAAATTCTTTGGCCTATCACCCATAAAAATGTTAATTAAAATTAGTAGTAACAGAGGACCTGTGTATGGGTGTGTATTTGATTAGTTGTACTGGAAGGAGCTAGTTAATGCCAGATAAAGTGCATTCAGTAAGGTTCTCCACATGCTTAGATTGATCTTTTTGACCAACAACAGATGCACAGGAAGCCAGAAGGTCAGTGGTCAGATGCATAGCAGTTGTTAAAGGAGCAGCTGTCAAGGTCCACTGATCATGCCATTTTGGGAAAGCTGGAAAATCTCTCCCAAGAGAATGAAGTGTTGAAAAAAGGGCTGCAAGCAGGGACACAGTGCCTGAAATTTGGAAGTTAGAACTGTAACTCGACAGCTGGTACACCAGCCTGTGCACCAGCCATGGCTGCCTGTGGAGAGCTCCTTTACAGCCTCTTGGCCTTACAACATGTCAGGTGTGTGGTACTACTTCAGGAGAGACTGAAAGGTTCTTCAGAGGCTTTTGGGGCATTTATTAAAGGGGAAATTTTAGTATAAACTACTACTGATAAAGGATAATAAAAAAATAAAAATAAGAAAACTGAAGTTGGTTGTGGAGTGGAAGTGTAAAAAGTAATCAAACGTTCTGTGCAGTCATATCAAGAGTTTTCCAAGATTTCCACTCACTGCTCATGGATATTGCCAGCACTTCACACTTCTGGTGGTGATGGTCTGTCATGACTGCATGAATTCCTGGCTGTGTTTCAGCAAACGGTAGGACACCTCATAAAAATAGCATTATAACAACAACAACAACAACAACAAGAACAACAAACAACCTCCAACCAAACAAGGAAACAAAGAGAAGAAACTTTCCTTTAAAAACAATAAGAAAAATCTGCATTCACTTACCATAGAAGATTATATCACCATTACCCATATCACTCTAAATCAGCCTCCAATAATCTCTCTGTTGATACTGTCTATATATAGCTATATTTTTCAAAAAACATAAAAATACAGGGTAATGAAGGTACATTCCCTATTGCATCATGATTCCAGCATAAGTGATCAAATAAAAACACAATTCCCGAATATGGGTAACATACATTGTTATGCTGGTTTTGGAAGGGGTAGACTTAGTCTTCTTCCAGGTGGCTAATATGAGTCTGTGTTTTTGGATTTGTGCTGAACACAATAGCAATAATGTAGAGACATTTTTGTTATTTCTGAGCAGGGCTTACAGAGAGCCAAGCCCTGTTCTGGCTTTTGTACTGCCACGCTGTCAGGGAAGTTGGGAGTGCATGGGAGGTTGGGAGGAGACACAGCCAGGACAGGTGACCCAAAGTAACCAAAGGGATATTCCAGACCATATGGCATCATGCTCATCAGTGTATAAAGTGGGGTAGAAGGAATGAAGGGGAGAGACATTTGGAGTGATGGCATTTGTCTTCCCAAGTCACCATTAAGCGTGATAGGGCTGTGCTGTCCTGGAGATGGTTGAACACCTGCCCACTCTTGGGAAGCAGTGAATGAATTCCTTGTTTTGCTTTGCTTTGTGTGCACAGCTTTTGCTTTCCCTATTAAACTGTCTTTATCTCAACCCACAAGTTTTCCAGCTTTTACCCTTCTGATTCTCTCCTCAATCCTGCTGGTGGGGGAGTGAGTGAACAGCTGCGTAGGGCCTGGTGAAGGGCTGGGGTTAAAGCATGACTGCAGTAAAAAGCATTCAAGGATAAGGCCATAGTTTCAGCATCACTTTAAACCCATCTGAGTGCTGACAAATAGGAAATTCCCACTGACCCACCTCTGCTTTTCTTCTCCCTGTAGCTTATACAGTTTAAAGATGAAGTAACAAATTCAGCTCACTAAAATCCAACATTGTTTTCTGTTCTGATAAAACTGATAATTGCATTTCTTGATCTAATTCTATGCAACCTTATGAAGAAGAAAAGTGACAGAAATGGCAGAGCTACCTTTTTGGAACTTAACCAAACTTAAATCTCCTTAAAGTAATCAGAAGGCTTCAGCATTACACTATAAATCTTACAAATGTTAGTGGGATTTTCACATCTGAATTTATTGTAGAATTGGTTATGTATGTGTACTAACATTATGCTAAAACATATGCTGCAGATATATTTTAAAATATTTTGCAGCCTCCTACCTATTTAAAAATCATGATACTTACATTAGTTCAAGTAAATAAAATATAATTTGGCCCATGATGGGCCTAGTTTACATTCTTTATAATTATATATTAAATTATAGTTCAAAACAGCAGGAAGGAATATAGAGAAATACGCAGCTGAAGGATTTTAGACAGTGAAATATCCATCTGTATAAATATTTCTGTAGAGAATCCACAGCAGCATTCTCTCTCCAAACAGTTTAGGTGGAAGCAGAAAACATGGCAAACACGACAGATCTTAATATTCCAATGCATTTATGAACCAAACTTGGAAGAGCTAAGAAGCCTCTGTTTTTTCAGTCTTAGATTTCAGAAGCAGAGCTAAAAGTGAATTGCTCTCATTACAGCAAATTAATCAAACTTTGACATGAAAATGTGCATTTAATAATTTTTTGCTGCTTGCAAAAAATTCCCCGGGAAGGAAATGGAAAAGGATAGGTTAAAAAAAATTTTAGTCACACAGGGCAGCATCTTCTTAGATTGAACAGAAAACTGTTTTCAAATGAAAAATTACAACCAACTGTAAAAATAGTGTAAAATCTTTCATTAAGATAAGAGCTAGAAGGAAAGTACTGTTTGGACAAACCTAGAATAAAAGTTCACTTCACTTCTCTCTGAAAGTCGGGTTAACGTAAAGCTTTTAATACCAGGCTAGCTTTGGCAGCAGTCAAATACTTTTCAAAAATTGACACATTTATGTCAAAAGAAAGTAAATTATTTTTGCTATTGGTTGGTTCATTCTTGTCAAAATCCAACTAACTTGCCTTTCCCCTTCATTCTTGGAATGTCATTTCTGCAGTTGTCAAAAGTTAAGCTATTTGGAAAGAATGAAGTTACTGGAGTACAAAGCACACTTTTTTAAGAAAAAGAGAGAAAAAGAATCACAAAAACCATAAAACCATACTCACACACAGACACAGAAATTTAAACTGTTCACAAAATCGTTATGTAACACTGTAAAAAATAATCATCTTTAAGAAGAACAATTAGGAGTTTTGATGAAATCCCTATTATAAAAAAATCAATTATTAAAAGAGTGATGGAGAGAATAACAAACTAAGGATTAAATAAAACTAAAGGGAATTTTCATTACTTGCCAGAACTGTAATTTGTATTGTTTAATAATTCTTCCTGTCTCTTGGGTTGGCCAAGAGAAGTGTTAGGAGAAAAATGGACCCATCTCTCTTTCTTTTACTCGCTTCCAATAGAGCTACCAGTGCCTCCATTAAAAAGTTGTTAGAAGATGATTCTCTATTAGCACAGCTATAACCATTTCTGGGGATGGAGACAGTAAAATTTAATCCTAATAACTGACACGTAATTAGAGTCTCCTGCAGGAAAATTATTAATAAAAATATGCAATAATTATGTTATTACTGAATGTGTACTACTACTAAAAATACCTAAAACGTTTACATGCCAGTTCCTTTGTACCACAAAAGGCATAGGATAATGGAAACAATTTTCAGCTTGTACAAGGAGTGAATTTATTACTTATTTCAAGCCATCTTCTACATCATTAGCAAGGATTAATATTATTAATAATGATTATTATTATTGTTATTATTATTTTATTTAGAATCAATCCTTCCAGTGGAATAAATTACTTTGCCTTTAAACATATTGGCAGCATTATTTTAAGTGGTCGTGTAGTATCTGGCCTTTTTTAGCAGCCCTGAACTTATGTGGCATCATACACTGAGCTGGATTTGAGCCCATTCCCCAAAAGTTTGCACTGAATTCTGTCACACTAGATTAAACTAGTGCATGCCTAGCCAGGCATCTTCTTCAAGAGCCCAAATATCCCCATAGCAATATTACCTCTAAACATCTTTGTCTAAGAGACTTAACCTCACGTCAGAGCTTCTTCACAAGTATTGAAAATCAGAATGCCTTCACTCAGAGTCAGAATGGAGTCCAGTGTCTTCCTCATATCTGACTGACCAGAAGCCTCAGCCCCATCCCCCATTCACACTCCTTTTAGCTAACCTATTTTGAAGTCTTTAAAGAAGAAATCACTGGATCCCCAATAAGGCTAGATGTCTTTTCCCTAAAAGGACCAGCAGTTTCATAACATAACAAATCTGAAATCACCTTAAACAGCCTAAAGGAAAAAATAAACTTGTGAGTTCAGACCTATATTGTACAATTTAACGCATCAAATTAATATACATCAGCTACCCTTAGTTAAAATGCAACAAGTTAAAATAAGAAATCACTGCAGCACTCCACAGTAAACCGCAATGCAACATGACATGAAGGTGAGAATCCTTTCTTCACAAGAAAAAAGGTTTTGAGATATATAAACAGTCTCCTAGCTGCAAAGGTTTCAAGTTTGTTACCTACTGCTGTTTTCTGAGTATGATAAATAGCTTGTTGTGCACAGGATTGAGATATAATTCCACTTCCCATGGCAAAACACAGGCATCGTTATCCTTCTAGCATATATCTGGCCTCCACACATTGCTGTTTTCAATATCCTCTAAATCCTAAGAGGTCTGAGCTAAGAACACGCTAGGTAAACAGATATGATTCTTTCCCAAAGGGACAATCAAGGAAATGGTTGCAAAGTATCTTCAGTTCCAGTGACTTTCTGTACGCTAATAATCTTTTAATTCCCTCTCACACCTACCTCCTTGCTTTTAATACCATATTAAGATGTTTCATTTAGGTCAGTTAAAGAAATACAGCAGAGGTGATCTATTAAAATGGAACAGAAAAGAACATCAAGGAAAAGCAAGAATCTGCTTTGCTTTTCTTTATAAAGAAAATTAATGATTCTCAAAACAAAGACATCATTTTAAAAGCTGGGTAGAATAGTGTAATTATTCATTAAGATCTGCACCATGTGGTCAAGATCTTAGCTAAATTTTAAGTTCTATAACTGAAACCAGTGCAAGTCATCAGTGGTGACAACAACTTCAAAACAAATAGGAGAGAAGCAAATTAATTCCTTCTAAGCATTATCAGAAGCTGCAAAGTTGAATTGATTTCATTAGTCTAACTGAATATCAGAAGCAGAGGAAGGTGTTAAAATTCTTTTAACAATACCAGAAAAACACTGCCTTCTAAAAATTTTTTCATGCTTTCTAATCAGGAACTGATTTCTAGCTACAAATCATAAACTACCATATCAGCACTTAAGAACAGCACACAAAGTACCTAAAATGAAGCCAAATCAGAGTTTGCCTGTCTGATCTGAGAAAATAGTTTTCCTCCCATGTGTCTAAGAGATCTTTGGAAGCTCCTTCTTTTCCTGTTAAAGCATCAGAGCCACTTGTGTCTCTTCCTGGAAGTGCTGCCACCTTGCCAGTGGGACATACATCTCAGTGTCTGCTTCCCAGCCACTGCCATGAGGAATTCCTAAACTTCATGACAACACTCCAAAATTCCCTATCTGCACCACATTTTAAAAAGATCTTTTCCAACCCAAAGCTATTCTAGAATTCTGTGATTGTAAGGGTGGGCTCAGCAGCTCTGTGTTTTAAAACTGGTGTCATAAGTCAGTCTATCCATAAGACAAAAAGGACGGGGAGCCTTCTTTCCCAAAAGCCCAGAAATCTAAGCATTTGCTCAGAGTGCAGCTTCTGTGCCATCATTGAAAGAAGAGTCTAAGTCACATCTTTTATTTGCAAGATGAAGCCATAATAATTAGGCTTTATTCCAAAGTATTTGCTTTCTCCCAGATTTGTTTGCATCTCTAATGAAAATCCAACACTTTGCTTTCATACTCAAAGGAACTGGACAGATGATTAATTTGGATAAAAAGTAACAAAATCATTGTCCCTTCAAAAAAAAATAACCAACAATAACAAGGCATATCAAAAGAAAACAGAAAAAGTCATAACAAAAAGAGCCTGATCATTGAAATTATTTCCTTCTAGTCTACTAAGCCTCAACTACATAGATAACAAAACTCAGCACTGCTACGAAGTTCACTAGCACAACATAAGTGACAGCACTGCTAGCTGCAAAGGCCACTGCAGTCTATGCTTAAGGTCTTTTTGCTGTCTCCTTAAACCCCATCTTATCAATACATTACTTTTTTTCATTCACCGGTTGTTCTTACAGTATTTATTCAAACATTTTCAATTATGGAAGTAAAAAACAGTGGTATAAAAGCATACTACTCATTTTGGACTTCAGAGGTTTTTTTCTTCATCTTTTTAAAAAGAGAGTCCATTTAGAGTACACACATATGAGAGCATTTATAAAAGAGCAGGGAGAGAAAAAAGCAGAGAGAGAAGGCACATATAAGGGCTACCCTAAAGCAGGATTTTCCTTTGACAAATTTGCTGCATTGGCCTTGCTGAGTGCATGCAACTGAAGTCTGTACATTTCATAACTTGTAAAATAAAATGAAAATTTCTTAAATCACAAGAATATCCAAAATGTTAAATTGAGTCCTGTCAATTTATAAATAAGAGTGTCATAGAGATGCATAAAATGGACTTTTAACCAACAGTTAAATTCATTATTACTGCACTCAGCACAAGAGAAATTATACCCATTATACCCATTCACACATCCCCATAAGTCAAAATATTTTTAATATTTTTATATTTTATTTTTTTTTAATTATTTTAATTTTTTTTTCTAAAGTTAATCCTGTTATCAAGCAACATCTTATATTTGGTTGGGTTATAAGGGCAAAATATGGCAAGAAAATTCTGGGAATTATTTTTAAGGTAAGCACAAATTAAAACTGGAGCAAGGGAGAAGATGGAGTCTATTAAACTGTGATAATGAGTAGGGATCAAGAACTTGATATTTAAAAAAAAAATACTTCTGTGGATCCTCTGAGGGTATATACTGTTACTGGGCTCAGAGAAAACTGTTTCTGATTATTTGAAAAAAAGTAGTTTGCTCTGCCACAGTTTGAGTTTACCTGGTATACAATTTGTGAGAAGGATCCTTTGCTTTAGCACTCATCTGTTTTTAGAGTGTTACTAAATTTTGCTTTTACATGACCCATGCATCTTAATAGGGTCCTCTAAGGAATTAGACAGATACTGGAAATGAGCAGACAGCTCCTAATAAGAACACACCCGGCAGTGTGGGAGTAGGCACCATGAGAAAACGGATCAGGTTGTGTAGGAAGCCCTACCACTTTTCCTCACAGTCTCTTCTTTTGCAGAGACCCGCCTGTGACAGACTGTCTTCTCCTCCTCCTCCTCACACCTGGCAGAAGGGAACGATGCAGAGAACACAGTGCTGCTGTTGGTATCATTAATGCCACTGCTGCACCAGACGCAGATACACGTGTTTGCATTATGCAGTTCACCTACGGCAAGGCAGCATCAGAAAGAGCCAATAACTCTATCCTTACAAACCATTTCCAGACAGTGAGATGCAAAGACTGAATTAAGGCAGGTCAAGGGAAAATGCCTTAGCAAAGCTTGTTGAAAAAAATGCCTCCTAAAGCTTGTGCATAGCCTGCTACACTCTCAACGACAAATGTCCTGATCTCCAATTTCCTTCTAGGTTATTTAAAAAGATAACATAGGTTTCACTTCAAGCAGCAAGCACAAACACACATGAAAATACAAAATTTTACACATTTTCTTTTTGTTGTTTAAAAACTATGGAACAGTACTAAATAACTTTATTATTATTATTATTGTTATTGTTATTATTACTATATTTTCCTTCACAGATCTTGCTACAAAATGAATATAGAAATGGAGCTCACTGCCTTTCCCTGATTTCTTTTTTCTCTTGGTGGGCTACAGTTTCAAATGAATTCCAAGGATAAGCCAATTTCAGACAATGAACCAGAAGAAAGAATAACTGCAAGAAAACTCGAACCGTTTTCTGCTGACATAACTTCCTGTAGTTAACTTCATATGGGATCAGACAAGAATCTGAATTTGCAAAGTGGCTGTAGTAGGAGGGCAGTAAGGTAAGACCACCACCTTCAGAAGTCACAAAGAGTCTCATTGGCTTGACTGTGTCACAAAACCACAAACTCCAGCTATGTATGTCTCCTGGCTTGGGACAGATTTGGGAGGGAACTTCCCAAAGGGGTCTCCTCTAGAAAGCAAATTTCAGCCACCCCTCCCCCAGCTGGTTCTGGAGAAAAAGCTGGGAAGGAAGCACATGAGCCATTTCCTCACAAAAAATAAAAGTGCAGAGAAGATGAAGCCTGGTGTCCAGTAGAACTTGCCCTGATCTAGCAGGGAACTTAAAAGCACTTCCAGGTTCACCAGTCTGGAAGTAAAAATACCAATAGTATGTCTTTATCCTCTTTGTGTCTCTCAACAAATCCCAGCTTTACGGCAGGAATATAACTGTAGAGTTAGCATTTTTTTAAAAGGTACTTTTTTAAATGTAATAAATTGTGGAAATAGCAATATCTACATCTCAGTATAGACTTTTCAAATGTAAATACTATCTCTGAAAGGTAATTCACATATCAATACATAAAGCCTTAATAACTTATTAAAAAAATGTGACACAGACTGGTGATAAGTGACTTTCAGCAAATCTCCCAATGCCTTAGATAAGCTTCAGGTGCACATTTGCCAGTCCCAGCCCAGAGCCTTATCAAGAAATCACACTTGCTTAGTGAGACTTTGAAAATTATACTGACATCAAGAAACATGCTCCTTGGGCCTAAATTGCAACAATACTGATGAAGGCTGATAGACAACAATGTTTTCCAGCTTCTTCTCTGGCATTACCTATTCTCCTGATATTTGAATTCTCTTGTCCAAACAATCAGCAGACATTCTAAACTAAGCCCTCCCAATAAGCAGCTTTCTTCCTGCTCCTCTAGCTTTGTTACAGTGATCATCAGTACAAGAATGACTTTTCTCTGAATGACACAGGGCACTAACATGAGGCAAAAGTGTGTGATTATTATTACAACAGGCATGCTGCCTCTTTACATATGGAGGTAAAGAGGGGAGGAGGGAAAGAGAGACATTGATCTTCAGGAGTTTATTGACTTGCTTCCATGAATCCTGGTAGTTACAGCTACTGAAATTCTCCAAGGAGCTGAACAGAGCTCGTACATAATCCTTCTTCTTAAAAAGCAGTGCTTTTTGCACCCCATTCCCTTCATGCATTCATCCAAATAAATCCACTTGATGAAATAAAATTATCCTCTTCCTTTTCATCCAGTGAAAGAAAACAGAAAATTGGCAGTACTTGTCCCATTACAGTAAGAGCACAGGCATTATTTAACTGCTATTAGCAGAACTGTACTTTATTCTACCTATCTTTTCATTTCTACAGTCAAAGCTAACACAAAGCCTTCTCTATCCTTTCAGGAGTAATTTTATTTCAAAAACTGAAGGAATAGCTACCTCATAAATCATTTTTCTTTAGTACCTTCCATTTGTCAACTGGCATCACCCAGCTATGAGAAAACATTTTGAACATTTTCTTTCCCACTCTCACAGAAGTAAAAGAAAAACAAAAGATACATTTAAGAAATAATTCTTAACAGTAAATAGCATTTAGGATTCTCAACTCTTCCATTTTTCTTTAATACAGAAACATTTACTACACAAAAATTTAACTTGACTGAAGCTGCTTCTTCTGGAAGGAAAATCCACAACATAGAAACAAAAGCTTACTAATTGCAGAAGAATGCTTTTTTGTCATTTTTTCTAAAGTCAAAGTTTTAATCACATCACCTATTACAGGTCTTCCTGAAGTGTCACTCAGCAGTTGCCACTATGATCTCTGAACATCAGTATCTGTAAACAACATAACTTTCTTGCTTGATGAAGCCATGCTTCTCCCTTGCCATTCAAAGGAACCCACTGTAAAGTGACTTTCAATTTAATTGGATTAGCCTGCAAAACTATCACTCAACACATCCTTTTTAGGCTTTATGTCTCACCAGCAAATTCATAACTAAGTAGATTAATTTTAAAGAGGAAATCTCTCACATAGATCTACAGGCTGAGAAAACAAGGGGCTCATAGCTCAGTGTAAGGAATCAGTAACAGTGTAGACTTTGCAACTGAAAGACTGGATTAACTGAGTTATTTTTCCCTGTATTTACCAAATACAGAGACTGATATATCCCACAGATGCATATTCCTAGGGAAAATGTGAAATGTCAAGGCTTTACCACTTCACCAGAGCAGATAATTAAGTAATTAGAACAATTAAACGTTGACAGAGCACCAGCGACCCCCAGGTGAATTACAGCCATGAATTATGAAAGCATGAGCAAGGGAAGAGGGAAGACTTTGGCACATATAGGACAGACTGAATGCAGTTATATGCCTGTGTTTACAATTTATGCACCTATCTTCCAGATATGCCTAGCTGTCCACAACTTTTGTTGTCAAACTGCTTATTTAGATGTCAGGGGTAAACTCATCTAGGTACATGTTCTCTCTGAAAAAACAGTGAATTAGAAAGCAGGGTATATATTAATCTATTCTGTCAACCTTTTACTCCACGTGAAAGGGCTGAAAAAGTAAACGAGTGCTTTAACAAATCTGCACCATCTCAGTAAAATACATCCATCAGTCGAGGTACCTGGGAAAGGGAATGTCAAAGGGGCCCTTTGCATCAAACACACGGAAATCATCAATCACTAAATTATGTCAGAGGCTTATAACCTCCATCACACCTTTTGTTGGGGACTGTCTGCTCGTCAGTAACTGCTCATGTGCTACATGCAGAAACACCCTATTTGCTAAATAAGGAATATGAGCAACACAACCATCATAGCATGAAGTTCAGGAATAATTCACTTCTTTTACTATTAGGGCAGGTTTGCTTTACTAAGTCTTTTTGGGATAAGGAATTTGGTTCATAATACATTGGACTGCCTGCTGTGATGAACCAACTCCAGGAAGAATGAGCTGGGCCTGGGGACTGGATGCATTATGTAGATGGAAGCAGGGACAGAAGCACAATTCCTGAGCAGGCACAGCTGCAGAGTGCAGGGGAGGTGGGCAACACATGTAGTCCCCAGCAGCTGTGAAAACTTCAACCACCAGATTTGTTGCGAGTGTGTGAACATCTTATATTCTGCAATTCTTTTTAGGTGCAAAGTTGCTTTAAAAATGGAGAGAGAACAGGGAAAAGAAGAAGAGAGACCCACCAAAAAGCCAATACAAAACATGTCACATTCAGGAAATTTCATACTTTTGTTTCTCAAAAGCACAGCTAATATTCTTCTGCTCTGAAACTGTTAATAATACTTCATTTCATTGCCTTTACCAAATGGAAAGAAATACTCTAGGGAAAATAAGATTAAAGACTATAAATTATTTTTTCTAAAATGAATTAATCCATTTTATAATAAAAATATAGTAAGAAAGCAATTTTTCAAATAATTGAAATATTAAATATGCAATTAAAAACCTAATTATAATCTCTCACAGCAAAGTAAATGCAACCCATATTTTATTTATAAAATGCCTGCTTTATATATGTATTTATTTACTTAAATATGAATTTTTAGAACTTTACAGCTTCAAGTCAAACCCTATATTGATATGGTTTAACATCTATAACTTAATTTAAAAAATAGTCTAAATTAGCTGATGACACAAAAAGGGTAGAAAGCATAAAAGATTATAGGGTAAGGAACAAACCTTTCAGAATGGTTTCTGTAGATTAACCATGTGGGTGGATAAGTAACTCTCAGAGTTCAAAGAGAACAGAGCAATGTCGATGTAATGAACAGAAGTAGGTGGATGGTTCCAGTTCGAATCAGAACATCTCCCACTTCATCAAGGCTGCTGAAAATGATTCATTCTATGGTACATTTTACATGCCATGGACATTCTGTAGGTTTTCTTTCCTACTTGTCAAAGCCATATACATAGTCAGAGGAGGTGGCAAAGAAAATGCCTTTTTATGTTCCAGCATTCTTTTCTTTCATTAAAAAACAAACAAACAAAAAACACTCATAAGTTTGGAAACAAGGAAGAATAAGGAAACTCAAGCCTAAACTAAATTCAAGCAAAAAGAGAAGAAAATACAAATCTAAAATATGAAATTGAGAAAAACAGATTTGGAGGGGAAAAAAACAGAGAAGGAAATTCCAAAAAACAGTATTACTGAGAACAGTTACCTTGAATTTATATATCAATCTTTAATTAATATCTAGGTGTTTAACTGCATAATACCTGAGTGAACATTCTTCTAGAGGTTTCCACAGGAGAACAGACCAGCATCCATTCCTCAGAAATAGCTAGAAGAAAAAAAACACATCAGCCCTCCACTATTAGCCCCTAGAATCTATGCAGCTCCCAAAAAGGCAAGATTTCTCTGTACTATACTTTGCTAATAGTACCATTAATGCTCCAACACAGATCATGAGTATAAAAGAAAGTAGAAAAGAGATGGAAAGCACAAGCTGGTAATTCATAGCTCTATGAAAGAGATGTCTCTGAACTTGTAATGACCACTGACAGTGCTGATCTGTAAGCTGGTTATATGACTGAACTGACCATATTCTGCCTCTCATTAAACCTCCCATTATACCTAAAAACATACTGAAACCAATTTTCACTGAACTAGGAACATAAACATACGTTTAATTCAGAGCACGTGCTCTGCTAAATGCTGCAGAACAAAAACCAGTATCCTGTGTAGTAAAGGAGGTTAAGTAGAGTTAAGAGCTTTTTCAGATTGTTATCTTCCACCATGCACATCTGCTGAATGACTTATGAATAGGAGAGTTTGATTAGTACCTTCCAGGTCCACCCTGTATTGCTAACAAAGTTATCCTAGGCTTGATGCAGAAGGCTAGTGGTGTTCTTTTGGAATAATTGCAGAAATTAATTTTCAGGAAAAATTTCTTCTCTGTTAACATTTAGTTGTCTTACAAACTAAGCAGAAAGAAAAGAAGACACGTCATTTTTAAATGGAACTGAAATCCAAAAGTATACTAGTGTCTGTGGGGAATGCCCACTGAGAGTGGAAAATCAAATGGAATCCTAGGGATTTAATCTAGTCCACTTGGCAGACTTTACATTGCATATGGGGACTAGGAGAACAAACAGGGACATTCTGAATTCTGACTACTAATTCATAACTAGGCCTTTACATATTACAAGAATCAAAGAATCAGTGCCAAAAAATGGCACTTGAGTTTGAGAGAGGAGGGTGTAAGGGAGGAGACTCGAAAAGAAGAGAGAGAGAAGAAATGAAGACAGTAAAAAGAGTAATAAAGTTCAACTACAAATATAGTCACTGACATTGACATTATGAAGAAGAGATTAATTAACCAATTCAGGACTTAAGTAGATATCATTCCTTGTATTTACAGCTTTGAGAAAACCGGAGTGGATAAATATTAGCAGCAGTCACTACAGTCTTCTAACAGAGCAAGTCTTCTATTCATTAGAGCAAGAAAGTCATGTCATTGCATATTAGAATAAAACATATAGGTAGTACAAGAAGTCACTTGAAATTAAAAAAAAACCACTCACAATACAATAATATGCAGGAATAGACATTTCCTTTTTGTCACAATCCCACTAAAGTACAGGTTTTAGCTGAAAATCAACAGATGCATAATTTTAATGGCCAGGTTAACCAAAAGATAATTTTCAGTTTTGCTTTCTTCCTCTTTACCCAATACTGATAATGTGCACAAGCTACTCCTTAGTGTTTTATATGTTAAAATGTAGCCTCTCTTTCTGTGCATGCATATGACTTCAGTATATGTTTAATTTTGTCTTTTGTGGACTCCTCACGTGTACTGTAGCCAAAAAAATTCCAGTACACAGGCCAATTTTACAGTTGGGTCTAAATTTATTTACAAGACAAAAAAATCCACAATCTTAATCTAAAACATATGGTTTCTGTTTATCACTTCTCCAGTCTCCTTTTTTTTTCCTCAACTCTGTCAATTTACAGGCCTCAAACTCCACTTTTTTGCATAAATCAAATCAACTGATTTGATTTAGCTAAATCAACTGATTTGATTTAGCTATGTAACATGAATCTTTACTGAAATCACTCTTTTAGGGATTGATCTGAGCATGCAACAGGTAAAGCTTGTAAAGCTTCCTAGCAAGGGTCCTGTATGTTTCACTCGTAATTTTTCAGTTTTTTCAGGCTACCATTCACATCTTCCCAACTTTCTGAAAAGTCTACACTGTAGATAACTAGATAGAAATATGAAACACCATCAATAGCCAGAAGGAAAAGCTGATATTTTAAAGGTTTTTTTTTAATTTTATTTTTTATTTTACACTCGCCAGGTGAAAAGGCACTTTCTACCACAAAACTAAAGAACTTTTTCTTTTTTGAACTTTCTCCAGAGCAGATTTAAATTTCTGGAATTAAATCTGAAAAGAACTAAGAACTTTTGCAAACTTTACTGTCTTTTAAATGCAAAGTGTCTTCTTTGATGTATCCTACCTGAAAGACACAGCAGGATATTTGTTTTCTAAAGAACTTGTGTCAAAATGAAACCTACTACAAAAAAACCTCTCTTTACATGAAGAAGATAAGAAAAGAGTAAACAACATATCAAAGATAGGAGTTGCATTAGTAATATACTTCTGGAAGACTTTGGCATATTCCAGAGAAAAATATAAGTATATATCTTGGGAGGGGGGAGGAGGTAATAACCCCAGGGGGGAGCGGGGTACATTTGGTGTATACAAATATACACACAATAAATAAATTAAAAAACCCCAAATATCCTCTCCAGCCAACACATATCCTTTTAGCCAGTGTCAGCTCTGACAACCTTTAGCTGGTGATAATCTCAACAGACAGCTTTACAGTAGCTAATGCAGTTAAGTCTCCAACTGTAAAATCAGTGGCAGCCCTTCCCTTGGGAAGATCCATTCCTACCAGGACTCAATAGCCCTTGCTAAAATGCTTGAGGCTTTTCTTCTCTCTTGCATTAGGGAAGGATCCCAATGTGCTGCCAAGCCTGGCAGTCCAAGACACAAGCACAAGAAGCATTCTGTGCCTGCACAATGTCCCTCAGTAGGGAGTTCCCAGACTGCCCACATGGGCACAGAGTGTGACAAGTGATAACTCAGGATAAGCACGAGCAAGGGAACTTAAGAGTAAATGAAAAGGTTACTCACAAGCTAACAGGCAATTCTTCTGCTTCTGATGGGTACCAAATAAGTATTTCCAGATCATTCTTATTATTTTTACAATTAATAACCTATATTGACCTTATCCAATGAATGTTGTTCTCTTAAAACTCTGTTGTACAAGACTACTACAAAATTTTCTCTTGACATATCCACCAGCTAAAAGCATTACAGACCCCACTGGTTAAAAGGATCCTTCATGATAAGGGAAGATGTAGGGCTATAGGGACTTACTATCTCTGCCTCATTTCCCTTCATTAGTTAGTCAAATTTCACTTAATAGAGGATAGGCAATTTCTTAGTCATGTCTTCCCATGTTGAGCACAACAGAGGGAACTTGCTATTCCCAAACACTGTGCTTGGAAGCTCACACTAAAAAGAAAATACACAGCAGGAAAAGGAAGCATTTGTGAGAGCAGCCATGTTTATGCAATTTTTGTTCTGTGGATTAAACATATTTTCCTCCTACATGTTTTGGAAACCTTGTATTTGGTTCTTGAACACTAAAGAAACAGAAGCTGCCAAAATTTTACATACCATTTTCACAAAGCTAAAAACTTGCCCTTTCCCATCTGAGAGCAGATATCACCATCTTTTTTGAAGCAGTGCAAGCATTTTTTATATGAGGCTAGACGTTACAAACATTTAAAAATATAGATATTATCTAAAACATTTTCACTTTCATCAAGTTTTATTAACGTAGGAAATAAATAACCAGACTTTCAGTGTATAGAAAACCATTGGTTTGTCCAGGATCTTTTATAAAGAGATTTTTCTGGTTGGCTGGCAACTCCCTTAGAAACTGTACTTTTACACTGTGCAAAATGAGATGCAATAAACCAAGCACTCAAGATAGCATCTACCTACTTCAGCAGGATAGGGACAATAACAAATACAGTTTTTGTTATGATTGCAGGCTATTTTTCTTTGAAGGGCCCTCTCTCAGAGCATAAGATAAGTATATTGTAAGAATAAGGAAAGATCACAAAAAAAGCTTCCATTTTTAGAGCTCCTGTTCCTTTCTAAGAATTAGAAAGCAAAAGTGAATAAAGAGAAACTGGAAGAATTTACATACAGTTGCTGTAACTTTGTGCCCTCTGGAAAAACAGATCCCATTCTAGCACCTTCCAAAAAGATTCTGGGTGTTGCTGAGCAAATCACTTAATCTGATTTCACGTTTCACCACAGGTGATTAACAGTGCAGTCTTCACAGCTGACCTATCTCTAGAAAGTCATCCACAGCTAGAGCATACTGTCGATTGATTTTGTGAACTCACTGTGAAGAGTTGCTGTGATTTGTAAGAGGGAAGATCAGACTGTTCTAGTTGGTGACTTTCAACAGCACAGCACGGCTCCTTAGGGATCTTTGGCAATGTTATTTACCATGTTACTGGGCTCAGTCTTGTGCAAGAGACACCTGAACTAATTCTCCCACCTGATGGGAACAGAAGTAAACTGTAGTCCTCAAAGAAATCTTACTGTCACAGGTGACTCAGCTTCACCACTTCATCAGCAATATCAGCCAGTTAAAAAAAATGTATAACTAAATGTATGATCTAGATACACTGCAAACTCTTCTGTATTTGACACAGGGGTTCATGGAATATCCTGAGCTGGAAGGGACCCACAATGATCATTACCTGGCCTGGTAAAAACTTCTGTGCTTGGAAATTTTGGATGAGGCAGCTGAAAACAGATCTCTTATCTAGTAGCTAGGGAAGATACAAAATGCTGAGAATTAGTCTTTGTTAACTGTAATGTGTTCTGCTTGATAATGAAGAGACAATTTTCTCCTTAGAACATGTACTGCTGCCTGTTCATCTTGCTAGCCTCAGCTGCAGCAGAAGCTTATGAATAAAAACAGCACCGATTCAAAAGCACCATTCAAAAGTTTGAAATGGGACAATTCAAAAAATTAATTCAAAACACAACAATGCAGACAGATTCATAACAGCACTCAGACTACATGAGGATGTCCCAAGATGTTTAAACAGCACCATACACCTGTATGAACTATTTACTCTTGTAATAGGTAGCAACAGCTAATGGAGACAATAGGCCTTTAAGCTCAGTGATGGCTATAAATGCAGCTCCTTCTAAGCTGTACGTAAACTCGGGATGAGATTGGAAGAGATACAGGTAGACAAATCTAACTACCCCCCTTTCTTGACAGGTAGAGAAGTCCAATCTCATCAATCACTTCTCCTCCTGAAACCACTTCACAAGCCTGTACAACACTCCAGCATAGTAGGAAGTTTACCCAGGGAGAAAGAAATAAAAATAGTTTTCTACATAACAAACTGAAATGACTCACAAAAGGGTTTAACAAGTTTAAAAAAGAAAAAGAGCATCAGCTTAGCTTCTTGTGAAAATGCAGTCTAAGCTTCCGTGTATCTCAGTTTCTTCTCAGTACAACAGGAATATTCATAAGATTGTACCTCAGAGGAGTTTGCTGGAAATGTATTCAAATACATGCCTCAGAAGCACTGAGAAAAGTATGAGGCACTATACTGAGTACTGAATCAAAGTCCATGAGGAAATTAATAATTCTACCTTCAGTGCATGTTCTTATAATTTGAAATAAATAAAATATAAGGCCAAATACTGAATGAAGAAGATAAAAGTGAAAAATTAAATAGATGGTCATGAATGGTGAGCGCCATTCATCCTGTATGCTAAACAATTCACTGGTCCTATTAAGCTAACAAACCAAAAAACAAAACCCAGATAAGACTATTTAATTAAAACTTATATTAAAACCAAATTTTACTCTCTGCTTTTCTAAAGAAAATAAGAAAAGACAACAGTAGATAAATTCTGCAAGCGGTGCCAAAGCTCACTCTAAAGCTAATAATGCTGAGAACACTATAGCTGGTGATGCTCAAACTGGCCAGCCTAGAAACTCTAGAAGATGGGGCTTAGCTGAAAAATATGCACTTCAGGGTTCCCAAAACACAAAGGTAGGCACTGAGAAATTAACAATACGTATAGAACAATATAGAAATGAACCATACGTACAGGTATAGAGTCCAGTTGTAGAGACCTACAATAGAGATGTAATGCAATGGAGTGGAAGATAATGAAATCAGATTGAGAATAATGCCACATAGCCAACAGAAAACTAGTCCCCACTGTAAGGCTGTAGCTAAGAGGCTAAACATGAAATTTCAGTGTACAAACAAGGGAAATACAGCAAGGAGATGACACTGCAGGTGATGACACAGAGCAGGGAGATGACGTTGCATAAGAACAATGTATTACTGACCTGGTGCTTCTCAGTCTCTAAAAGTCAGCAATGAAGAGTAAATTTCTTGGGTACTCCACCCCAGCAAAAGACTTCTACAAGCTTCTGCAGCTGAGCCCTCTCACCTCTGCCAAAGAAACTGGTGGTCCCAGGTATAAGGTTCCTGTTTATCAGCTGTGAGGGCTGTCAAAACAGAAGACTGAATCAGACTGATTAGTTACTGTTGGTGTTTTTCTTCCTACATCAGCAAGGTTGAGTCTGGGTAGCTGGTTGGCAAAATTTAAACAAAGAGAAAGGCAGTTGTTAAATTCAAAAATATTCAGCAAGTGATGGTCAAAGTCGTTTGATGTGTGATCCCACTGCAACAGGGATGTTAGAATCTGACAAGCTCTACAGAAAGCAAATCAGCAATGACAGATAATACCAAAGTGTCCAAGCAAGGAGGTGGCTGAAGAGTATCTTGTCAATCCTCTCAGGTTTTTCTTTTGCAGGGTCTGGAAATACCTTTGTTTCTGGATGTATATTTGTGATAATATACTGTTTGGACTTGCTCTTTTTTTCCTGGGCAATCTCACTGATAAATCCTTATTTTTCCTGTTTACCAAAAGCTAGAAGTCATGTATTTCTGCAAATCTATGCTGACATGCACAGGAATAAGAAATTCCTGTTCCATTTACATTTTGGGCATAAAAAGATAAAAATATTTCTCAGATTATAGACATTCTACCAGGTGCTATTAAAAACAGATTATGTATTTTGGTTCCAAATGTATCAACAAAGACAAATCAAGGACAATTTTCACCCCAGAGGGATACATAACAGATAAAAAAAGGATGTTGAACTAGAGAAAAAGTGGCTGAACCAATGACAAAAAAAAAACCTATATCAAATGCTATTTTATATTGCCCCAGCAAAGGAAATGAGAGCAAGATATAAAAACTCCTTAAGGAACCAAGCTAGCTTAGTTGACCAAGAGAGAAAAAAAGAAAAAAATATTAAATCCATTAAATCTTATGTCAATACCATGCCAGAAATCATTTTGCAGGCAGGCAATTGTTTTTTTTTACAGAAAACAAGCAGGTGGCATGTAAGAATGTTGACTTGGACTGAAATTCCCACTCAGAAACTTTACAGCTATGGAGAAATTATCTGTCAGAAGAATAAGAAAAAAAGATGTATTTTGCCATTTAGAATGTGTGTGTTTCAGAAGCAAAAGAAACATTCAAGCTGGAAAATTTCACTCTTTACATCAGTCTGCACTTGATTGAACTGACAAAATCTTGTTTTGGGGTGTGTGTTTGCTGTTTTTATATTAACCTACATGTTATTTTTCACTTTTTACAGCTCAGATGTTTTTATTTGAAGTATTAAGCCCAGAGAAAAGTTCTAACAATTACTGTACCAGCTTAAAACTTCTTGCTCCCCCTTAGTTTTTTCTTTCATGGATAAAAGCACAAGGTTTTAAAAAGAAACCAAATTAACAGCTTTTTGAGCTCTTGAGGAACTCTGACAGAGTATAGTTGTTTCCAGTAGTATTATTATGCAAAACAGACTAAGAGATAGTAAATCTAATGTACATTCTAGTAAAAGAGTCAGGCTCTAGACTGAGTTAAGTACTTAAATGTCCCTAAGAGTCATCCAATCAGCAAAAATTCTTTAGAAGCTCTCGGGAAATCAGACTGAGTTGAATGATGCAAGTAGAGCAAGTGACTGGACAAACTGAAGGAAAAAAAAAGACACCATGTCTGACAAGGTGACAATATACAGAAAAATATGTTGCACATAGAAGAGCACATACCCCAGCAAGCCAGATGTGCATTTTCAAATACACACACTAGAGTCTTTCTGGAAATAGAGTGAGCAGAAGGGCATCAGCTCACTTGTGTTTTCATGGTCTGACATGGAAACTCTGCTGTCATCACTATATAACTGTGTCGAACATAACATAGAAAAAATGCCTATATTGCGAACAATCTGTTGTCAATTCAAAAATTAAATAACACGTTGTACATCTCACTGAGGCCCTTTTGCCTTCAAGCCTGGTCTATACTCAGGGCCCTCCTGAAGCCATCTTGATGATGCAAATAGGGTTTTACCACAAACATCTTATTTTCAAAGAACAAAGCGGAAGCATTTCCCTAGGCAATGAAAGAAAATAAACCTTCTTGGCAGTTTCAAAGGTGCTCTTCAGCCAACACAACTCTTCGCATAACTCACAACTTTTCCTTTCTGTCCTGAAACCTGTCAGGTGGGATTTCTGCTCAGATATCCACCAGTTGCTTCAGCAGTTGAACCCCTGTGGTGACATATTTGGAGGGCCTGACTAGGGGGCTGTGGGAATGGGCTACCAGAGGATCAGGGCAATGGTGGCCATGGGCCAGGAAATGGCCAGCAGTGAGAGTCAGGCAGAGTGGAATGTGGTGACTGATCTTACATGGCCGTTACACAGATCAAAAAATACAGGCATCTCAGAAAATTCTTTATTTTTATATTTATTTTAAATGTTTTGTACATAAGAGATAATACTTTAGTCATTCAAATATTTACCCAGAATGGTAAAGTTTGGTTTCATGTCTTTCTCATCTTCCATCTCTTAGGAAAAAAAGTCACCACCCACAAGGCCATCAATTTACGTTAGTTGAATTCACTTTCCATTTTGAGCTGGGTCTCTCACAAAGAAAAAAAAAAAAAAAAAGAAAAGCAGAGGAAAAAAGGAAAATAAATAGGCCTAGCAGAAAAAAAAAAGTAGAATGAGTAAACCAAGTTCAAGTTCTCATAGTTGGGACACCAACTGGAACATCAACATAGGATAAGGAAACACAGATTCTGATCCATGCTTACAGAACAATTTCCATAAATGATTATGAAAGCAGAACTGATAGACAAGATTCCCCGCCCTCATTCCCCACAAAATGAGGGTCCTGACTGCTGGACTACTCTCCTCCCTTCTGCACTTCCTACAGATCATTAGATAAAACACGCCACCTGGCAGAACGGTTGTACTGCCTGTCAGGATGGATAGAAGGAAGATCTGATCTGGTCCGTTCTTTCAAAACTAATGCCAAAGTGTGTCTGTCTTAGGATGACTTTTAGTCTCCATACCTCAAAGCAGGTAAGTTTGTGACATCTGGAGAGAAAGAAGCTTTGAGACTCTTGCACTGTGCATTTTCTCTGGCTTTTTACCCAGCATTCAGGATTTTCTAATTGTTTTTCTGAGCCTTTCAAATACCACAGTGCTGTTTGTCAATCTGGGTTCACAGAATCACAGAATGGGTAAGGTTGGAAAGGACCACAGTGGGTCATCTGGTCTAACTTCCCTGCTCAAGCAGAGTCATCCTAGAGCACAGGATTGCATCTTGATGGTTCCAGTGAGGGAGACTCCACAGAATCTCTGAAAAATCTGTGCCAGTGCTTAGTCACCCACACAGTAAAGTTCTTCCTCATAGGTGGAAATTCCCATGCATCAGTTTCTTCCCATTGTCCCTTGTCCTATTGCTTGGAACTACCAAGAAGAGCCTGGCTCCATCCTCTTGGCACCCTCTCTTCACATATTTGTGTACATTGATGAGGTCCCTCCTTAGTCATCTCTTCTCAAAACTGAAAAGGCTCAGCTGCCTCACTTTAGATTTTGTCCTTCCTTTGCCTTTCAGGAAACAATACCTTAAGTGTGGGTAATGTCTAATACATTAGCATTTTAGGCCATTTTTAAAATTCTAGTTCCTAGCAGAGCAAAGAATAGTTTCTGTTGTCTCCAGGTCTCTTATTACTTATTTATTTTGCATTCCCATGAGTTTTAACAAGATCTGAAGACACTCTGTAGAAAGAAGTCAGTCATTTTTCTGGTGTAATGGAGTGCAGCAGCCCTCTTCACCATGCAAAGGATTGAAAGGTTCATCAGTAGTAAACAAAACTAAAAACTAATAGACCTGGACAACATATACACTCCAAATAATATCCATAATAAATTCTCCTCTCTGCAGATTCTGGTTCCTTTTTCTAGCAAGTCCAAGTGAATTTACCAAAATATCTGAATGGACTATTCACCAGTATATACAGTACTCACCTTGCAATATTTATCTGAAAGCGAAGCAAAAGAATTCTCCTATTTTCTTTAAACCTTAGTTTGTAAACAGCTGATGTTACCTTGATTAAATTTAGCTTTCCAAGCATTATCAAATCTGTCCTGCCTGAGATATGTTATCCTGCCAAAACAGTCTCCAGTATCAATAAACTGAGCTATAAACTCATCAGCAGGAGAATAATACTGATGACTGTATGTTAGGATAACGCGATTGTCAAGCATTCACTCTGCAAGAGAATATAGAACTAATGGTGGAAATCTGCAGCATTTTCTGCTTGCAAAAAAAAGCTGTTCATATATTTATAAACAGTATTTTCCATTTGCTCCTTCTTCTTTCTGTTTTAGCTCTAATATCTTATTTGTAAGATAATTAGAGACATCCAAAAAAAATGTGGTTTTATTTCCATTATAAGCATAAGATAGAGGGGAATAATAAATCCAACTTAATTAATCCAATTAACTTAACTTAGTTTAGCATATAAATTGAACTATTGCCTGTATAGTTCATCATTAGACCTTCATCTGTATCCATTCTTTCCTTCATGTGTTTATGAAATTAATCAGATTTACAGCTACTAAAACTATCACGGCTCACATCCCACAAAGTGCCATCAAGCCACCAGCAGAAGAAGCTTTGCCAGCTTTGAGACACAGGAGCACTGACCCTGAGAAAAACAGAAGTTCCAGTGTGTGGCCGTGCTGCTGCCTCCCTCTGGCAGAGGTAACACTAGACTGCTGTGCCAAGCAGCCCCCAGGATGCCTGTGAAGCTGAGCTGCTCCAGTTGCCTGCCTGCTGAGACACTCCTAGAGGCTTTCACATGCCAAGGGTTATTTCCCAGCTGCAGGAGAAAAGCAGACTAGCACAGCAAACAGTTCTGACCCATTCTCACAATATCCCTTAAACTGTAGAGCAACCTAACCCGATACCGCTATTTTTTTTAGATACAAAAGACTCCTTGCCATATAAAACCAAATTACATCAGTAGGCTACAAATTATTTTCCTGGAAAGGAATGCCCTCTCTTCACATAAATGCATTTAAAAAAAATAAAAAAAAATAAAAAAAATAAAAAGAGAGAGAAAAGCATTAATGTTAATTTTGTTTAAAGGAAAATAAATGCATTTTAATGTGATTGATATATAAGCCTCAGAAACTGACAAACTGAAGTCAAGAGACATAAATTTATGAAATCAGAATCAAGTGAATTTCTATTTCGAAGCAAAACTAAATCAACCAGTTATGACAGGTGGGAAATGACCACCCTAACTGCATGCATTTAGTTCCTGCTAGATAGAATACTGATGTTAACATAAAGAAGAGAATTATTATTATGAAGGAAACTGGAAAAGTTAGAATGCTGAAAAATATATTGAGGAGACAGTCAAGTGAAATGTCAGTGGGAAATGAAATTCAATTTTATTTTTCTTATGCAAAATTATTTCTACAGTGAAAGGAGAAGAAATGCTGGGGAGAAATAGTATTGACAGTAATGTATACACATGTAGGACTTGACATAATGAGAAAACCAGAGGAAGGAAATGCCTTTTACTGGTTAGCAATAAATACTGCCAAGAAGGTCATCACAATCAAACCAGGTAAGAAAAGAGTAACACGTTATTACTGAGACAGGAAGATCTCCTGCTGTTAACCTTTTATTTTTCCTCCCTGTACCATCCAGAAAACTTGCTGACAACCTGTTGCAATTGTGTTTATCACTACTTCTTGAAACAGAAGTCCTAGTCCCATTGCAAAAAGCTACTGTTCACATTCCTCATCAGGGATGCACCAGCCAGGAAGGCCCAGATTGGCCAGTTAATATTTCAGCAGTGAGAAGAGACCGTAGATATTCGTTACCATGCATTATGTAAATACTCTGAAATAGAGACAAAAATAAACCACAAAAAATATTCTGATTAAGAGAGAACATTAAGATAAGTGCTTGTTTTTAAGGTGTAATGATCAAAGAGAAAATCACTAGCTTACAATTACAGGAACATAAGTTAGAGAATCAAGTAAATTTCCTAGATCACAGGTAATTAAAAGTAGCTTGGTTATAGAACAAAATTGATACAACATATGCTCTATAGTAGCACAATATAAATGTCAGCAGTTCATAATATGCTCACTAAGGAAAAAAAAATCCAATTCAAAAATTAAATCTTGGCAAAATCTTAGTGTAGTCCAAAAAGCTTTTCTGTTTCTAAATCATATTGTTCACAATTGTACAAATACTGGTTTAATGACATTCTTTCTCTGATGTTTTACAGGATAAAGGCAGACATCGCTGGTTATCTTTAGAGGGGATATGAGTACTGTGCACAATAAAATGGTCAATAGACAACTTCATTAATTAGATCCTTTTCTATTTAATGAGTGGTTGATAATAAGAATGGCTCTGTGACCTGATTCTAAGGAAAATAAAGGACTCCACTTTGAAAGTGTTTTTACTTTGGCAAATTATCTGTTGTGCAATTTCAATCAGGATGTTTGTGTATTGCTGGAAGGCAGATATTAACAACAAAGATGAGACAATACAGGCAACAGTGTAACCTCCTATCAGCTCTTGCTTTTGCTACAATGAAAAATGTAATACGATACATAGATAATACTGGATTTCTTGTTTTGATTTTACATTCTTTACTTGTTCAGTGAAGCGCAATAAAGCCAAGAAGACACAAAATGACTGAAACAGAGTGTTCAAATTTACCTAGTTCTTTCTAAGTCCTGATTTCTCTCAAATATCTGCAAGTAGGGAAAGCAGAGAAGGAAAATTAGACAATGTTGTTTCTTTGCCAAGAACCAATCCCTAGGTCAGAGAATTCTCCTTTATAAAGCAGTATATAATGCAATAAGAAAAGTAATTTCTAAAGGCACTTTCAGGGATTCAGGTTGAGTTTTGTAATACCCACTGTGGGAACAGAAGTCACACTAATAAAGCCCCATAATGTACATTGGAAAACAGGAAAGAAAAACATAGAACTCCATTTTTGAGAAAGCCAAAATACTGCTGTTTCTGTGACCAAAGGATGTGCAAACTGTGACCCTTACCACACCCCCGTGGCCAAAACTCTAATCCACAGAAGAGATTAAAAGTGGCAGGTTTTTATGAGAAGGAGAGTGTAAAAAGCAAGGGTGGGCCCTCCTGTGAAAGAGAGGAAATTAAAGATGATGGGTTTTTCTAAATCAGCCCTGAGGAAACTAGCTTCATAGAATTGATTCTCTTATGCTCTACCACTACACAGGAGGCTGAATAAGGAAAGGAGTAGAAGAGCTTTTAGTTAGTTCTGTACTACATTTGGTAAGCCTGTTCAGGACTCAGTACGCTCCTGCTGTAAACCAGTGGCTCCCCAGACATCTTTCCAAGTCACAGTTTTACATATTACCTGACACCTGTCCTTCCCTGGATCATGTGCTGCTGCCTCTCATGACATTTCAGGCACACATTGAACATATTGCCCATTGCCAAGTTAATTCAATTAACTAAAGTAGCAGCAAACTCATTTTCCCTAAGGAAGAGGAAACCCTGTCCTACTAAGACAGCAAACTGAACTGGTTCAGAGAAGAGCTGTCAGTGAGTTGTCCCTGGAAGGGAGTGGGGCTGTCCCTTTTGCAGCAAAGAATCATGAGCTTAGCTCAGCTGTACATACCTTCAGCTAGCAGTGAACTCAGCAGTAATGCCCCTTGCAGAGAAGGCATTTTTAAGGGTCTTTTCGCTCATCTTAAAGAACCTCCACACGGAGAAATAGAGAAAAAGCAGTAAATCAAACCAAACCCGAATAGCTTCCAGAAGCTCTAACCAAAACATTTACAGTGGCAATCTTTGCTACTGCTGACCCCAGACAGATGACAGCTTGCAGCTCAAGCCCTTGTTCCTGGTCTGTACAAAAGGAAAATGCACTGGATACTACTTTGCTTTTAGTTTAGAACAACACTCCAAAATTTTGGTGGACTACAGCTACTAAAATAAGGACTAAAAAGTAGCTTACACTGTTAAGCATCCTCTTTACAATCAACTATGTCACCAGCCTCTGGTGTCTCCACCTCTCCATTTAGTAAACTCTGCAGTAACAGAGTGACACAGGTGTGTCCTATATATTAAGCTCTAGATACTTTTAAGTAAAATGCCTCAAAACAGTTCAGATTCAAACCAGGAGAAATTATATGAACAAAACAAAATGCTAATTTTTCCTCTAAGCTCTCCTTGAAGATAATCATGCTAAAATCTCTTAGATAATATCACATCAATAAAAATGTTTAAAGTACAGACATTCAATGTCATTGCTACGTAAAAATCTTATTACCAAGAAAAGATTTTTCATAAGAACTGGGAAAGAAACCAGAAGGTAAAGGGATATAAATGTTATTATCAAGAAGGAACATGTAAATATAATTTGAAGATAAAAAACATCTTTTCAAGTAACTCATCTGGCTCAGTTAAAGCCCAGCCCCCAATATGCTCACAGTTTCACATACATTAGTGGGGCAGCATTTCCTTCTGTAGCAACATCAAAGCAGACAAAATTGGCCACGTGTAGCAAAATAACCACATGTAACAGCAGTCAGACTGGTGCCATTTGCTTGCATGTTTCTATTCCATGAAACCACTTGCTTTCATTCCTGTTAATGACAGAACTTACAGATCTACATAGAGCTTATCAAATGCTATAATGTTCTCTTGAATTGAAAGCTGGAATCACTTCCTTCATCCTGTTAAGATCATTACAGAGATTTAAGGAGGGTTTCAGCACAAACGATATATATATACAAACATTTCATACATTTAAAAACACCACAAATCTCACTGAAGTAACACCCTATGGGTAGTCAAAGTCATATGCACATGCAGCCAAGTGGAGAAAGCACAAATTCAAACCATCCATTCCAGGGGAGTGGAATCACCTAAAATTGCCTCCATAAGAATCATCCTGTCATTGCTCTTCTTAAAAGTCATGCACTGAGTATCCTGTAACAGCTGCAGAGAGGTAATCAAATTGTTCAATCTAAAATAAGTTGGTTCTGCACAGTGAAAAACTCTTTTTATGAAAAGGTGCATATGGGAATGGTACATAAAATCCAGAATGGCCTTGGAAGTACAAGCAGAGTTACACATTATCATGGGGAAAACGGCCCAGACAGCAGGGACTTTAGATCCTGCAGTATTCAAATGCATCTCCTCACTATTCCTCTTCATGCAGCACTATCACTGCCAAGGGCAGAGCAAGTCATGGACAAAAGACATCCACTTGAAAGACAAGATGAAAGTTTTGCCAGAGAAGAAGGAAAAACACATGCTGGAGCACTTCAGGAAGGCACTTTTTGTAGTTTACTGCAGCTGAAACACCTTCCAAATCTGGAGTTTAGAAGTGCTCCCAGATTCCTCTCCTACACTAAGCTAACACATCCCCCAGCTACGCTTTTCTTTGGCTGAAAAATCCATCCTGGACTGGTACTAACTACTTTAAACATGTGACAACAGGGGTGCTTCTTCTCCTTAGTTTTGCACATTGTCAATATCGCAAATTGTTCGAGACTTTTATCTACAGGATTTTTACCCTACCATTACACAGAAGTATGGAGACAGTAAAGAACGGTGTTGCAAGTAAAGGTGGCAATCCCAAGGTGAGACAGGATGAAGAAGATCTGGATTCCATCATTGCATTTTAATGGATCAGATAAGGAGGTCACTTATTCAGCGTTTTTCCCACATGGTCAATAACACATTATTTTATCGATGTTCAGCTTGAAGCACTAAAATGTGATTAATTGCTTAATACCCCAAAGCATGAACTGAATAAATTAGGGTAAGAAATTAAAAGTGGTGGATATCCAACCTGGGCTTCAGATGCTCCGTGTCCCTATTGTGGTTTTGTGTGCATAAGCCTAGGTGAGAGCTTTTGTTTGAATTCCAGCTTCACTGCTTTAGGAGCTGGGAAGTTTCTAGGACATATGGTCTTGACAACATCTAGTTACCAGAGAGAAGCCATCCCACTGCCCCAATCACTTATATGAAGGGAAGTAAGAAAAAGTGCTTTAGGGAGCTGATCCTTATTGCTATTGAGTTCTTAGTTGCTGTTTTTCAGATCTACTCTTTCTTTGCATTATGCCTCTGGGCAATAGCAGACTCTCTTGCCAGTCATATACAATTGCTGCCTTCTCCCAGAGTGCCCAGCACTTAAAAGCAGCATACTGGAACAAAATATTATTATGGAAAGATACATATATTTTTACGTGATACCAATGCTTTAAAACATTCCAATCAGTACTCCTGAAGTCCCATTTCAGCTGCTGATTGCATATTCATTATGATAAATATATTCATTGTGGTTTTAGTTGTAGTATGTTCCTCAAAGTTTTAATTTTTTTTTTTTATAAATCCACTTACACTATACTAGAGATAATTCACATAATTTCCCTTTTTCCAAATTTATGAGAGGTGTTACTGTGAAAAACAAGCTCATTGAGCAGTCCTTGGCCCTGATCCTTCCACACAGCTTCTAACTTAATACCAGAAACAATAACATAGATATACTGCTGCCAGAGATAAGGCAAGATAAGGCAATGTTTTCCTGATCCTCAAAGTTATGGTTTGATTGATAAGCTGATAGGTTTCAAAGATTTTTTTTCTTCATGATGAATTGAAAAAATATTTGACACAAAAAACTGAATGGACAACTCGTCGTTATCTTTCTGGATGTTTCTTACATAATCTCCAAAATTCTGATGTAAGGTTCTATTCAAATACCAGAGGTGTTACAGATCCAGCAGCACATGCTGCTGAATTACACTTCACAAATGTTTTCTTTGTTGATCCTCACAACCACTTCACTTTTGGCTCCAAATGCCTCAGGACAAGTCAGGCTGTGTTAAGTAATTGCAGATACGTAGACAACTGACTTTCCTCTAAGATAGGAAGGTCCTGTGATTATGGTGTAGGAACGTGATCAGGAAATGTGCTTTAACAGGCAAGAGTGCTATAGATTTTCAGTCAATTACAGTCTAAGCTCTTGAAAGATAAGCTCAGAAAGCTGCTTAAAGATAGGCACTTGCTTTAACTTTTCCTTCATGTCAGTTCCCCTCATCTGTCAAATGGAGGCAACATAATTTCATTACAGAGACCTACAAAGGCAATTTTTCAAGGCTAGTTCTTTTCATACAGTCATTGTGTTTCTTCAGCTAACCTGAGGGTAATCTCCATGCCTTTTAAGACTGCTGCACCTTGCATTCAGGAAACCATTTTTGTATAGATAATGGGATTCTAACAAATAGGCTCTCATCATTTCTTCATAAACAAAGAATATGGTTTCCATTACCACAAGGAACATGCATCTTCAGACTATTAGGCCAGTGTCTTTGAAAAGTTATGAGTAAGTAAGTAAGGCTCGCTTGTTCTTCTTATCCTATCTCAGAACATCCTCTAATGTTTTCAAAATCCTAATATTCTGTTAGACTGCGCAGAAGAATTTTAGAACTGAAATGCTTGGATGTGATATGTTCTTACAACAGGTATGAATCTGGACTGCATTTTAACTACCACCTTTGCCATATCTACTAATTGGGCTCCTATATACAGATATGCAGAGTTTATAGGTATGTCCAATGTATGTGAATAATGCACATACACGAACCATGTTATAGTCCCAAATTGTCCCAGTGGGTGAGAAGCGAGTAGGTAGATTTTTTTTTTCAGATACTGGCGTCAGCTGGAATTGTGAGGAAAATCTGTGACAGTGCAGATGATTCTGAGTCCATTCCTTTCCAGCTTACATACTAATTGTGAGCTGAGGAGATTTTCAGCTACTAAAATATGACCACGTAGCACATCATGGGTTTAATTTAACATTTCAAAAGTCCCAGCAACATTATTTAAAGATAAGCACTCAGAAATGTACATCACATGTCTTTCTTTATACAGGAACAATATAAACCAACAGTTTCTGTAGCAGATTTGTATCTGAGCTATATATACCTATGTATTTCTATGTTTACTCCTTCTACTTGTTATGATGTCCATTAATCCACAGCAAGGGAAGATGAAAGAAGGACCTGAGACATTAATCTCAGGGCTCCAAATCACAGGCATGACATTTATTTTTTAGTATTTAGAGGCTACGGAGAACCTTTTTCATCTCCATAACACTTTCCATCATTCAAAAAATAACATAAAATTTATAATAGATGACAAATAGATATTTGCTACAGGAATATGCCAGGAAAGATCACACATAATTTTGTGTTTTCCACCCCTGCAGCAGAGCATAAGGGCATCAACCTAGGCACTACTCATGCTCCTGTAGACTACTGAGAGGAAGGAGGAAGGAGAATTTCCTATGCTTTTATCTTCTAGTCAGATCCTAATGTTTTCATAAGCCTTTACAGACGTGGAAAACTAGGGTCCAAATATCAAGTTAACCAAGGAAAACTCTACCAACCTATAAAAAAATCAATCATGTCTTATAAAAGGATTTCATTTGCAGTCACACTCCGTACTTACTACGTAAGTCTGTGCAGTACAAAGTATCCAAGTAAAGCTGCTGTAAAGTAGGAGGCTGGATGCACTTACTTCTTCCATCTCATTTCTCCTTCACTGTTCAAAAATCACACACCTTAGATGACTGACATTTTTTTTCAGTATTTGGTCACACTTACTGCATATTTCAGTACTTTCAGTACTTCATTTCATAAGAAATTCACCTGCAGATTTGGACTCTCACTTTTCTTCCTACACTTTTGTGTGCAAAAGACTAAAAGAAATCTAAACCAAAATTAAAAAGACAAAATTAACCATCCAAAAAAAAAAACCAAAACAAAACAAAAAAAAAACCTGTCTATTGTTAGTGTAGTTATTGTATATGTAGTATTTTCTAGGATAAAGGAAAACATTGTGACACAGCTCACTTGAGAAAATAACCCCAGAATGCAGCTAGATGCCCAAGCCAATGGCAGTGGGTAAATTCTGCCAATGTTGTCTGTTTACTTTTTTAACCTAACCAGAGCTCAAACTAAATGTAACTAAATAAGTAACTAAATGTTCCTCTTATCTCACTCTGAAAATACAGCTAAACAAGGAAACCAAAACTTTTCTCAAAAGCAGTCTTTGCCTTCTCTTATATTCTAGAAACTTCAGGTAAAACTGCAGTTTCAAGACATGCATAAGAATGGTCTACAGAGAAGCACTAAACCATCCTTCTTGATTTGCAATATTCTGATGATACTCATCGAATTATTTCTGTCTTGCAAAATACATCCTCTTTTTCACATAGTTGTTTGGAGTTATCCATTCACAGGGAACATAAATTAAGAAGGAAGAAAGGGGACCAAGTAAACAAGCCAAGCTCCACTTTCTTTAATCCAGCTAACAGTACAATTCATCATTATCAAGTTAAATTCCCTGACTGAAACATAAAAACTTTATTATCTGGTGTTGCCCATATAAATTAATTTTTAAATTGCTGATTTAGAGATATCAGTTTGAGCACACTGAAATATTTATGGGTCCATTTCAAAGCAAACTATTTTCTTGGAGCTCCTTTCACAGGAAATAGGAGACCCTTTATATCCATTGCACACTCAGATGCTGTCTTTTCCTACCATATCCTTCACTCTTTTCATTTTTTACATCTTCTTTTCAGATTATTTCTATGTTCTCTCCAACCATTAGAGTATTAAAACATTTCCTAGTCATCAACAACTTTAGAAGCAGAGATACTCACTTGTAGGGAAGAATCTAGAGATTAAAATGAGCCAGAAACACACTTGGAAATCATATGAGAGCCTTCAGTTAACAAAAGAATAGATGGTATTTATTAACATATGTCCTCCTACAAGCCTCTCTTCTGGAACAGTCACAAAAGATATGCTAAGGAAGCCCCAAATGATGGATGCCCTGCAGGAACTAAGGGAACAGTTTTCATTGCTTTGTTCTTAAACTGTTTTTCAATGCTACATGGAACTGAACTTCCCTGTCAGAGTTTTGACCTTCCTCTGTGTTAGGATGTGCATTTCTGTCAAGTAGTGCTACAAAAGAACATGGTCACCAAAGAGATCATTCATGTTATTTTGCTACAGATGAGTCTGAATTTCTATTTCCACATGTGAAAAGCTAGAGCTGCATAGCAATTTTCTGTACATTCATTATAAATTCTTGGAACTCATTGTCTCTCACATGTTGATACACAAGGTAGAAAGGGAAAAAATGTGAAAAGATGAAAGCTTGGCTTTTCACAGTACAAGTACCTAAAAAGCAATATTAGGATGCAGAGAGGAGTCTAACTAGCAAAAAAAAATAGAGCTACTGGCTGCAGCTCAGGTATCATGTATGTTTCTGACACAGGCACCAAGAAGTTTAAAAAACAAAACAAAACAAAAACAAAAGCAACAAACAAAAACAAGAAACAACCAAAAGAGTATTTATTCACATGGAAACATTACTGGACTACCCTTTCTGCCCATTCTTACTGTAGCAATCCCAATACCAGGAGTTTGATTTGACCCTCAATTCTGAAAGCTCTCTATATATGCAGAGCCTCTGTGCATATCAAAACATGGTTTGAAGAACAAGACTTGAGACTGCCTTGTTTATAAAACAGCCCACTTCATAACAGCCTAGTGGAATTCCCTGTTTACTCAGGTTTTTCACAAACAGGATGTTGCTCAGATGCTGCTAAAGAATAATGTTGCAACTCATCAGTTAAAAGGAGCTGGTGCCGTCAGCCTGAGCGTTATTTGGAGATGCGTGAGCAGCCGCTCTGCCCTAGTTGATCACAAAAAAGGAAGCTTTTGCCACCACATTGACACTCCAATTCCAGCATCTCAGTCTTAAGTGAATATTGAGTCATATCTCAGGAACTGTAAGAAACAGCCAAGCAGATGCGCTCAGTCAGCCTTGTCAGCTTTTCCCTTGTGCAAATCCAAATGTATCAAAGTTTGATTAGCGCTGTAGAGAAAAAAAGACCATCTGCTAACCAACCAAATGCATGTCTCTCTGCAGAAAAGGAGCAAAGAGCTATTAGATACCTGCAGTGCTGAAATGCAAAAGAAGCAAGAAATTGTCATTTCTCTCAAACGACTGTGTGCCAAAAATAATATGGTAAACTGTGAAACCAATGCAGAAAAGGTAAAATCACACAATCAGAGCACTTTTCTTACAGTCCATTTTTTGCTCCATGCCAAAACACAGGAAGAACTGCTGCTGCATCCAGTTTTCTAATCAGATTAAGGAAATCCATTATTCACTGGATAAAATGATCATGATTATTTTTCAGTTAATCCTAAACAATTTAGATTAAATTCCTAAGCCTGCATCTGCTTAAATTCCTGCTGAAAAACTTTTGGAACACCCTTTAGAGCCATATGCTTAAATGGATAATATAAGGTCACATTCAGTAGAATTCTTCAATGAAAGGTATAAAATCTTTTTACAGCTCTTGATGTTTTTGAAACATTGGCTTGGGGTGAACAGGAAAAAGAAAAAAGGTCTTCACATCAATTTTGTTTCTGTTTATCCAACAGCTATTGCTCCATAAAGATTGTTAGGAAAACACAGAATTTGGAGTGAAATTTCCTTCATCTCTGCAATATCTATTACTTCATGAAATAAATGACCCTGCAAAAATGTCCGTTTATATATTTTGAAACAAGTTTTAATTTAGGTTTCTTGTCACAGTACAGAGCAATATAATAATTAATGAATGTGAAACTGGTAGCTAAGATGTCATTACACATGGGAATGTCACATTGAATCAAGTTAAACTAGCCACTAAAAAATTCAGCACTGGAATATTAGTTTTTATACGCACAGTATATCAAATAAATCTTTGACAAGCCACAAAAAATGGTATGGATTAAATATGATATGGGATGAGAAGATTTGGAACATAGCTGGCCTGGAATCTCAAAGTGCCAGCAAATCAAGGCCTGTGGGTAAGTCAGGCTATTTATTTGCCAAGCTGACCTACTTCTATTACCCTTATCATTCTTCTGAATACCATTTACAAGTCTTTCTGTCACAGCAAAAGACAATGTTAATTCATCAGAGCTCTCATGTAGTTTCTAAGAAGGCTGCATGCCTCCTGATGCTCATTTTGCAAGGATTTATAGGAAGTGCTCTGAGCTGCTCAAAACACCTTTATCCTGTTACCAGCAAGATTTTTTTGAATCAAATTAGCCTTTTACCTAAAAATTAAGTGTAAGATCTAATTAACACTTATGCCAGAATTAAAAATCCTTTCAGTTGTTATTTTTCATTACAGAAATAAACTTGTTAGTGCCATAAGTTACTCCTCATGAAAAATAGTCACCACCAAATTTTTAAGATGCCACAACATAATTGAATCTGCCTAATATTCTGGAAGCATGGAATCTGCTAGAACTAGTTAGGAGCTCCATAGTCCATTCCCCTTGTGGCTGTGTCCTTGGGGTTCCTATGGGTGGGTGGAGGAGGAGTTGGGAAATGCCTACTCAACAAAACTCCCAGCCCTAGGAACAGAAAGAGAATTCACACTAGGAATCTGAGCTGTTGCTTTTGTAAAAGTAATTTGGGGCTTACGTTTATTCCATCAGTACATCTTCCCTCAAACAGCACGCATTATTCATTGACTGACTGGAACAGAACAAAGTCATTTAAAAACAAACAACTACAAAATCTCCAAGTTTTACTTGTTGTATATGCATCAGCTTATGGCAGGAGACAATTACCTGTCAGCTGTTAGCATGTTCTGATATATAACCGTTCTTATAGCAACAAATGAGCACACATAAAAGCTATTGCAGCACTTATGACATGTTGGTGGCTCTTTGTTCCATTCTGAAGATGAATTTTTTTCCCTTTAATAATCCTCCTTTATTAATCTTCTTCTGTTTAAAGTTTATTTGTATGTTTGAAAATTTCCCCCACAAGTATAAACTGTAGTCCCATGAACAGTTTCTCTAGCCACTCATGCTTATGCAATCAGGCACTGCAGCTACTGCAAGGCCTGGCTGCTACCTGGGGATGTAACCAGGATCATTTTGAACTGGTTTGTTTGGACAAAAACTTCAGTGAGGATTCAGTCTCATGGGCTTCCTCCTGACTCTCCCCTCATATATCCAAACATTTCCACAGGCTTATATTTAGAAGCCCACACTGCTCCCACTGCAATCATCAGCTGCTTTAACCAGAAAGCTGTTGGCTGCAAAGCTAGGCATACAGCAGTCACTTCTCCACTGTTTTATAGATTCACCTTTAGGCAGTATAAATATTTAACAAGGATGTTTTAGGAGCACCCCTATGGAGAGTGCTTTCTCACCTCTCTCTTCTCCAACAGATATTTAACTTTCCTCTCATGCACTCCCAACTCTGTGCATCTTACACCCATCACTTAGCTCTAATGAGCTCTTTGGTACAAACACACTCAAGCAGGACTTGTGGCTCAGGGAACATCTGAGAGTCCATCTGCTCCATATCACTCTTTGCTGCCTTGATACACAGTTCAGCTCCTGAGTTTGTGATGTAATCACAGCTTTGTGTGGAAACTTTGTGTAAAAAGTCACATTAATGAAATGCACAACAGTGCTAAGTGATGGTATGCAAGTAACTGTACAAATAGATGCTTTTTATTCTGTTAAAAAAGTATGTTCTCAGCAGTAATTGTATTTTGGTTTACACATTGTCCCATTTTATTATGATCATAAGGGTTTCAACACTACCCATACAGTCCTGTAGATGACTGAGAAGAGGAGAAAAGAGAATTTCTTTTGCTTTTTCTTCTAGCCTGCTCTTAATGTTTTCAGAAGCTTTTAGAGATATCACTGCTATAAAAGGTAAGATAAGAACAGTTGTATGGATACTTGAAAAAAGTATTTCATGCTGTGCATGCTGTCTCAGGTCACCAGTTATCTAACTTGTACTCATTCATTCTCCAGGAGACTTTTCTTTTTTTCTTTGTTTCTGTAGGAAGGAGCAGTTAAAATCAATCAAAATTTTCTCTGATTTTAGCATACTAGCACCAAAGGAGGGGTGTAAAGAAAGGCAAGGGGATGGGATACAACAGCACATCACCACTAATATCTCCTGGGAAGACTTGGTGCACTACTGTTGCTTTGCTCTTACCTCTATGAATATAGGAAATGTACATTTGTAAGAAAAGGATATACCCAAAATGTAAGACATAGCTCTGTGTTCATAGATAGGATGTCAACCTCAGTTGATGTTCCCCTTCATATCCCACAGTCCTTATTCCTTAAGTATGTAAGGAGTGGATGAAGCCATTGCTTCTTTCTGAATTACCTTCTCTCTAACCTTTTAAAAAGGGAGGAGGATTGGGGAGGGTTGGCAAGAGAAATGTGCCTTGATTTTCACTATAATGGTTTTCATCCCTTAAAGTAGTGCCTGGCAGATATTGGACAGGTAGGCTTTTAGTGTAGTCATTAATTCTGTACCTAAAATCTCACTATGGAGAAGGAAAATGCAAAAAACAAAGATCCTCACTGCAGTAAAGATATCACAGAGAGTCTCAAAAATAAGCAAAATTTCTAGGGCATGCAAGGGATAACAGATCATAAAGTGTGCTATGTATTATGCAGTGTGCCTTCTCCTCAAGTGCCATACAATTGTCATATCTAACAAAGGGCATTTGGTTCAAGTGACTAGATGAAAGTGAGGCAGGTCACCTTGCCAATCTGAAGGCATTTATGGTAAAACACTGGCAGCACAAATTGAAGGTGGGAGAGGAAAAGGAAGTAAAGATATTCCCTTTGAAATTCAAACTTACTCAAGTCAAATACCCAAGAGAACACGGACAATGTTCAGAGGTCAGCTCTGTGCCAACCACTGCAAACTGGAAAAGACTCAGAGAACAAATTATTCTCTTTGTATGCTGAGATGCACAAGCTATGAGGAAATTTTAATAGTTATAAATAAGGAATAAAATAATATTGTATCAAAATACCAACTCTTTCAAAGGGCATCTGCTGGCCAAAAAAGGCAAGTTTGAATAACACTCTACAAAAAAAATCCAAAGAAACAAACAAAGAAAAATCTTACCAAACACAGCAAATCATGCTACTGTGGTAGTTTATAGAGACTGAGTAACAACATGTGTGCCGTGAAGAGCCTCCAGTCTCAGCTGACAGTTGTACAAACCAGGACAAGGAAATGGAACAATAAAGAGGCGTGAGGATATGCATTAAGTATCGTTTCAAAAAACAGAGGAAGCCCAAATATCAGTTCACTGCTGCTGAATGGAAAAGTCCTTCTCTACCTCCTCCCCTTCACAATTTTTGCCTCACACTTACAACCAATCACCCCTCCTGCATCAAATTCTCTTCTGCCAGAACCAGAAAACTTGGAAGGGACCTTTGGAGGTCATCTAGTCCAGCCAATAAATCTCTCTCCCCTCCTTCCTCCAAGATAATTTGGCATATTGCAATAACTAAAAACTGCTTTAAAAAACCCAGAAGTGGTTTTTTATCATTTTAATGAGTCAGACCACATCCCAAATGGAACCCCTGAGGTCAGATCTAGTTGTAAGGGTAGGACCCCAAAACTGGGAGAGGAGAAACACAAGCAAGATTCCTCTTTCTGAAGGCAATTTACTGAAGTTCAACTACACACACAGTCATCCTATCCTCTCTGATCCACCCTTTGTGCAATATTACTACATTAGTTTTAATTTTGTATTTTTCTTCTGTTTCCACTAAACTAGCTGAGTAGGTTCAGAGAGGTAGTGCATTGTGTGTCTCTCTGAAAGTGTGCTGGCAGAAGTGTTTATATTTTGCTCTGCTTTAGGAACTCTTCTCTGTTTGAAAGGCAAACAGACACGTTTACTGACGCTGCTAAGAAAACTGCAAATGAGAGATTAAAGATCCATGAGATTTGTCCCCCTAAATCTCACAGGTAGAGTTAAAAAACCCTACTGTATGATTCTTGAGGTTATTTTCCTCTAGCACATGTTTCTGTATCGAAGCTCGCTGCTCTTTGAATGACCTCACTAGAAGCACTTCAAGGGATTTTCTCTGGTGCTACACTTCTGATGTAGCCAAACCGTGAGGGACTGAGCTGGGAGCCAAGCCAAAGTAGGTGCTACAACCAGCCACTGCTACATGCTGCGGACTACGTGACTCTTATCTGCTGTGAGCATTGCTTTCCTTTTGATTCCTTTGCTTTAAAGATGTGTGGGTGTTTGCTGGCTCGTTATTGTTGTTGTTGTTGTTATCAGTACCCACTGCTACCTTACTTTTTCCATAAACAAAATGTATTTCAAAGGAAGTGGATTTTAGGCAAATGAATATAATTCTGCCTTGCCCCTGATTCAACATTTATTTCCCCCTTCTTTTAAGGGCATCACACTGGGCTCTCAATTCTCTTTTCAAGCCAATCTCAGACAAGTACCAGCTCTTACCCTTTCCCAGACAGGTGGCCAGCCAAGAGATTTTGCAGCATTAGTGCACAACTCATTTAGACTTCCTTCAAGACTGAGTGATTTCTGGGAGGGAACTCAACCTCTATGACCTCCCACTACACTGTTCTTTGCTGCTAATCACTCTGCCATCAGTCCTTGAAACGCAATTTTACATAATCTGCACTGGGCAAAAGGAATTACAAATATTCCAACAACCCTGTTGCTCTACTTCTGCAATCAAGTTACAATGTAACTTATGTTTTAACCAAATATTTTCATCTGCCCATACGTACAGATAAAGCTCTATGTATTTATACATTTTTATCTGCATATATATGTATATGCATTTTTATGTGTCTGAAAAGACAACTCATTTAAAGACTATGGTGATAAATTCAGAAGCTTAAATAAAAAATATTAAAACAGCCGAGGCATCCAACAATATAATAATGGGAAGGTGAAATGTGAATTGAAAATATTTACACTTCCTGCAATATGTCACATGCACTAATCTGTACTAATCCTAAAATCACAAGATAAGAATGACATTAGAGGTTTGAATGAATACTGACTCCTACATTCATAAATCCCAATTATAAACTGCATGCTGGAAGTTCTGGAGGTTCCAGCTGCAGCAGCTGTTTAAAACGTACGGCTCCTTCTCTTCAAATTACCAGCAGTGCCTTGCAGAAGTTGCAGAAGGGATCACACCAGTGCCTCAGTTGCCTCCAGCATGTAGAGCACTGCTGCCTGATAAGAGGCCAGCACAGCCACACAAACACTGACAGCTCTAAATTGGAGCAGCTGGAAAATGAATCCATGTCACTTCAGCTGCTCCTGCCAGGGAGATGGTAGCTTTGAGCTGAGAGCTGTTTGTCTTCAACTACCCCAGCTGGATTTCTCCAATTGCAGGAAAAGTGACTGCAGTTTTTGGTGGTGTTACTTTACAGTGGGTGACTGGTGATACTCAGGCCTGTCAAATGTCACTTAAGATTTTAAAGATAACATATACAGTAGCTGTGGTGTATTTGAGGATACTTTGCCATTTGAAATCAAATATGGGAAACACTTCTCTGCCAGAAGAGCTCAAGGGTCAAATAGGATCATGCCTTTCTTGAAAGCTTTACATATCCCTCTCCTGTGTGCATTATGCTTCAGCAGAACTGAGCAGAGCCTTGCATGCAGGTGTCAGGGCTGAAGCTGGAAGAGGAGCTCCAAGAGAAGTTGGAAAGGAACTGAAGGAGCAGTGGATGTCAGATGTAGTCTGTAAAGTAAAAAACAAGTGACCAAGGGTGAAATGAGAAAGCATCAATGGGAAAGTGCAAGTCAACAAGGAAGAACAAGCTGTCAAAAGATGATTTTTTTTGATTGTGGATGCTGGTGTTTCCACTTGCTTCACCACAATGAGTCATAAATGGTCAATAAGAATGGTTCTCTCTCAGGCTTTGGCACATAATTTCAGAAATCCAGAGCAGTGCTACAGCAAAGAAAGCAAACTTACCCTCAGGCTAAGCATTGCATTCGGTTCCAGCCACCTTCTTTCACAAGGGAAAAAAAAACTGCATCTGTCTTGAGTTTAAGAGTTTGACAGTAACACTTAAATGCTCTACAAGTAACAAACTGTGCAGTTAGAGCTGCAAAGGAAATACAGAGATCCTCACACAGCTTTGGACTGATAGTAGCAGCACTCTGGCATTTTACAGACCTAATGGAGAAAGGCAAAGCAGAGAGAACCTCTTGCTTTTTTTGGAAAAGCACAGCTAGAGAAGGCACTACTACTCAAGGGAAAACAATAAAAAAGTGTTTGTAATATATGCTGATAATTGAAGAACTGCCTAATCCTGTTCATAGATCTCATAGCTTCTAAGGGAATTTAAATAAGTTAGTGAGGTTTAACATTCTTCTGGGAGATGAGCCTATGTATAACCTTGTATTTAATAATTAAAAGTCTTTTTGATATGTAGGACCCAGAAAATTGATTATAGTAAATTACAATCTGAACAACCAACCACTTGGTGCTATGAATAATGCAGGAAAACTTCAAGACCAGACTTCTCATGTCTGGATGGTCTACTGAAGATATGGGGCAATGGAGGACTTGGCTGAATAAATGAGAACCACATGCTCTCGAAGAAGAGCTTCACCCTCCTCATTAGTACTAACCAGAGAGTGGCAAAATGCATAATTTTAGCAATAACGTGAATGGCAGACTAATAATAAAAGAAATTTAATCCCTGAACTGGGCTGAATGTCTAAAGAAAAAATCTGCCAGAAAATTGAGACCAAAAAAATCCACAAAACAAGCTGGAGAAAAAAAGGAGATTAAATAGGTAGAATGAACTGGCTTAATTGTGTCTAAGTATCAACTGGGTCAAAGGAGGGGCAATTCAAATAAAATAATAGCTCAACCTAAGACACATTGACATGAGATATTTTACTTCAATAACATATTAATTTTTAGATTTAATATTTTATGTTATTTCAGTAAATGAGATAGCTATAAATAAATATAGGTGTATACAAGTAGAAAGAATATTAACATTTAAACATAAAAACCTTGAATCTCCGCCTTTCTATCCCTCATCACCCCTCCTTCCATAAATCAATCCCTTTATTCCAGAACATATTATTTCAAATTAGCAAGCAAAGTTTGCCAGTAAGGTCATAATGTCAAAGCTGAACAAAGGGAAACATTACTGGGGAATACAGAAAATGGAATTTTGAAAGTAATAGCAATGTAAAACTATTTTAGAGCAAGAACATCTCAATACTATGCCATGTGATGGGAAGCATTTCTACATCTCAGGCCACTCTGAATTCTACCAACACAATAGTTGTCCTTTATCCTCAAGCCCTATTCACACAGAAAATACCACATTCTCAGCCTTTTTGCTGTTATTGAGCTCCAAACCAGAGGTATGCCATAATTTTCTTCATACAGGGAAGTGATAAAACAAAATTACTTCATTCAGCCCTCTTTCCATTCACAAGTAGCTTTTCTGTGAACCATCATGGACAACGTACAGTACAAACCCAGAAAACATGCACAGACAATCAAGACAAGGTGTAAAAAGTATTATAGACAGAAGTCAAGCTCTATCAGCTTTACTAGATTTTATTTCTTAAGCAGTTTCTGTTTAAGGCTTTGTCACGGTTTAACCCCAGCTGTCAACTAAGCGCCACGCAGCTGCTCATTCACTCCCTCCAGCAGCATGGGAGAACAGAATTGGAAACACAAAAGTGAGAAGAGTCATTGGTTCCCAGCACAAGCCCAAAACACTATGCACTGTGAAAAATTTAACTCTGCTCCAGCCCAAACCAGCACAGGATGTTTATAGGTGATTTTTCTGTACAAAGATGAAACCCTGAAAGATAAGCTCTTTGATCTTAGACCTAGTTCATAAATAGAAAGCTTGAGAAACACGTTGGTTTAAGTGACATGAAACCATTAATTGTTGGTGCAAATTTTGTCAGCAGTTGAATATTGACTGACTAATCTGTAAGAGACTTTTCCGAAAGTTACTTTTATAGACATTTAACTGAATTTTCCCAAATTTTTTAACATAAGGAGTGTCACAGGTTTTGGGGGTTTGTGGGGGGTTTTTTAGGAAAAGTAAAACAGGCAGGAGACATACGCCAATCTTAAAAAGCAAGACTAAGATGAAAAGTCACCCCCAAGTTTTCTTCAATTAGAATTGTATACTTTGATAACTGTTTCCAGTTGGCTTTCTCAAAGGAAACTCTTCAGCAGTGAAGATGTAGTTATTTTATTAAGCAGTTCAGTTTACAGAATAAGTTCCATAATCTCTACAGCAACTTATATATAAGGAGTCATAAATCTTTCTGTACATGTCATTTTAATGTTGATTCCAGTAATAACACCAGATAAAAATCTTTCAGAGCTCTTGTGGTGTCCCACCTCAAAGGGGAAGGGAGTACTGAGGATTCATAGATGCCCACAATTGAAAAGGAATGTCATAACTCACAGGGTCTGCAAAAAGTTAGAGAGTTTTATTAGTAAATGATACACACAGAATGGAAATTGGAATGAGCTAGTCCCTTATCTTCTGGTATAAATACATGGTGCTGGATTTTGAATAAGTGGTAGGGTGAAAGAAGAGAAAGAGATTAAAAAGAGGGAGAGGGAGAGGGAGAGGGAGAGGGAGAGGGAGAGGGACTAAAGCCAGCACTAGCAGAAATCTAGCAAAAATATTACAATGTACGATAGGTAATTTTTCTCTGGTACATCATACCCTGTGTTTGCTAATTACAGAAATATTCTGTATATTTGACTAGAATTTTCCATCATGGGGCATAGCAAGGTCAAACTTCTACTGTAGCCCTGCTTTTTTTTAAGTATCTGTTACAGTCATTTGACTGCTGCATACACAGCACACAGAGAAATAAATAAGAAGAGCATTAAACAAAACCTGGATAAAAGGTGATTGCTGAGAGCTGTGAACTAATGATAATGCTTTTTTTCTGGTTTTCAGTTATGTACTCAGCAGCATACCTGACATGACTAAAGAAGCAGATAATCCCCCTATCTTCTTGTAGAATCCCAAGGATCCCAATTATTGTCAGAGGGCTACATTTTTAGCCCTACAAATAGCATCCACCGACTTCAATTTTTCCCTCTTAAAAGGGCTGAAAATAGTGACATCTCTTTTATACTTTTGTTGTCATTGCAAATCTATGTCTGCCCATACTACATCAATATGATGGCTTTTCTAATTGGATCTATTTGTGGGAGGAAGAAGGATCAGTAGCAGAGAGAGACATAGAGATACATTTTCAGAGTTGAGCTAGGAAAAATATTGAAGCTGAATTTTCATCAGTATGACAGGAGTTCTGCATCTAATTTCCATGAATATGGAAAAATAGAAAATCTTTCCTTATAAGAGCATATTTTTAGAAAGAGATGAACATTTAACTAAATCAGATGCTGTAATTATTTTTTAACCAAAAAAAAGTCTCAAAGCACCCACTTAGAACATTTAACTAAATCTCTGAAGATGCAACAATTTTTTATGAAGAACAATGGAGAGACAGAGATACAGCCCATGATGGGCAGCAGAGAGTGACCCAAGTGACCAGAGACTGAGCTCTTCATAGCCTACAGGTCTCTCCACTCTCAGTACCATGACAGTGAAAAGTGCAGTAACTTTGCTAGAAATACAGCTTCTATGCTAGTTTATTGCATCCGTTGTTTTACAAATAATAATGTCCAAGTACACAAAATGTCTTTAACTCCTCTTAATGCAGTAGAATAAAATCAATAGCCTTTTCCTCACTTATGAATTCACATGAAATACAGGTATTTGGTAAGAAACCATAGAAATGGTTCAGCTCATGACTCACTGACTGTATTACTCATGGATCTGGACTTCTGCCAGTCCCTTAAAAAGAAAAGTAGTATGTCTTTTTTTTTTTTTTTTTGTTTTTGTTTTTGTCTAGCATCAGGACAGAAAGATAATGGTACCAAAAGTTGTCAAAACAAAACCCCAAACTCCTATCCCTCAAAAAAAATAAAATAATACGGGACAGGATGGTGTATTTGTCAAAAGTACAGTTGACTTGAAATGGCTCATTGTTTTACCCTGGACATATCATAAGGTTCAAGTTATTAGAAAACCAAACCTACCTTATGAAATTGTTTTGCTTAATGAAGTAGAAATTAATGGTTTGGAAATTACAGTTTTACATCAGTTTATGGGAGACGAAGATCCTATTTACTGCTCAGCCTGAGGGATGGACAATTCAAAGCTCATACTTTTCACCGCCCAAGAGAGCGTCTTGACCATTGGCTAAAAGAGGATGATCTCAAGCTCCTGCTGTGAAAGCTAATCCATTCTGTAAAAGCTACAAGTTCAGTGGCAGCACAAATGGTGCCCATGTGGCCCAGCTTCCAAGCAAGATATTTTTAGCTCAGTGCACCTCTCAGATTGCATAACATGAATTTTGACTACAAAACTCCATAGTTTTTGCCCTATCATCTTAAAACAACAGGATTTTAATTAAGTCTTGCAAAGCCAAAGAAGAATAAATTTATTTAAGTTAAAATGCCTTCCCTTTTCTCACCAAAATAAATAAACTAAAAATTTCAAAGTCTGTTATCTACCATAGTGCATAGAAAGCAGGTAATTTTCAACATTTCTGTATAGTATTTTTCAACACATGGGGGGAAAATGATGTTAATAACTTGTGAGTAACCTTTCCACTTGCTACTGCTATTTTCAAACAATAGTTATTTTTGGTTCAGGTGTTTGAAGCACAGAGGCTTTGTAAGGTCAGTCTGAACACAGAGCCATTGCTTACTTGTAATTACACTTCCATGACACTGTCATTTAGTTCTCCTAAGTGACTTCACAGGGGGATATGTTAAAATTCTCATCTCACTGTCTTTATTTTTCCTTTGTGCTAAATGGATCTCGCACTGCAGCATTCCTGCCAATAGTGCTTTTTCTTACAACAAAAGTCTCCAAACTTATGAGAGAAAGTCTGGCTGCTGCTGTGGTGCTCCCTGAATTTCTGTTTCAGATAAGAAGCTTCTAAATCAGCAAAAAAAATTATATGTAATTACTGAAGTCAAGTTTCGGGGTAATATCTATATTCCCTTTCACAGAATTGTATTTGTGGCTTTGATTTTTCCAGCTTGTACCTTCTATTAAGGATGTGAATTATGGGGACAAACTTATTAGGGCCTGTTGAAATAGGACAAGGGGTAATGGTTTCAAAGTGAAGGAGGGTCTGTTTAGATTATATATAAGAAAGAAGTTTTCTACAGTGAGGGTGGTGGTGAAAACTGGACCAGTTTGCCCCAACAGGTGGTAAATGCCCCATCACTAGAAACATTAAAGGTCAGGTTGGATAGGGCTCTGAGCAACCTGATCTAGTCAAAAATGTCCCAACTCCTTGCAGTGAGCAGGGAGGAAGCAGATGACCTTGGAAAGGGGTGGTAAGTAACAGCATCCTGTCCCTGGCTGGGTACAGAGGCTGCTGAGAGTGGGACAGTGAGAAGTGAGGTTTAGCAATTCTTTTCAAAGACGTTTTCCAGTCCCATAAGTCCATGGGTCCTAATGGGATGCATCCACGTGTGCTGAAGGAGCTGGCAGATGTCATTGCAAGGCCATTTTTTTATAATCTTATTGATTATGTTGACTGGAAGAAATATCTGAAGACTGGAGGAAAGCCAGTTGTTGTCATATTGTTAAGGAGGGCAGGAAGGACAATTAAGGGAACTACAGTTCCCTTACTACCTCACCTAAGTCCCTGGAAAGGTGATGGAGCTGCTAATTCTGGAAAATATTTCTAGATATATGAAGGACAAAAAGGTCATCAGGACTAGTCAGGAGGGCTTCCCCAAGGGGAAATTATGCTTTACCAATCTGATTAACTTCTGTAAGGAAATGACTGGGTTTGTAGATGAGGAGAGAGCAGTAGATATTGGCTGTCTGGACTTCAGAGAGGTCTCCCATAAGATGCTCGTAGACAAGCTGTTGGAGTATGGACTGGACGAGTAGACAGGGAGGTGGATCAAAATGGCCAGGCCCAGAGGATGTGATCAGAGGCATGAACTCTTGTGACAGGTCTTATTAGTGCATACAGATACCTGAAAGGAGGTTGCAAAGAAGATGGAGCCAGGCTCTGCTCAGTGGAGCCCAGTGACAGGACCACAGGCAATGGGCACAAACTGAATTACAGTTTGGGGAATTTTTAGCAAAGTCGATGGAAAGAAGGAGAATCAAGAAGAATTATTTCTTGTTATACTTTATTTAATTGCATATTTGGTTTCCTCTGGGCAACCAAAGGGGAAGGGAAAAGATGAGCAGATTACTCTAATCAAGTGAATTACCTTTAAAGTCTGAAATTATCAGATTACTTCCCTTATGATTAAGGCAAAACTATTGTCAGTGTCACTACTAATAAGTTTTAAACTGTTCTTGAATATGTGTCTAAACTAAATGTAGAACTAATGCTTGAACACCAGGGTTTATCCCAGAACAATGATCTATAAATCATTGCTTTCTCAACCAAGTTAGATCTATGACTGATCAGTGGTCACCAGTGGTCATCAGGTTTCTCTTTTGAAACAGTGGTATGTATGAGATTTATATCTCTGCTCTTATTTCTGCTCTGCCCCAATGTACAATCAAACTGTGAGAACAGAGAAGGGAACACAGAGGCCCAAAGTTGGGCTAAACATTACCACAGAAGAAAACAGGACCTCTCTTAATTAGACAAGGACCTGTCTTAGGTAAAGGACACCCCGGAAGGAAACACGGTGCCTAGAAAAGCTCACTGAAGAGGCTTTTACAGAAAACTATGTGCTTCTCACTACATGAGTCACAACCACAGTAACAGTGGGTAATCCAAACAGAGCTGGGGTAAACCGTGGTAAACCCATGGATTGCTTACAGGAATGGCTGTCTCATCTGTGCTTCCACAAGCCCCTTTGCTGAAGGACTGATGATTCAAATCAGCAACCTCAGTATCAAGAGAGAGGAGAACAAACAGGTTTATATGCACAAAAGGACTTTTAAATCATTCTAATTTGATCAAGTACATACATTTATGCCTTCTTAATCTGAACTGATAAAGAAGTCCCTCTTTATCTAAACAATAATCAAGGTAACAAATATTTTTCTATTTATTTTTCATTAATCATTTCAAATTGAGCATTTATCTGATTTTCTTTGTCAGAATCACATATCAACTATTTTTTTACACATCTTTAATGATGACTTCTAAGGAACTGTCTGCCTGCCATTCAAAACCTCAAGAGGTGCTATGTTTTCAGACAAAGTATCATTATAATTAGTGATTAGAGATTCTTAATAACAAATGTGACAGAGATCAAATTATAAACTTTATGAATACCACATTTACCGACCACTATAAGTTCAATTACAGTAACCACAATTCATGTTATAGCTGACTTAATATACAAGGCAATGTATTTAAAATAAAAAATGCCAGGTTTCAGCCAAGCTTCTAAATCCTACAAAGTAAAAAGCTTAGCTGTGTGCATCTAGAGAAATAAAAGTTGCAGGGTTTAAAATACCTTCATTTGATCTGTACAATCTCAGCAATTCTAGAAAAGCATGGACCCCTTTTAAGTCTTATATAGACCTCGACTACCAACAGTGTTTGGACAGGATCTTTAAAATTTCTCAAAGCAACATAAATAATATCAAAAGGCTTTTAGGCAAAACTTTCAAATGCATGCATTTTATTTCCTATGATACCCCTAGAAAAATGGTATCATTTTAATTTTTGTTTCTTGGTACTTAAACTTTTGGGGGTTTACTATTAGAAAGTTACTTAAAGCTGAAATCTTCAATATGTCCATTTCCTGCAGCATGAGGCTTCAAATAATAACGTTTTATAAATCATTTTGACACCAAGAAAAAGTTTTCTCCCATTTCTCTCAAGATTATTTCTTCCTCTTCTAGCTCACCATCCTTAACCGCTTTGCTGCTCTTCCCCAACCTCATAGGCTTACCAGGTATCAGTATTTGTGGGAATTTTTTCATGTCTCTTAAGCCTTTAAATCCTCTTGTCTATTAATGCACCAATCTATTGTAGTTACATACAAAATAAGTCCACAAAGGAGCTTTCAGTGCCATGCCAAAAGAAGAAGATTTCTCTTAAGAGGACAGTTTGGGGCTTCTCTACTAATAAATTTTATTTCTTTCACCATATTCTTACTTCTTTAAAACCCTTTATGTCTCCTACTGCTCAAAGGAGATCATTTAGACTATTCTCCAATGTCCTACATGGTTTTTAATGAAACAAACAGGAAACTATACCCAATCTCAACCCACTAAAATCCTTTTCCAATAGATCTTATAAGTCTAAATCCAATATGCTCTTTTCTCAGTAATAAATATCAACAAAATTATTGCATAATGACATTTCCCTTGCACAAGAAATAATCAGCATTTGAATTTTCCATCTTCATGACACATTTCACCAGTGTCTAAAAACTAATATGACAACAGCCGCAGGCTTACCTGGCTTGCAACTTCTGTTTTTCAGCCAGCACAAAGAACTAAATGTACTGTTAATATGAGAAAAGAAAAACACAAAATTCGAAGAAAACCCTTTGAATCCCAATCCCATTGGTCTGTTCCAGCTACTGCAGGGAAGATATACTATCACGATTATCAATGGTGTGAATAGCAAAGAAAATCAATTTTACATATTTCTTCTCACATTTGGCATCAGTAAGTGTGATTTTGTATTTGATTTTTCATCTAATTTGTAAGGTAATTTTTTTCTTCTAGATAAGAAACACAAATCCTGGATCAATTAGAAGTATTAACACAATGTAATGAAGGATGGAAGACTTGACCCACCCAGCAGTTACCATCTCCCTAAATCATATGGAGAAATGCCAGTACTGTGGAGAAAGCTGAAATCTTTATGAACAAAGGGACAACGAGTGCAAGGTCTCATGCCTTCTGAAGTGGAAAATTCTCAGGAAGGGAATCCACGCAGCAGCTCCAAGAAACTTTTTTAATGAAGGTGATCTGAGGTCTTTGAAACCTTTGTTGCTATAAAGTCTCCTGACTATTTGCTCTGCCAGAGTGTTTATGCAATAAATACTGATATCTCTAAGGGTTTCTTACAGCACACAGAAGCCATATTTCACTACCTTCCTGTACAGAACCACAACTATTTATGATTCTCTATTCAAATAAGAATCATATTTTTTTTATTTTATATGGCTAAGCTACCAATCAAATGAGATTCTAGTAATAAAAAATTGAAAATGTCTAGTAATTTCTATTCACTCTGACCTCAGCATGATCTATCTTACCTACCTGTGCTTACAATCCTTACTGTTTGGCCACCTGCTGATTTCACTGATTTCCTAAATTATGCAGTTAAAAAAACCAATCTTCTATTTTGTAACTAATTCCACCTGCACTCTTTTTTACATCCTTTAACCTTGAGACTCCAAAGACTTCAAGAGAATACAAAACTCACAGAAATTGAATTCTGAAAGAAATATCTGAAACTGGCCAAAAGAAAGAGTTCTTGAATGTTCTAGTTCTTGAATGAAGGGGTGGTGAAGGCTGCAGAAAGCAAAGAGCCCAGTTAAAATAATTTCAAGATAAAATACTATTTCAGGGGTTTTTTGTACTAGAAATCCTGGTTTACAGCTAATTTACAGTTATCTATCACATCTTTATTTCTCTGATGAATACCTCAAAAGTATTGATAATTTTTCATGTACATTGAACAGTTCTCAACAAGAACCAGTCCAAATACTCTATGAAGCATCACCAAACTGTGCCTTCAGGAGCTCTGCTGCATTCTGTCTGATCACAAAGTGGAGAAATAAGAGTAATGTACAAACACCAAATAAAACCTAAACATCATTCATATTAACTGTCACTTGGCCTAAGAAGCAAATAAGACCCTCTGAACACCAGCTGGGGACTAATTTATAGCTATCAGAACTTTGCTTTTTGTAGACAAATACTTGATATTTGTTGATATGACGCCATTAAAATATTACAGCATGCCCATCACAACTCCCAAAGAGCTTGCCATTTATGCTCAAACAGAAGTCATTAACACACTAACAAGGCAGCATGAATACTACAGGGAAAATAAAATTTGATTTTGTTATCAGCTTCATAAAGTACATTGAAGAGTACAGATGGAATGACTGTTCCTGTCAGTGCATTCACATGGCCCCATTTATTACTCTTTTCATAGCCTTTCCTACAGTATTTCTTATTTAGTTCTTAGCTTAAATCAGAGATCAGCAAAGCAAGGTGCACCATGAATTCACAAATTTATCTCTCTGGTGATATAAGAATGATATTGCAGAGAGTGTTCCTGGGTTGGAGTTATGATTCTTCACGGCAGCTTGTACAGTGCTATGCTTTGCATCTGTGGCTGCAGAAGTGCTGGTGCTACACCAGCATTTTGCCTGTTGTGGAGCAGTGCTCACACACCATCAGGGCTCTCCCTCCAGCTCCACACCACCCAAATCCAGGAGGCTGGGATATGCTGTCTATGTTTGCTGGTGTTGTGATGATGTTCCTTTGATTTTGAGAAATTTTTTGTTGTTGCTGCAAGCAAAATTCATGAAAAGTATGTAATGAATTTAAATATTCTTGATTATTCATAAATTTGTGTTTCTAAGAGATGGGGGGTAGAATGTACTGGATACAGGTGAGCTGGGGGGCCCCTCTGGGAAACCATATTTTAAAACAGGCACAGGAGGTGTGGGAGATAGGAGTGAGGAAAAACATGGGAGAAACAGTCCTGCAGATACCAAAGTCAATGAAGAAGTAGGAGGAGGTGCTTCAGGTTCAGGAGCAGAAATTCCCCCCCAGCCCATGGTGAGACCACATGGATCTATCCTGAAGGACTGCAGCCTGTGGGAAAGACCCACCCAGGAGCAGTTAGTGAAGAACTGAATACCCCAGGAAGGACTACATCCTGAAGAAGGGGAAAATTTTCCCCAAATCAAGGCTGTTTTGGCCATGATGGTAATTGGTAAGGGATCTTTCTGTCTTAATCTCAACCCACAAGCTTTTCCATCTTATTTTCTTCCTCTGCGCAGGTGAGGAGGGGAAATGAGAGAGATGCGGGGTGTGAATCTGACAACAAGCCAAGGTCAACCCAAACCAGCTTGTTCAGGATATGGACTTCTCAATCCTAAATGTTCACTGTGACATTAGTCCATGTATCCTGTGTGCATATGATATCCCTAAAAACAGCTATGACAAATGTAACAGCAAGAAATTCTTGCCTTTCCACATTTATTTCCCACTCACAGCTTGAATAATAATTTCACTCTGCCATGAACATAGTTTCAAAGGTCTAAAAGTCACCAATAGAGCTTCTTCCTTAGAAATACTGATATTGAATTGCAGTGTCTTTCACTTTATCCGTCAGTAGAAAGTAATATTTTGTCAGTAATTCAAGCAATTCTAATTGACAAAATCTGTGCTCTTAATGTGTGTCAGTCAGGCATCATAATTGTAAAATCAGTTTTCACTGGAACCATCAGTATAATGTAATGAATAATATTGCAGAAAGGCAGCATAAGACACAGAGGAAATTAAGTGGTAAAGGTGAGGACAATTTTGAGATTCCTCGTTTACTGAAAGACAAATAAATATTTATTGCCATATCAGTTATAGAAATACTTGGGCATATAAAGTATTTATTGTCATCCTGTTTTGTACTTAGTCAAATATCTTTAAAAGAGAAAAATGAAAAGGAGAAAAAAATTACTGAAATTAGTATTGTATTTCTAGCCTGTACATGTTATATTATTAGAGTAGATGATGTAATACATGTCATGTATATTCTAGCCTATAATTTATAATAACACAGAAGTAAGCTTACACAGTGCAATTAGTACGGCTAAGAGTGATGATTACCGTCTTGTACAAAATTTCTTTAGTGTTTGAACTACAGTTCAAGAGAATTGCAGGAGGATAAGAAGGTTCTGGGAAAGTACCAAGCATATGCAAAATTTCTCAATGTGTTTTCAGTTGTTTTATGTGTAGAAAAGGTCTTTGAAATACGTCGGTAAAATGTGCTTCACCCAGATCAAGCCATTAAATGTGTGCACCTTGTATTCAAAGATACTTGTACTGAGGTAAATTTATGGTAAATTTAAATAGTTTTAAAATATTACCTCACCTTTAAATTGAAAAGTATCTCAGATGTGAGGAGCATGCATGATATATTAACTGAGAGTTTAAAAAAGATGAAAAAAATCATCTTTATGGTATTATTATAGCAATTTTTTTCAGTGGGTTAATAAGTCTTGCAAATACATGTTTGTGTACTCTAAACTGCTGCCTCAGTAAATGAAAATAATGGAGGATAGAATAGGATTTTGCATCTCTATAGTATTGCCCTAGGGATAATCCTAAATCTTGTAACTGCTTAAAATACTGTATGTGGTTTTAATAGAAAATAGCCACTTAACTCACTTTAATAGCTGACAGCTCAAAAAGGTTCTTGCTTATCTCCTGAAAAATTGAAACAGTGACAATATATGGAAGCTCCTTTTCTATGTCTCCTAGGTAACTCTTAATATGAATTCAATTCAGATCATCCTTGTTGCCAGTCAAACAGAAAAAGAAAAAAAGTATCCACATGCCTATACCCACTAAAGAAATACTCAAGTCTCCACAGAAATCAGTAAGCTTTTCTCTATTCCTAAAATTTATGGTGAAAGCAAAAAAACCAAACAAAACCAAACACATACAAAAAAATACCTCAAAGCCTAATACTAATATACTAAATAAAATAGAAACTATATATTTAGGTGAACGTTTTGGCTTGTTTTATTTACTACTGCCTGAAGAGTACTGCCTGGAAAATCCCTGATTGGACAATACATTCTTTACTGCAGACAGATCTGGCAGTTTATGACCATGCTTTACAGAGGTTCTTCTTTTTTAAGACCTCTTTTAAGACTTCCTTTTTTTAAGTAGGAACAGTTCTTTTGCATGCCTCAATTTACTCTATATTGGTCTGAAGATAACAAAATATGGGAAACATACCTTTTTACGTCTTTCAGTCTCACTTTAGGAATTATAGTGACAAACTTTCACAAACAATGATGCAGAATTTCATCCGACTGAGTTATTATTGGGTTGCATATTTTATTATACATGTATCTATTTTACATTGGCTTAAGTAAGTCTTCAAAAGACAGTTATTATCTGCCTTCACAATTCAAGATAAGTCATTAAAATACAGTGCACATTATTAGCCTCTATAGAGCAAAAACACTAATCTAGGAAACACTTCTCTTTTATTATTCACTTTGACATTTGACAGCGCATTTTGATCTCAAATGTGGAAAGTAACCCTATCCCATTTTTTCTCTTCATTCCTTCTTTAAAACCAACACTAAAAGTACAAGACTTTGTCAAGAAGGACATCAGGACTACTTCTACATGAACTCCAAACATGTGGTATATTTATCATATTTTACTTGCTTAAAAACTGAAGGAACACCAAAACCCAGAATCTTTTTCATTGTTGATTGATGAAATCTGTCCTATAATCTCCCTCCTTGCAATAGCTTATTTAGCTCTGTCATTATTTCACACCGTGAACTTATTACACAAAGGTATTTCTATAACTACCAGTAAGTTCATTTTCAAAAAAACCAAACCAAAACAAAAAACCTCACATTTCCAAGTAGAACAGAAAGCTATGCATCACTATTAACTGTAATTTTTTCTTGGGTATATTTAACAATTTCCTCTGAAAATCATTCCCAGTATATATCCAACCTAGTCATTCATTCAAATTGTCAAAATATTACAAGAGATAAGAAAAATTTGGTTAATTAAAAAAAAAACAAACATTGATTTTAGTCTTAGATGTTTTTATATCAATCCTACATGCTCAAATCTTTATCAGAAAATAGTACAAACTTAAAGAAGGATTGCTTCAAAGCTATAGTTTTTAAGGCTTTTCTCTTGTTAAAATCTTTAAATCTATTTATAGTTTCCCCCCCCCTTAAGAAATGTATAATTCTTACATCAATATTAACCCAAAATATTGAAAATATTAACCAAGCAGACAAAATGTATTTTTTAATACAGATACTCTTTTGTCCCCTCTGATTACTCCCCTCTGAACCCTGGACTACAGCTGGGACAAGGTCCTCCCATGCACAGAAAGACCAGAAATCATTTTGAATCTCTTGAGCTAAGCTTTAGGCTTTGTCCAGGAGCATGCTTGCACTGAGGCACACATCAGCTTCATACACACTCTCCTCCAGGTGAAACAGGATCCAGTCCTGCTTCAGAATCTGTATCATGGTAGCAGACTACCATGCTGATAAAGCTCTAGAAGAAATGGAGAATACAGGCCTGATCATGCCTGTCTTTAATGCAGCTTCTTAATGTTTGAATCAAAAGTTCTTATGGAGCATCTTCTGATTTGACTCTCTCTGTCCAAATGCCTGGTAATAAGGCAAAAAAAAAAACTTTAAAAAGTAAAAATCTTTAAAACACATGCTCGGATTTCTAGTTTAAAATAAAAAAAATTTACTATCAGACTGCATATTTTTTATATTTCCAGTATAAGTCCACTCCTGTAAAAAATAGTTATCAAAACTAATGTCTATTTTACTTCTTTTCAACTGATAATCAAATACGAAATTTCCTATTAACCATGTGAATTAGAATTTGTGTTGCTACTTTACCCTGTGTCTCTTGCCTAGGGATAACAGGTGAGATGAGCCCTCAGGGGCCAGGAGGGAAAATGCACCAGACTCTAAGTCAAAACTCCAGGCAGCTCACTTGAACTCAGTATCTCAGCCTAATGAGTAGCTAAAACATATTAGAATTAAATCTCCCACAAAATATGCAATAAGAATCAAAACATTTAGTTTTCATGACAGATTAAATTATTGCAGCCTGGTAAAAGCAAGTTTCTTTGATCAGTGAAATTTTGTTGAATTTTCATTGACAGCTGCACTGAACTGGGGCAACAAAAAAATGCTATGGCCACATGTGGTCTTCAAGCAGACATAATGGGCTATTTTTAATGCATACTGGAACTGGAAAACAAGGTTTTCAACTATTTTTGGAATACATTTGAGTTAACCTTTTTGTTCCACTTCCTGAATATTATCGTCCTTCTCATAGTAATGCAAAGTGCCTTATCTGGCAAAAATACTAACATAATAAATATAGACTACCTATGGCCCTAATATATGTATTAAGTTGTAAAATGGCCTTTTCTGTCAATTTGGCTGAAAGTATTTGGGTCAAGTGCACTGTGGCAAAATGTGAAATATATTTTCTTTTTTCCCTGCTCTGTCAGAAAGGTGAAAGTTATGTTGCTACTTTTTGCCCTGAAACAGGCCACTTTTTCTGTCAATCTAGCATAAACTTCAGCAAAAAAAGAAAATGTAACTACAGATTCAAAAAAGAAAAAAGTCAAGGACAGATTTCTTTTGTATCACTTAAAGGATGAAATGAATAATTGAGTGAGTTATTTTTCTCTTTGGTGAGAAGAGAAAAATGTGTAAATCCCATCATTCAGAGTGAAACACTACCCCCACTCAACTGCTTACAGATGTTATTAGAAACCATAAAGTCAAAATCACATGCCTGAAGACCTATTTTTAAAAAAATGGTGAACTTGTGAAGAGCATATATTAATTACACAACTTGCCTTGGCAGGACTAGAAATTTTGTATCAGTCCATTAAGAACAATTGTTTTTTTCTTTGGGCTAAAGCTTGCTTTGGACTTCTTCAGTCAGTAATTATATGTAACACTAACAGACCACAACTGTGTCATGAAATGTTATTGAAGAAAACCTAAGGAATTATAGCATTGTATTTTACTTGTGTAAAGAGGTATAATATAGAAAAAAAGAATTCTGAAATACTTGCTCCAAAAATGAACAATTCACAATCTGTGAATGAAGAATTTGGAAAGTTCATTATAGGTGCATTTGATAAAGTGCATTTATACCTAGCTAATCTGAAAACTATTGCTTAAAGCAGGCCCAAGATGCTCATCACCATCAACAAAATGAATACTAAATAGCCAGGCAGTTTTGTTCATAGCTGGAGTTTTGTACATCAGGCAAGACAAGATTTTTAATAAAGCAACCCTGTCTGATTCAGAATGGCCCCCAATGCTATCCAAAAGGACGGCTCAGCCTTACATTAGGAAAACACAAGAACTCTCACATAGGATACTGCAGCCTGACACCTTAGTGCAGCTGATTCCTGCACAGTGCCACAGCTGTACCTCCAGGGACTGAATTCCCCCATTGTTGGCACCGAGTCTTTGCTAGACTGGCACAGTGCTGGCCAGCTGGCAACACAGGAGCTGGACCAAAGCCCACAGGATGCTCCCGGCTGCCAGCCCTAGAGGACACTGCCTGAGAAGCCAGCCCAGGAGAAAGGGGCTGCCACCACAGCCCAGACCAGCAGCCAGTGGCACAGCAGCCACTTGCTCCTCCATTGCACCCCCTCTGACAGTAGCAGCCCACCTCCCTGTGCCAGACAGAGCACACGGTGACAGACACTGCCAGTGGGAAGAGAGACTGAGGAGACAGAAAGGCAAGGGAAACCTTAATGAAGTGTCTGTAACATTCTTGTGGCAAACAAGGTTGCAATATCAGGCAGTGAGATCAAGCAATTCTGCGTGTCAGAAGTCCATATCTTCCCTCACCTCCAGGAGAATCATCAATATAAGACAGACTCTTAAAAGACTGTACATGGACGCTGGCCTTTCCTGCAAAATTTGTTCAGGATTCCTCATACCTGAAGTATAGGGGGGTGTGTGTGTATATATATATATATATTTATATATTAAAATGCATATATATATGTATATGTGTGTGTGTAAATATATACACACACACACACACACACACCCCTATAGGTATAGGTATATATAGAGAGTGTTCCTATTCCTGCAGAAAAAGGGAGGAAAGAACAAATTTTTCATCCGTCAGTGAAAGAGATCATTGGACATACTTACACTGGATGTATTTACATTTCTATATGGGGATGAGCTTTCTTAATCCAACTTCACTCCCCTAGAATCCCAGCACCAAACTCCGATCAGGGTCAGAGCATAGCTATTAGGAAAAAAACAGTATTTAAAGGGTTCACCTAAAGGGGTAAAGAAGCCAAAAGAGTGGGATCAAATTCTGATAGTCTCATACCTTGCAGAAGTTTGAGGAACTTTGCCTGCCCTAGCATCTCAGACTTGAGTCATCACATGAGACTGACAAGCCCTCCTTTCTCTCCCAGTTCCACATAATTCAAGGTTTTTCGCTTAATAGTTTGCTGTATGCAAGCTCAGGATAAGTAATAACCAGTCAATCTCAAAAGGTTTCAAGGTTTAACTCAGAGAAACATCTGAAGGACCTAATATCCCTTCCAGCCTAATGAGCTGAGTAGCTCATGGGAATCAGGTCTCTATTGACATTTCCAGTAACTTGTTTTTAACAAGGATTGAACTATTACAACAGCTTCTCCTGTTGTTTCAATATTTCTTTATATTTTCCTAAGGAAATCAGACATAATACATAACGGATGTGAAGGGGGGTTAGGGAACAGAGGGCGAGGATGGACATGATGAATAGCAGAGAATTAAATTAAAGGAACAAAATTTAAAAGTACCTCAAGCTTTAATCAAAATATTCAAAAGTTTTTAGATAGCTAGTTGGTTATCAATGGTTGCCAATTTTCTTGTCAATTTCTTTCCCAAATGTTTTAATCAAGAGTGAAGAAACCATCTGACATTGTATCATAAAAATATCACATCTTTGGCAAAGATGTGTTGTCTCTTCTTCAGTATTTTTTTACTTGAAATGTGCTTGTTTGAGCTACCAAGCCAGGCTAAATCTGAGTAATTGACCTGGGATAACATAATCCTTGTCTACAAAGAGTGCTTATTTTCCACAGGTCACGGTCTGTTACCTAAGTTCTGCTTTAGTCTCAGTATGGACATAATACAAGATAGCCAGATGTGTCACTGATTTGCTATATGCAACCTTGAAATTCAGTCAAAGATAAGATTCTTATAATAAGCAAAGGTTCTGTTCAAGTACACATGTAAGCTTTTTAGAACAACATTTCTCAATGTATATTTTCCTTCAGTTTTAGGTCTTTGCAAAGTGTCATCCCGTGTGGTTCCCAAATCATGTGATAGAATTACTCATTGCTCACATACCTGCACCTTTGATAATTCTACCCCCCTCCAGGGTTAACTTCTGTTTAATAACCAGTGTTATTCCTGCTCTCCATGCAGTGGTTGTCCTCTGCAGCCATGGCATTACATCACCCTATGACACAGTTAAGGTAAAAACGCATTCTGGAACAGATTGTTCCCTGCTGCAATTCCTCTAAAGCCAACTCATTTTCATCAAGGGTGAACTCAGAACACAGTCTTTTAAGATGGACTCCACAGTATGTACTGAAGGCAATCCAAAGAATGACCTTTTTCAAAAAATTCTCATGAAAACTTTTAATGTACCATTGGGTACTGTTTCAAGACAGGAATGGTTTATTTACAGTATTAGCTTAATCTAAAATGTACAATAGCTTCTCAACTTTCCAAGACACAATTGGCTTTTAAGCACCTGAAGTGAAAAGGTCATAGGAAAGAATTCCCGAGCAGATCCAATAAACCAATAATAGGTCTAGGTGTCCAGTTCTTAAGTAGGGTTTGTATTTGGTTACTTAACTGTAGTTCAGAGAGTAAAGTTTACAAGTATTACTTTATCAAATGTTAATCTAGTTATTCTTACTTTTCTCTTAAGCATAATATCCTTTTTCCATTACCTTTAATTTTGCCTTGTGTTGCTTATTCTTTTTGACGTCTGAATACAGAGGACAGGAGTTATTCCAATTGTATTTTAATATTTTATGGTTTGGAAGTTCATTCTCTGTGTCTTATTCTGTCTCTATCAAGGCTACAGGGCTGCATTAGTCTCAAGAACACAGAAACAGCTATATTTTTGTGAGTGTCACATCAAATGTAATACCAATAGCTGAATATAATACAAATGTAATACCAATAGCTGAAAAAGATTCTTGACATTTTATGTAATGTCAAAAAATGAACCATGACACTTGAATTAGAAAGGGTATATATGTAGTCTCATAAAATCCACTATATTTTGATCCACAACACATTTAGTGCTTCAGTGAACCAACAAGGAGGTGACAGTCGCACAAATTGTAGATAGATATAAGATAATGTTCCTCTCTGACAGAATATAAAAATAACAAGACAAATATTAAAATCCAAGGAAGGTCTAGCCTGATAGAGTCAAAATTATGTATATGATTGGTTTTCATCTTGAAAGCCAGATGGTTTATCCCCAATAAGGCAGAAATTTGTTTTGAAATATCCTCCTTAATGCTGATCCAGCCTCACCTTGATCGTTGTGTGCAGTTTGGGGCCCCACAATCAAAAAAGGATGTTAAGGTACCTGAACTCATGCAGAGGAGAGCCACAAAGCTGATGAAAGAGCTGGAAGGAATGACCAAGCAGATTGAAGACACTGGCTTTGCTGGCTTTGGAGAACAGGAGGGTGAGGAGTGACCTCTGTTCTCTCTACAGCTTACTGAGGAGGGGAAGTGGACAGGAGGGTCCCCAGCACTTTTCCTGGCATCCAGTAGCAAGACACATGGAAAGAGTTCACAGCAATGTCAGGGGAGGTTCAGACTTGACATTATGAAACATTTCTTCACAGAGAGTGTGGTCAAACAGTGGACCAGGCTTCCTAGCGAGGTGATCAATGCCTCAAGCCTGTTAGTGCTGGAGAAGCATTTAGACAATATAGTTAATATACTTTAGCTTTTGGTCAGCCCTGAAGAGGTCAGGCAGATGGAGTAGATGATATTGTAGGTCCCTTGCAACTGGAACTATTCTGCATTTTTCAATTCTGAATCTTCAAATTTTCAAAACCACATAGAACAAGACAGCTATCTCCTGCTAACCTACTTTCAAAAAGTGTTTTGTTATCCCTTAAAGGGGTAGGACTTGACCCATTTTTATGAAGCAAAGAACAATACAGATCCCTTTTCACCCAGTGAAATAGCAAGAGCTGAACGTTATCTTTTCACCTCATTTTTCCAAACATGCTGCACTGCTGGGTCTGCCAAACTTGCCTGTCTCTTGTACTGTTCCCAATGCAGTTTGCCCCAGAAGATGGACATGAGTTTCAGCGTACTGGCACTGGTCTGGCAAAGGAGTGAGGGACTACGAGGCAAACTTCCCTTTACTGTCTCAGCTAATTCCACTTCTTAGTCGTGTTGCAAAGGGTGTGAATCAATTGTAAACAGTAAAGGCCCTCACACTTCGGAAAACATCCAGGTGATATCCACTACTTGTGTCCCACGCTGTTTAACACACAGACTTGAATAAAATACCATTATTTCAGACAAGCTCTGTTTGAGCAGAACAAGCTCCATTTTGGCTACCTGTTCCTGTCCTTGATGATCATCAACAGTAAGCACCTAAGTACAAAAATTGAGCAAACATATAAAAACACATTTCCTGAATATTCTCACAGCCCTTAACTTCAGAAGGAAATTCTGTGGAAATTCTGGTTCTGTCTAGTGAGATAGTGAGATACTGTATCCCAATTCCTTCTATAAAAAAAAAAAAAAAAAACCAAACCAAAGGGGGCTGAAGTGTACTGGCCAGAATTAATAACTGTGTTGCTGGAGTAACAAAAGGTAATGGTCAATGTACCCTCTATATTGTACAGTCTCTAACTACTGTTAATCAATCATATAGCTTGTGGATGTCTGTATCTCATGTTTACATAAAATCAGGAACCCAACAGAATTGCATATCTATTGTAATAACTGATTGTTTTATTTATTGTTTCTCTAATTCAGTGGAAGAAAATATACTTTTTAGTGCATCTCACTAAGGCTAAAAAATTATAAAAATGCATAAAAATATGGTTTTTTCCTTGAAATGAATACACCATTAATAGAAAACACTCTGCAATTAGGAATTGATTAGTTATTTAATTATTTGGTACAACCTTAAAAGTGAGCCCTCTCAAAGCAGAGAGATGATTCCCTGACACCAGGTCACATGCATTTTAGGAACTTGGCATGAATTTTGTACTAAGGTTGCACAAGTAATTATCATAATTCTCAACAAGGCTACCATTTCTTATGTATAAATAAAATATTGAGACTCAACACACATAACATTATTTGGACATATGTCAAAGTTCCTGATTGCAGTTGGCTGATTACTGTATGATTTTAGATACTACATCATCCATTTTTAATTTTGTCACTTGTCTGCTGTGCCAAAATCACTCACAGGAGGAGAATCTACAACTAAAACTTCTGCAATATGTAATGAGTGGCAAGAATGTGAATAATGTGTATGTCACAGAGTAGACTAGGTAAGCCTTTGGACTACATGTTTCCTGAATTTAATTGCTCTGCAACAAGGTTTCATTGCTTTCCTCCCACAACATCTAAATGCAGCCACCTGTGACAAAGAATGAGTTCACTCCCACAGAAAAAGAAAGAAAAAGAAGGAAATAAAATTAATGTTGCTGTATACACGAGACACTTGTACACCATCATGAAATCAAGGTAATGAAAATGCAAAAAGCCTGTCATTGTCCCTGCCTTGTACTTAGAATATTCCACAGTGTGCTTTTACACTTCTTCACCTGACACCCAGCCTACTAGGAGTTAAGGAACTAGATGAGAACATCAACACTCAGTAATTTCCGAAGTCTCTGCCGTCATAGCTGAAAAAACACTTCAATACACCACAGGAGTATAGTTTAAGAAGTCAAAGTTATAATGTTTATTATCCTTAACCCACGCAGCAGATTTCCTCTCTGCATATTTCTTTCATGGCACTACCACTCCTGAAGGAGCAAAAGAGAGTCTGTGAACCCAGGGCAGCCCAGGGAGAATACTTTGTGATTTGTGCTTACTCAAGGTACTTATAACTTTGCTCTTGGAAGAGGCCGCATGGCAGTGTTTACCATGGAGTGTTTACACTCGAGAGAAGTCCATTTGTTCAGGCCAACTGGAAGTGAAGATATTTTTAAAAAGATAAAGTTACAATTCCGTCAGAGATGATTGACTATATTTCCATCTCTGCTTAAGAAAGTGTCAATTACAGGCAATGACACTCCCTCCTTAGAACGTTTTGATAATGTAGAAACATCAGAACATGCCACAATACACTCCTATAACAATATTTAAACATATACCTTCAGAATGGTTTGTTCTGTTCATTCCAGGCTCTAGCCTGAAGATCCCTCTTTTTCTCCAAGAACAGCATGCTTAACTGAAATAGCAGCAAAACTTACAGGAGGAAAATGGGATCCAAGGACTCAGTCTTAAGTATGACACTGGCTCTGATCAATCACTAGATCTGAAGAAAAAGGAATGCACAGGGCAATGACTCTCCAGATATACCATTAATTGCCTGTTGAAAGAGAAGATAAGCACCAAAATGCCTCTAATTGAGCCAGTGACAAGCAGAACAAAAACAAGTATATCAGAAAATCCTCCATTTTAAGAGAATTTGAAGTGTTTGGGGTTTTTTTTTTCTGGTTTGTCATGCTTCACTCTGAAAATAATGCACCTCTATACGCCCTAATTTATACAGAATGTGCACTGCCTATACAACACTTATCACAAAAAAAAAAAAAAAAAAAANAAAAAAAAAAAAAAAAAAAAAAAAAAGTAACAACAACAAAAAAACTACAACCATACCAAATATTTCAAAAAATAATTTCTATCATTAAGGTGCATATAACGAATTTCTGAATTTGTGGTGATGGTATCCCCTTTCCACAATTACTAATTCTCTGGACTCTTGTTCTAATTCAACTATTTGATACTTGGGTAAACAAAAGCAGTGTTGCCCTGCATTTTTTTCACTTTGTTATTTATAAGTTAAACCAGAAAAGCCACAAGAATCTATCACCAATAAATTATTTGATAATGAAAGAGTTAGACCATCTTAGGTACTCCGGTAGCAATTGAAAAGATTCAGGGATTTTGATTAGACTGTCTAAAATACATTCTTATAGAGAATTCAGAATTATCCTTATATTTACCCCATTTTTATTTTTATTTCCACATGTTAAAAAATATATAAAAAAAAAAAAAGTCCCTGGTTATGAGTAAGATACAAAGAGAAGACAACCAAAAGCTTATGGGTCAGGATTTAAGGGAGGACAGGGAAGAGTGGGGGGACTGCTACAGGCTGACTGCACATGAAGACTGAGCAGGTGATGTCGCTGTGACAGGAGCAGCCTCACACTCAGAATCCCGGGTCATCATGAGGGACTTCAGGCGAGGTGAGGTCACCATTTATTGGAAGGACAACACAGCAGGACACAAGCAATCCAGTAAAGAAGAAATTCTTTACTGTGATGGTGGTGAGGCCCTGGAGGTCCAGAGAAGTGGTGGGTGACCCATCCATAGAAGTGTTCAAGCTTAGTATCTGCTGGGCTTTTGAACAGCCTGGTCTGGTGGAAGGTGCCCCTGCCAAAGGCAGCAGGGTTGGAACTAGATGACCTTTAAGGTCCCTTCCAACCCAAGACTTTCTATGATTCTGTGACACATCAAAAAGTCATTGATGGGTATAGTCTCTGTGGAACAACAACAGAAACAACAGAATTTGATGCTTATGAGAAAGAGATCTCAGTAACAGCAAGTCAACTGGTCAGTACCAGAATATTATTACTAGCAATAAAGTTTTTGAAGAAATTGTCCATTTTCTTTTTAGATTATCATCATCACTTTATTATCGTAGCGGAAACGCAGATGGCAATACCCCTCAAGAGATCAGTTGTGTTCCTGATGAAAAAGACTTAAAATAGCAGAGGAGAGATCAACATTAAGAATTGTATGCGCTAAAAGCAAACTTCTAGTACTGTATAACACTATTCTTCACTAGACTTAGAAGAGCAAATTACCATTGTCAACTGTTTTTAATGTCATTCATTATCATTTTGGGATATGGTTAACACTACATGAGAAACATAAAATGAAAACATAATATTTTCTTTTCTAACTAAAATAATAAGAATTGTTCTTCCATTGCTGTAATACCCCAAAGTAAACAAAAGAGAATAAGTTCCAAAAGCTGAGATGAAACAGGATAAATAGGAGGCATCCATCAGCAGCAAACTTCTCATTTTAAGTTCTAACTTCCACTGAGGTTGAATTCCTCAGTTCTACCTCAGTGGAACCCATATTTTTCTATTGACCTCTGTCTTGAAAAGGTTCAACAGATTATTTTGAATAAAAATATCTTCAGATTATCTCCTAACCAACTTCTCAGAATTCAATCAGCAAGTATTTAGTCATATATTTAATGTTTTGCCATGATAAAAGTAAATTTTTTTCATTAGACCCCATTATGGTATTTTTTATATTTACTGCACCTACAAAACCCAGTGAAATGAGCTTAATTCTCCTTACTATAAAACTGAGCTGTCTGCTAAACCTGCTTTAGAGATAATAATTCACTAGATTTATAGTGAGTCTGTTCCAAATTGATCTAATTAGAGTGTCTTGAGAATAAAGGTTGCAAGACCTTTTATGATTAAAGCACCAATTTTACCAATTTATGTGGGGTGTCTTTTTGTCAAATAAACTCCTTTGGAACTGCAGTTGTTTATTGTTTTGCATCAGATCCATAACTTGGGGAGGGGGATGGTACAGTATCAGTTGGTTATCCTTACATTTGTCTTTGGAAATTATTAGAACCACTACAACTTTTTGTGATATTCTAAATATTCCTAGTAAGTGTAGGAAAAAAGCTTCTATTTCATGACAACATCCCATAGCGCACAGGAGGGAAAAATTACTTACTGTTGTTTTTTAAGAAAGAGATCTCCAGATTACATGAGAACTGTTACAGGTCAGTTCTTTTCTTCAGTTTTGGAAAGGCAACACTTTTTTTATTGCTGTTGTAGAGTGACAGCTAAACAGACAATGCCACGTGCCAATGGTAAGATCGAGAGGAGTTGTTTGGCAGGGAGTGGATCAGGAAACAGGGATGATACTACAAGGTGATAGCATTCTAGTTATCTTCCCAGGATTGCTGTGCTGCCTCACCTTGTCAGGGACTTAACTCTGCAAGGTACGAGGATTTCAGGGACTGATTCAGCAAAATACCCTGACATCAAATATGTCTTTAAATGTATCTGCACAAAATGCCCAAGTGTAATATTATATGAACCTTTAAACCAGTTTCATCACCAGGAGCTGTCTACAAAAGTCACACTGTTGCACATAACTTCAGTGCAGAAAGGCACCAGACTGTATGTTTATGACACCTACTCAAATATTCAAAAAAACACTCTGCAGGACAAATTAGTCGGAACTATTTTCCACCTTATGTCTGAAAATACCACCACAATGAGATCAAGTATTCTTATACTATATTCCACTTTCTACTATAAGCAAGACACGAGGTAATAACGTCAACTAGTCAGGAAAGAAAATGAAACAAAGCAAAACAAACCCTTGAAGTGTGCAAACCAAGACTTTTCCTTGTCTTGATGCTTAGATCATTACTCCACAGCCACACTCATACTGCAGCGTAAGGATGCCTGTTAACTGTGCCCCTGGGCCCTTCAGGACCACTAACCATTAAAATTCAGCAAACTGCATCAACAGCCACTCAGCAGAGAAAGAAGGCACCAAATGCAGACGACCATACAAAGTGTTCATGATATACACAAACTCAGAAACAGCAAAGCAATTATGGGGTTTGTGTGAACAGCCACATAACAAGGCTACTCTTGTGCGTGTACATGGCTTAGTAGGAGAGAAGGCTGTTTCATCTTCTATTCAAAAATCAAAATACTTACTAATCATTGCTGACATATCATCTGCCACTATATAAGAGCATCCTGCATAAATAAGAGGATATACAATCACTTGCAAGTGGAGAGACAGAAGAGAGACTCATATCATTTAAAGGTTTCAGTCAGGGCCAGGATAGTGAGTTATCTGTAATGAACAAACTGAAGTTCATGGGAATTTTGAGAACAGGCAGAACTAGAAAACAATTTCAATGTTTCTCTTTCTTTCCCTCATCTCCTGTCATAAGCAAACAAATAAAAATCCTTAACTGTTCCCAATGTATTTCACTGAGGAATGGGTGAAATTAACAGAACAGCTTTAGAGAAAATCTGTTGCAAAATAAATCACCTTGAACAGAGAGGATGGAAGCAAGAGGCTTCAGTATGAGACACTGATAACAGGATCCTGGTATTTTTTCACTCTAAAAGCTTATCAAAAGTTATTCAGGGTCTCCAGCTCTTACTGAAAATTGAATTATTTATTCTCAGAAAGTATAAACAGGAATGAAATCTCTCAAACAATTTGCTCATTTACATTTCCATGGTTCTTCAGTAATTACTTTCTAACTCAAAATGAAAGGGCTTTTAGGTCATGACTTGAACAGTTCTTTTGTTGGCTGCAGTGATGATGGATGAAGCACTTGTACAAGGATCTGCTGTTGGAAAATCTAAACCACAATGCCTAAGTTTAAGAGTGGCAAAATGGCTGTGCATTAGCCATATTGCCAGACTCACAGTCAGTGCCCAAAATATGGTGACAGACATGTTTGACTATCTTCACAGTACACCTGTTCTCTATTTCAGAGGTATAAGTCCAGGAAATATGGACACATTACAACAGTTTCAAAACCCAGCAAAATTTGTCAAGAGGCCTTAGTCAAAATGGTTCCCACAACCCACACTGCTCCACAACACCTACAGTACCAAAATATCCCATGTAAAATCAACCAAGATACATCTACATGACTTCCAGCCACACCTTGCATCCTGAGCAGTGATGGGTTATTTATCCCATATTTGTTCTATATTATGAGAGGTATTTTTACAAAGATCTTTCAGATCTTCTACAGAGATCTTTCTGATCTTCTACAGAGATATTTCTTCTAAAACAGGTATAAGAGAGACTTAGCGAGACAAACACAGTGCATCTCTAATGATGCAAAACATTACAATTTTCATTTTGTTAGATTAACACATACAGCAATTTCTAATATCAAACCACTCAGCACATACTACACAGGTTCTATTATTGTTGTTTTCACTCAGACAGCATTTCTTAAAATAAAATGTCCACATATTACAGGTCTACAAGGGAAGAAGCAAAAAAATAGATATCTCACCACAGTTTACAAACCAGATTTTCTAGTTCATGACACTATTCACCTTCCAGTGTCAATAGTAGTAGACAAGATGGGTGTATGTTTTTCAGAGTCATATGAGATACGTTTTTTTTTCTAGAGTATAGCTCATAAGCTCCTCTCCTAATAAACAATTTGGAGCTGAACTTCCCTCCAGTGAAATTGTGTTCTGAATACTGAGTGCGTGGAGTACGTTAGAAATTGGGGTTTATTTCTTTTCACTTAAGAAACATGCTGCATTTCAGAAAGCAAAAAATAATCTCTATATTTTACAATTTTTTTAAAAAAACAAGATTACAGAGGAGAAAGAAAATGCTCTTGGGTGACCTCACATTCTGGTGCACTAACAGTGAGCACAGTCAATACAGTGAACTATTCTTAGTTAGCAGCAAATTTGCCAGCATCAGCTGAGGAACAAAGAGACATGCTCCACTTTAAGTAGAACTGAGGCACTAATTGGAACAAAATATTACTTTGCTCACAGAAAAATCATAGGTTATAGCTGCATTACTGTTTTGAGTCACCAGTTAGACCCTAATAAAAGGGGTAGGTTTTAGACCTCGATTGATTTCTGGGTGCTATGCTGAAAAGAAAGTATTGGAGCACAGTCCACCCACAGTGCACTTAAAGTGATTCAGAGCTGACAGGCAATAAAAGAAATATTGTTCCTCTTCTCATTTAGTAGAGCAAGAATAGCTGCATGCAATTTTATTTCTGAACTTCGTAAGTGAAAAATGACTCATTTTATTAGATAAAGACCATTTTAAAAAGCTTGCTCCTATAATTTGCATATTTTGAAAATGAAATTAGTTCATCACGAAATGGTTAAATATAGTATTATGAGATAGGTGAAAGCCTGTAGAATATAAAAAAATGGTTACACACAGGAATGAAACAAAAAGGGAATGTACTAAAAAGGAAAACCTGTCTTGAATTTTACGCCCCTCTCCTGCATTTACAAATGGATGTGCCAATCAAAACTGCAACTGCAAATTGCTTTATCATGCATGCGAATCACAAAGCATATAAACAAATGACCTTGTGGCTCTATTGCTTTGCTAGTCCTTTCTATGCCCCAAATCAGGAAGGTAATGAAGATTTTACAGATTGAGAGGATATCCTCGAATGCATATACTGTTATCTCTCTCACATACACACACACACTTTTAATTAATGTATATTGGCTGTATAGTCATCTTTCCTCCTTACATTTTTTTCCCAGCTGTGCCATCAAAAATGAGTGAGTGGTGAAGAGGTAAGATATGATTACATACCCAAGCCAGAAACAGTTCTGTCAGGCTGTTTGCCTGGGTGTTAATAGATACATAAAGTAAGATAGATTTTGAAAAATCACATTGACACCATTACAAACTCACAATAGAACTACCACTTTGATATGTACAATCAAATTATGAATATCCTCTATGTTAACAGTTGTTTAATTTTAAAAATTTAAGGGAAACACTGGGGGAAAAAATAACTTCTAGGAGTCAGAGTAGGAGTCAGAAAAGATGGCTTAGTTTTTAAGTCACCAAACTGGAATTCAGGACACGCAGTTCTACCATGTTCACTGCAGACTTTTGTGTATTTTTAAAACCATCTAATTGAATCTCTCAATAAATATCTTTTGTCTACAGCTTATTCAGGCTATATACAGCTCATTCAGATCTCTTTGGAGAAAGAAGCAGGAGTTAATGTGTATGAATTCTGCACGTAGCTCACAGGGCCTTGCAATGGCCACTTATACCTGGAAAATGAATAATGAGGTTGTATGACCTTTCTGCTTTTGCCATTACTCATGCCTGAGAGAAGCCCTCAGAGAACATCTGCAAAGCAAATTGATTATTCTTCTCCCCAAACCTTCATCCCTCCAGATGCTTACAAATAAACACAACAGCGTCCAGAGGTGGCGTGCTCAGAAACCAGGGTTACACCAACCAGTATCATCTTGTGTTTTACTTTCCCATTTTCCCTTTGCTTTTAAAAACAGATATTGTATCTTTGTCCTGTTTTAACAATGTCTACAGCAAAGGGAATCCTGATTCACTGGGATTATGGAGCTCCTGTGTTACCAAAAAAGCCCAGTTCCAACACACGGCCCTCCTGGTCCCTGGGGAGTTCCTGCTTCTCCCAGTCCCTACAGAGCCCCCAGATTATGCAGCACCTTGCTGTGATTTTGGTACGTCACATTGCCCAGAGGAGTTGTGGATGCTGGAAGTGTTCAAGGCCAAGCTGGATGGAGCTCTGGAAGTCTGGTCTGTGGAAGGCATCCAGAGCTCCATGGTCAGGGGGTTGGAACTAGATGACCTTTAAGATCCCTTCAAACCCAAACCATTCTGTGATTCTATGATTTTTTACTCATTTGAAAAACAGCAGTACAATGGAATCATGTTTAAGACTCCTAGCTTTACAGTAGTTTACATTAAAATAATTTTACATTCTATATAAAACTAGTAATAATAAGCACTACAACTGAGAGCATTTTGCTACAAATTATTTGACAGTGTTATTTCTCTGAATTTTTCTTGATATGTGATCTCTCCTTCTATTGAGTCCCTCATTGGAACCTAAAGTACACCTATGTCTACTTCTTTTAGGGTGTAGCAGGAGAGAGGGAATTGTAATCAAAATAATCACAAATGTTTAAAATTTAGTTTTATATTTCTTTCTAAATAAAATTATTTTAGTGCTGTTTAATCTAGCTGACAAAGTTAAAATTAGTGCAAAAGCATAAGGGAAGAAAATGAGCACATCTAGAAATGAAACCGTGAATTTGGACAAAAACAAACTTATGAACGAGAACTGGAAGGAAATAGATTAATTTTTTGAAGGAAGCTCATTTTCCCTTTAACACATTTTGAATCATTATCTCATATCTTGAATCATTTTCATTAAAATTTTAGTAACTTTTTACTAAGTGGTGAAGCATTCTAAACTTATAATTATGGAAAGGAGAAACTACTGTTAAATTTTGTAATGCAAAATCCTTTTCTTAAAGAATGAACTTAGACAGATGTTAATAAATTTATTTTGTTTTGTTTTCATTTGGGGAATGTTATATATATTAAACCAAGTCAGTGGCCCAAATGTCCGTAAAAGTCTATGAAAGAAAGAGCAAAACTGTAACACCTTGAAGGCCAGTCTAGCTTTTCCTGATGAGATCTTGCTGATCTGAGTAATTTTAGGAACATGCCTGGCCTATATAAGAAGTTAGGGAATAGTTACTGAATGGATGTGAAGTCCAATTATTTTGTGTAATTTCACATGTGATCTCTTACATCCACTTAATGACATATAAAGCATTCAAATTTGTACACCAGCACAGAGTGAGGTGGAGTTCTGTATCTAGCACAATAGCCCACAAGTTAAGGGTCCTGTTCAGAAAATTTCTCTCTCCTTACAACATTTACAGAAAGTGCAGCAGAGCTAAAAGTAGTCCCATTCAAATTTGGAGTACAGATGTTTGGTGATATAGGTTCTGTCAGTACAGTTTCCATTTTAAAGGTTGAAAATGGAGTGAAGGCTTGTGATTGGCACTAATTATTTCAGTAGTATAACAAATAATTCTGATTTTTAATTCCAGCTCAGTAGATGATAAAAACTTGCCTTTAAACATCATACAAGGATTGCAGGTGGCCAGTAGATAATGAAAGTTCCTGTTTACGGAAAAGAAAGTATCTTTGTACTGACGAAGTGATCTTTACCTTAAATTAAGAAGCAGTGGAGTTTTGTTTTGTTTTTTTTATTGTGATAGTCCAGAAAACCCTCTTGTGATGTTAGAGATTCAGTTTTGGGTTAGAGCAAACACTGCTGAGAAAAGCTTGAAGGAGCCCTGCAAGTTGTTCTGGAAATGCACAGCCATGCTTCTTGCAGCCTTGCTCTGTGTGTTTGACTGCTGTCAAGGACAGCTCTGGGCACGATGAAGTCACAAGCTGCCCAAGGCAGGGCACTACAGAAGGCAGCAGAGTACCATGAGTGCCCTCTCTCATCAATCTGTGACATCTCCCCAATGTGCCAGGCTTGCTATTACGCTTGCCTAAAAATGAGGCAGAAGGTCTTTCTTTTGTGGGGGGAAAAAATAATATAAACACATACGTATTTCCACTTCTTCCTCATTCTTCACCTTGACAGTATGTTTACATCAAAGGAAAAAGTTCAAAGACAGTTAAACATTTATATATATACAAATCTAAAAAAAAGGAAGAAAAACCAACCGAACAAAAACCCCTCAAATTATGAGATCCAATTGTTGATCTCCAAGTTAGGGTCTCAAGCTATAATTAGCATTTTTCAGTTAGGAAGTTGCTAAAATATCTGACTAGATCATAAAAAATTCATTTAAATGTATATGTCTAAGATACAGGGCATACATATCTTCTTCTCTATTATAGGCAAGATGTTTTTGAGACATTAAGTTCTGTGAAATCTTCTCCATCAAAGGTAATTTCATTTTAGATTAAACCTACCTTTATTAAATCAAGTTCTTTTAAGGACAAATTGTTCACTATTGACCCAATTATCTAACTTGTGTGTGTACTTACCTGCCCACATGTACTCTGGCAAATGCTATTAATTATCCTAATGAATCACAAATAGAATTTACATTTTACCTTGCAAGTACCAGAAAGCAGTGACTAGAGCATGACTTGATTATATAAATGTTACCTTATTTCCAGGAATGACGACAGAGCTGGTAAAAAGTGTCATTAGATATAGCTCTAAATGAGCCACTCTGTTTGGCAGATAGAGAGAAAACAAATCAGAAAAATACAGTCAAAGAAAATGACAAAAGAGGAAAGACTTTAAAAAAGTCACCATAATCTGATATAAAAGCTGGAAGATAAAGAAAACACCAACAAGCAGAAAATTTTAAAAGCCTCTGTAGGAAGGATTTAAAAGTGGGAAGACAGAAAAAATGTTACATAATAGAATACTCAAAAGGCAGGAAACACAATTGTGATTCTTCTCCTCCAGTTTTCTAATGCACTTACAGCCACTCATTGCCACACAGCCTACCCATATGAAGCCACTGGAAAGCCCCAGCAATTACTGCCAGTGTTCATTGAAATTTACACTCAGCAGATTACCCTCGCAGAACCCTGAAGGGCTCTTGTTTCAAATCCCTGTGACTGAAGGACACTAAGTTTTTTTTTCTTACAAACATGTAGTGTCATGGCAAAAATCGAGCTATGTTATGTCTTCTGAAAACTCTTCAACTTGTGGAAACCAGAATGCTAGAAGGACATGAAACGTTTGCAAAGCAATTAAGAGAAGTATATGAGACTGCCCTTGATTTCTGTACAGTAGGATCCAATGGATAACACTGGCTTTGTCCTTTGGCTTTTCTTTTTTTGAAAGAAATTTTAGAAAATAATAAATTTTAGAAACTGATCAGTGAACTTCCATCTGTGGCTTAACTGTGGCTACTCCTCCATACAGTGGCATCATGATTTATGAAGGCATGTTTATTCAGAAAGATGTTTAGACAAATACTTCATACAAATTTTTCTGGGAAGTAAACATTTTTTCTGAAACAGCTACTGATGACCATAACTGCTAATCCATCTCTGATTTATTAGGTTACCAATCAAAATCTTTATTTTTCTTCTTAATTACATCTTCTAATTATAAACTTCAAAAACATCTAGAAAAATAATATATATTTGAACACAGTTTAGGTTCCAATGCATGGGATTGAATTGAAGCTCTGTTTCTCACTTTTTAAATGTTTATTCTCTCTTTTTAATCTTCATTAGAATGTATTAGTGGGGGGAAGTTTTATTTTGGAGGGTTTTTTGGTTTTTAAATTCTTTATTCTTTTAGGGGAAGAGATTATTATTTTACCTGGGACAAATCCAAACCCGATTTTGATAAGAACACACAAAAGCTAGCAAAAAAACAATTTCTGAAGATTAAAAAGGCTGGAGCAGCAACTAACATGGCTTTGTCAAGAGCTAAGCTTGTTGAACACATCTAATGCCTTTAGGGCAGGGAAACAGGACTTACAAACAGAGGACATGCTGTAGGTGCTGTACAGTTCAGCCTCTGGCCCTGTTTCATGTGGCATTTTCAAAGCTAGCTACAGAAAATCAGTCAAGCTAAAATTTATGTAAGGTGGGTGCAAAACAAAGAAAAAAATCACTTGCAGAATATCAGTGGTTCACAGCAAAGCCATGATGAGCTGTGTATTAGCTTACAGTGGTTTCTGGTACTGTTCACTACAGACTATGGTAAAGGTAATAGGCTTATGAGACTGAAAGAAGTGAAGCTAGAACAGACTGCAAATACACTGAGGAAAAGATTATAACTCCAGAGAAATTAGAAAAATTACCTAAAAAAGAGGAAAAATCATTAAAGATTTATGCTGGTGGGAATAAACCAACTCTCAAAAATAGATAATGGCAAAACCGATGTTGAAATTTAGTCCCTAGTGAATTCTGCCCTGAAAAGAGTCAACAGGGCAGTGTAAAAAAAACTGCAAAACACAATGCATAAAAAGGAGTCTAACAGACAAGTAATGCATCTTGTCCAGTCCATACTATTAAGTCTTTAATAATAAGATCTTACCCAGTTAGGATCCACAGCTCAGGAAGGGTACAATTGATGGCAAAGAGACCAGAGAATGATCCAATATCTCAAAGCCATTCACTGAGAAAAAGCTAATAGGAAGGCTGAAGCAAATATGAAATATATGAAATCTTACTTCTTTCATACCTTTGCTTAAAACATCTCCTGAAAACTGATGCATTGGGATTCTTCCCATCCTACTTTACCATTATCTACTCTTCAGTTGTAGTAAGGTCATATTTTTCTAATGAAAATAGTTTTGATTAAGTGCATTAGAAAAATCCAACCCTTGCTAAATCCAAAACAGACTGAAAACACAATTTATGAACAAGAGGAGAAAAAAATCCAATGTTAATGGTATCTTAAAAGTATCTATCCACAAACCATAACAGAAAAGACCAGCTAAATGTTAAAAAAATAGTTTATTCATATTTCTATTCAAAGTGAGAACAGTACATACACAAAAAAAACCACCTGAAACTCTGATGATAATTACATTTAAAATACAGCCAAAGGTTCTAGTTTATTTTGAAAATCTGGAGAGTTCTTCTTTACAGTCAAAACCAATTAAAGTATTTTGTCATCACCTGAAATTAATTAATGATTTTGTACTGCCCTCAGTGAGCACAGATGTTTTGCAAGGTGCATTCCATTAAAAGCGATTGATATCTAAGCAGTTCATAGTAACTACCTCTGTCTTCCTCCTCCCTGTCTTTCACATACCCTGAACTAATTAAAGCTAGGATTGTTTACTAGTAATTTAATCAAAAAACTCAATAATCTTCACAATCACTGAAATTGCTTTGACTTAGCACAACTTGTGCTTTCCAAGATAATCTGTGAATTAAACAATAAAGACCACTAGATGTGAGCAAGCTTGAAATGTGAATTCCAGAGTGAATACAATCGGAGAAGGTGTAATCATTCACAGGTATAAAGAGAGGCTGCGGGAAATTGAGATGAACCTGTAAATTAGACAGTTTCATTTCATGAAAGGAAATGAAATCTTGGAACTGCAATGAGGATCAATTTGACAAGGCTCTGTCCATTTCCCTGCACTTCATGTAATCCCATGCGATTTTATTTTTTTCACTTCACTTCAGAATATTCCCTTTCTATTTTAGCGCTTCATTGCATCAATTTCTACTCCTGTCTCTTGCTTTCACTTTCTTCCCTGATTTCCGGATTTCAAGGAGCATCATTTTGGAAAGTTTTAGTGCATTTCACTTAAAAAAAACACCCCACTGCCCAAAGATTTTTCCCTGCACATCTTTCTTCTTAGCACAACGCACGTGCTGGGCCCGTCAGCAAAGGGCTGCTTTTACTGATATGCTTAGGGCCAGGCTTGAGAAAACCACAAAGCCTAGGTTTTCAGAGACATTGACACTCCAAAAGGCATGCTGAGAAGAGCATGGCACTGCCCCAGCATTGCTCCCTCCACACACTTCTGCTTGGCACCAGCCTCAGCAAAAGGCAGCCTTTAGTGCTCGGCTTAGGGTTAGGGTTACGCTTAGGGTAAGGCTTGAGAAAACCACAAAGCCCAGAGCTCCAAGCAAACTGACACTACAAGAAGCATGCCAAAGGGAGCACAGCATCACCCCAGCATTTCTCCCTCCATATATTTCTCCTAGAAAACACCCTTGTGATTTGCACCTCAGCAAAAGGCTGTTTTTAAGGCCATGATAAGGGATGAGCAAGCCTAAAGGTTAAAACTTTAAAAAGAAAAAACACTAGACCACCAAAGATACTAAAACTAAAAAAGCCATGCAAAAGTGGAGTACTTAAGGTCATCT